>ML784152.1:289150-313414 GCA_009831015.1 Picea engelmannii | reverse complement strand
CTACAGAAAGAATCAAAGCATCTTGTAACACATCACCTGTTACATTTTCTTCCTGATTTCTCTCCTGCTGTCCATCTCTTTGTTTCTTTGGAGCTCAGGAGTCTTTCTTCAGATGTCCTTTCTTCCCACAATTCCAGCACTCTATCTTTCCAAGTTTGGATTTGGCTCTGCCCTTCCTATAATTTCCGTGGTTTCCTGAGCCCTTTCCTCTATCCTTTTGTCTTCCCCTGTTATCCATGTTCAATGCATTTCCTAATGTCTCACTTGTGCTTTTCCGTCACATTTCCTCACTAAGGATAACACCAACAACATCATCAAATTTTAAAGTATTTGAACCAGAGGAAAAGTTACTTACAACCATGACCAAGCCATTCCATCTTTCTGGCAATGAGCACAAGATTAGAAGAGCCCTAACCTCATCATCAAAGTCCACTTTTACATAACTTAGTTGATTAGTAACCGTATTAAATTCATTTAAATGATCTGCAACAGACCCACCTTCTGACATCTTCATATTAAATAATATCTTCATTAGAAATACCTTATTCGACGCTGAGGGTTTTTCATACAATTTGGCCAACGTGTCCATCAAACCCTTCATTGTCTTTTCTTTCAAAATATTGAAATCCACCGATGCTGCCAGGCTCAACCGTATCGTTCCTAGAGCCTTTCTGTCAAGAATCTCCCATTCTTCGTCCTTCATGGCCGCCAACTTCTTTGCTACTCCGCTCAATTGTAGGAATAGATCCTTCTGATATAAATAGTCTTCCATATGCATCTTCCATAACTGGTAGTTTTGTTCGTTAAATTTCTCGACCTTAAACTTTCCATCTTCCCACATTGCTCCCACTCGAACCAGGAACCCTCTTTTCCTGCGAGTTACCTTATGCTCTGAAACTAGTTGTTAGAAAAATAGGACCACGAAGAAATAAAATAAAACAAATGCAGAAACAAAACATAGAAGACACACAATACAAGAGAGACACAGATTTACATGGTTCACCCAGTGTGGGCTACGTCCACCAGATAAATTGCGAGGTCCTTCCTTTATTATTATCCAGCAAATGAAGGGATATAACCTACAACAAAACCTGTTGTAACTTCCTCTTATTTCTCTCACAGTATCCTCTCTTAGAATAAAATATACACCATCAATCATAACCACAATACATTTACCTCATAAAAGAGGGTTGCCTTCTAGGGCAAAAAGCCCTAACATAATCTCTACCGTTAGATCTGCGACCTTATAATGAACGGTCCAGATTTATAATGAAATTACAATATACTTTTATAAGGCAATTTTTGCTTCGGGAGCTTTTCCCTCGAACCCCCATCGGAGGACGTTTCCCCTGAACCCTTGCTGGGGGCCCGCTTTCCCCCAGACCCCCCAGCCGGGGGGATAGGCCCCCCGGACCCCGCAGAGGGGGTACCCCCCCTCTGCACTCCCCCGCGTGGAAGAGTGTACATACTTCTGCGGTGTAAATACTTCATGGGGTATAAACACAACTGAAAGTAAAAGACCTATAAATCAGGATGATAATCAGGCTCCACAACCAACAAAGTAAAGGTGATGTATTTGATGTATTCCATAAGTTTTCATGTTGTTGTTGAAAGAGAAACAAATAAATTTCTCAAGTGTTTGAGGAAATATAATGGTTGGTAATATTGCTCCAATGCATTCAAAATGCATTGTAATAGGTTTGGAATAACACATGAGAAGGATGTCCCTCTTACTAAAAACAATGGTACTGTTAAAAGAATGAATGACACTATTACGGAAAAGGTGAGGAATATGTTGTCAAGTTTTGGATTGGAAAAGAACTTTTGGGAAGAATTGGTAAAGACAACTTGCTACCTGATAAATCAATATCCTACTACAAATTTGGATGGTGACATTCTCGAAGAATTTTGCACTGGTAAAAGGGTAAATTATTCTCACATAAAAAACTTTGGATGTGAAGCATTTTTTCATATTCCCAAAGAGAAGAGAACTAATCTAGATGATAAATCCATGAAGTCTATTTTTATGGGGTACATAGATGGTGAACTTGGTTACTAATTATGGGTTCCGATTAAAAATAAATTTATTATAAGTAGGGATGTCATATTTTATGAGTTAGCGATGTTTAAGAAGTTTGCAGGTAATATGGAGGTCAACAAATTTGTTGACAGGTTTTTTGAACAACACATTGATATTCCACCATTGGAAGAAAATGGGCAACATATTCAAGAAAAAAGTGAACAAGAAATGGAATATGATGAACAATGACAAGAATAAATTGTACAACAACCATTATAAGAAGTCCACTTTGAAAATACACTTCCATAATTGGCCCACAGATCTACAAGGCCTCAGAAGCCTTTACAAAGGTATCCTCCCTCAATTTATATTTTATTGACTGATGAAGGTGAACCTGATTGTTTTCAAGAGGCTTTTAAAGTTGAGAACAAAAATGAATGGAAGAGATAAATGGAGGAATAAATGGTGTCCTTGTTGGAAAATGAAACTTGGGAGTTTGTGAAGCTTCAAAAAGGAAGAAAATCCATACAAAACAAATGGGTGTACAATATTAAGCATGAGGGAGAAGGGAAAAACTAAAGATACAAGGAAAGGATGGTGGTGAAAGAATTTTCTCAAAAGGAATGTATTGACTTTACTGAAATATTTTCACTTGTTATTAAAATTTCATCCACTAGAATTATTCTTTGTCTTGTTGTTTCTTTAGATTTGTAGTGTGAACAATTAGATGTAAATACTGTTGATGTCTTTGGTAGCAACAAGATGTATTCACCTCTTGGTTAACCTTTCTTATAGATGAATATGCCAAGAAATCAATAATATCCTAGTAGGCCTCACATAAAAGAATAAAGAACAATTATAATGCTCCAGAAGTAAAGTCGGCTCCAGAAGAAAAAGATAAACAAATTATATTTTCCAGAAAGTCAATTCGGCCCTACCAGAAAAGTCACTAAACATATTAGTATAAATAAGGGTGACATATTCCTTATTTGACACACTCTCCCATGGAAATATAACACATTTTTAGAAAAGAGATACAACTGCACTTGCAAAAGGAAGGAAGTAGTGCACATCTTGGTTAGGTTTTCTTCATACCCCTTGCTAGTGTTTTTCTTTTGTGATGTGCTTGGTGGAGGCGAGCTACTCTACCACTCTGGCTAAATTATGTTGTAGTTTCATTGTCGATTATCTCTTTGTGGTGTGCTAGTGGAGGCTATACACCCTAGCTCTCTAGCTAGGGTGTACTACACATATGTTGTTGGGTTATATACTTTGTGGTTTTCTCTAATGGATAGAACTTGTTCTTGGTTATTTTGTCTTGGCAAGGATATTCTCTATAAGAAGGTTTGTTGGGTTTTCTTCCCTTGTGTAGAAGGGTTTCCTAGGATTTATATGCTTATGCTTATGGGAGGAACGAGTAGGTGCCTATGGTTGGGTTGCGATGGTGTAGCATTGCCTTTGGTGAAATGAGCATGCAAAATAAGTTTAAATTGCTATGGTAAATCTAATGTTAATGTAATCAACACAAATTTCAACAAAGAGAACCTTACTTCATGGTGAATTGGAAGAAGATATTTATATGGAGCAACCAAAAGGTTTAAAAAAAAAAGGTAAATAAAACTTGGTTTCCATGTTGAAGAAAATACTCTGTGGACTAAAGCGGGAACCTAACCAGTGGTATAATAAATTTGATTCATTTATGTTGGAACATGGTTTTAAAATACTAGAGGATGATAATTATTTCTACATTGAGAGGTATGGCTAGGAAAAGTACATTATATTATTTTTATATGTGGATGACATATTAGTTATTCAACATGATAATAATTTGATTAACAAGTTGAAGAAGGATTTGGGTAGCCAATTTGCAATGAAATATTTGGGTCCAACACAACACTGGGCATTAAGATCGTATGTGATAGAAAGGATAAATTTTTTTGTTTTTCACAAGAAAAATATATTGATAAGGTGCTTGACATCTTCAATATGAAGGATGTGTTGAGGCCACAACAACTCCCCTTTAAATTTTGTTTTACAAGCAAAAGGAAAGGGGTGTTGGTGTTGCACATGGTTTTTAATACCCTAGGTTTGAGTTATATTTAACCAACAAAACCCACCACACATTGACCCTTTCGACATCACATGCTTGCGCAAATGAAGTCTCACCTGAGGTATCTATTAGGATTGTAATAACCAGGTTTCTACAGTAGTGAGGGAGTGGGAGGTGACTATTATGTTCATTCTTCCTTATTAGTTATTTGCACATAATTATGTCCTTGTTCTATATTAACTACTTAGTTATTTCAAATCCATACCATTATTAGATTCCAATTTACCACATAACATGTTACTGTAACAATCGTGATTATTGCTCAATGATTATGCATAACATAGATCTAATCTAATAAGCATAAAACAGAATCTATGAACAATCATATAACATACATGTAACAAAAAATTTAATGTGGTTCACCCAACTCTTGTCTATTTCCGCAATGGTTGGTTTCTTTATTATGCGTTTGCCAATTTTTTCTGGTTTGCGCACTGCGCTTAAAAATATATGTCATGATTATATTTTTACTCTCCTATCCTAGCCACTCTAAGGTGAAAGCCTCTCTCTTTCTACATCAACCCTTACATTCATACATTGATTCTTTCTTTCATAGACTAGAACATACAATCAAAAACAACAGTTGGAGAACCAACCAACAGAGAGCCAGAGAACCAATCATATGTTGAGACAAATCCCTATTCTCCCAACCTGTTACATATTTATACATATGATTTAGGGATTAAAACCATACTTGGTTCCTCCCAAAACCCTATGACATTGCACGACAACTCTAGTTAACTAGTTGTTTGACTACTTTCACTTTATTTTCCATCTGCATTCTAATTTTGAAATTTGACTGCTTGTTCTTTACAGATTTTGTATGTCCTTCCATATTTAGCATGTTGAGATGTCATCCTTCCTCTTCACCCTCTTTCTTATACTACTTTATTCTCTAATTTATTCCTTCTTACTGAGTGATGTACTTCTAGATGCACCTCTGCTTCTCATTTTCCTCCTGGATGTGCCTTAGTTTCACACTCCTTATCCTTCCTTCTTCTCATGTGCACCTATGTTGTGCACTTCTTCTATACTTAAGATTTTTCCCAAAATTATATCCCAAAACCACCTATCCAACATGCCCCCAACACTCACCCATGGCTCATCTCGAGCCACTGAGGCATGTTGCGTGCTCCTCCATGTCACAATGAAATTTTTGGAGGCTTCCTTTGCTACCTCCACTTATTTGATTATCCTGGCCTTTGTTCCTATGCTTTCCTCACCCCACTATGTAGTCAAGGTTGTGAGGTTTTCCTCTACTTCATATGATTCTTGTTTGACCTTTCCCTACACAGTGTCCAGTTCCCATATTATCCTCACTTCTTCTTCCTGCAGTGGTCCCAATCATTGTTGAAGGATGTTTTTTTTATCCGTAATCTTCTCCACTTCCAAGTATGAATGCCTCTAATCCAAAATGGTTGTCATATATGTCTCTTATCCCAAGCTTGTTGCACCTTTTCTTGTGCTTCTCTTAATTGAGATTCCACATCCTTCATCTCAAGATCCTCTATTAAATTTGTCCATATCTGCGCGGTATCCTCACAGAGTTTGGCATAGTTTTCCTCTACTTTCTTGATATTGGTGACTACTGTCATTTCCATTCCCTCCCTTCCTTATCCAACTTCCGATGGAATTTCTAGCATTCTCTACAATTGTAAGTCCTAAATCTTCGCATAAAATCCCTTGATGACTTCACCAATATTTAAAACTTGTTCTTCCATAGTAGCTTTAACTATTATGGGGACTTATGGTATGGTCTTGTATATTGTTTGGAAAACTTCTTGTGTTTTTTTCACTATACCTTGAACTTTGTCCTTTTCCCTAAGGGATTCATTCACCCTTTCCTAGGCCTTGGTTTTGTCCTTAATGACCTCCACCACTTGGCCTTCAAATTCCTTCTTTTGTTGGAGCACAATATCATAATATTTCTATAACTAATATATTTCATCCATCATTTCAATATTCTCCTACCGTGATTCCTCTCCTCTATTCTTAATCTTTTGCAGTAATCCTATCATCAAGTCTTGTACTTTTTGTATTGACATCAACAAGACCACTATGTTCATATGTCCAAGTGCATTCACTTGTTGTTGCAATTTGGTCATCAGAAATTCCAGTGCATCTGTCTCAAAAAGTAGTGTATTGTGCCCGACTGCTAATCGGGTTAAGATTAGATGCACACTTTTTTCTTCATTTCCTGGAATCATTGTCATTCCTTCCTTGGCCCCACTCTCTTTGGCGATGCTCATTGCTTCCAATTGATCCTGGATTCTTTGTTGTTTCTCTTCTTGTTTTCTGGTGTCTTCCTCCATGATTTCTTCCACGACATCCCATACCTAGTAGCCTATGCAGTCCATATCATTATTTGTTAAAGTATACAATTTTTTTTCTCTATGTTATTTCATCTTCTTGCACATCCCTTCTACTAGTTATTTCCCCTTTTCCTTCTATTTTGCCCATGTTGTTGGAACTATTTGTTTCTTTTCTATTGTGATGGGCTAGGAATATCTCTCATGCCATTTTTTTTCTTGTTCCCTTTCTTATCATTTGGTTCCTCATCACTTTTATATTTCTCTTCTTCTTCTTCTTTTTTCCACGTTTTCTATGCTGGGATTTTCTAGCCATCTTCCCAGTCATTCATTATCAAACATATGTCCTCTATTGTCAACCTATAACCAGTTGGAAACCACTGGTGCTCTAGGTCCTTATTGTCATGCACATACATGTGGTGCATGTCTTCTTTAAAACGCGTGATATCCTTATATGTTTCTACTTTCTTTGCTGATATGTGCAGTGTGTGTGCAACTAAATGTGGCATTACTATTGTTTTTCCTTCTCTTAATCATTATATTCCATAAGTTGGAATATCTCCCGACTATATTTCCTCCGATCGATGTGTCCATGTGCTAATAGTAACTTGGTTCCTTCCAACTGACCAATGCAATCATAATCAACAACCATGCATAGTGTAATTCCATTCCCTTTTCATGGGTCTCGATGCAATCCTGGAAGAATTGTTTCACCAAGAAGGTGGACCAATTCATTTGAACCCCTCCAACACATTTTTCTGCAACTAAAATTATTGCATTTGGTACTTCATCCTTCCTCCACATGTGCAACAAATTTCAGGCCAATTCCTGCATTGCAAACTAAACATTTTTTTCATTGATGCTTTTCACATCCAATCCCCTCTTTCCCCCGAATGTCTGAAACTTTTCCTTCATCAAATTTGAGAGGGATCTCTCTCCTTCCTTGTTTAACAAAATGGTTGGATCCTCACCTGCCTTTGGGAGCCCTATAATCCATGCAATCAACGCAATATCAATTGACACTAGGGGATCAAGCCATAGTGTCCCCCCATGGACACAATTGAGAAACACCTTCACACAACCATTAATCTCCAAGCTTCGCCTGAAATGTGTGAACTCCAACAAGTTTTGTATGCCCACCTTCTCTAATCCCATCACCCAATCATGTGTATCTAGTAGTATTTCTCTTGTTCCTGGTATGCTCATGTGCGCATATAATTTTCCCTGGCTAGCTCCATAATTTTCATTGTTTGGTAATGTCATGATCCATGAAATTTAGGTCGACAATCTTGCTGAGAATTTCTACTTCAATTCTTACACCAGGTGGAACTAGTGATGTCATTAGCAGGTACTTCCCATTGGCTGGTACCATTATTGGTGGTTCATTATACATCCTCGGTGGTAGGTAATATCTATGGAAACTTTTCTTTGACACCAAAGTTGAAGATCCAAGTACTTCTTCAAACTATGGTGTATTTATTGGGATTTTTTTCTATTTTTGCACTATTGGGGATGGCACTCCAACCTTTGGTGCAACCATACATCTTTCATGATATTCATTAACTGGATTTGTGTCTGTTCTCTGGTAGTTGTAGCTCAAATCTGATGCACTCGGATTTGCTCTGGTCTCTCTGGTTTTCTCTCTCTTGCATGCAACAATGACTTAAAATTAACAACCTTCTTTTCTTTTTGTACCTCCTTGCCAACTATGCATGTCTCTTCATGCATTAACTACCTTGTCCAATCCACCAACGTTGTTGATGATTTGTTAAATAAATACATATTTATTACCAAATCCATCATGTTATTTTTCCCTCATACTTCCAATCTGACATGATTTCCGGTGGCTTTTCCCATTCAAGATTCTACGAAAATTTTATGACTTGTCATTTCCTCTTTGTATCCATCATTTATGTGCTTTAATACTTCCAATGATCTTTTCATTTCCAAAATACACAACAATTCTTGATTTTTCCTCTGTTTGCTTCACAATTTTTCTTTTCTATGTATTATTTTATGAATTGGTGAAGTTCCATTTTGATGCATGATAACCATTCCTTCTATGCAATCTCAAATGCATTGTACTCTGTAATCAATTTTTTTTTTTTATATATCTACTTTTTATTTGATTTTCTTCCTTTTTCTACGTTTTATTTGTTTTTCTTTGTTTTTCCTTCCTACTATGGTACAACTACTATGATACATGTGTTCGGGTGCAACCCATATTACTCTACAGACTGTCGCTTGTCTGCATAGAGTTTCAACTGACTTCCATTCACCATTCCTTTAAAGAATTCCCCATTCAGGGTTTCCAACTGCACAAAACCTGTCTTTGTTACATGCAAAATCACATAGGGTCCTAACCAATGCATTCTAAACTTTCCTGGATGCTACATGAACTTGTTGTCATAGAGCAATACCAAATATCCCACTTGGAACTTTTTTTGTTTGATGTGTCGATCATGCCAATAATTCTCTCTAGGATTTTGAACTTGCTGATGGCCACCTGCAACAAACCCATCTTCCTCAAGTTGTTATAACCATGTGAGTCTCTCCTCTATTGTGTTAGGATAGATCAGTGATTGCTGCAATGCGTAGAATATGTAGAATAAACTCCATTGAAATCCTTTATTCTTTCCCATAGACCAATCTGAAAGGTATATGACCTGTCAAATTTTTAGTTATGGTCCTGTAAGCACATAACACTACAGGAAATCTTAAGTCCCAATCGTTTCTCCCTATGTTGCAAAATTTGGTCAATGAATTCTCCAAGATTTTATTGAAAGCCTCCATTGTTCCATTGGCTTGAGAATGATAGAGGGTACTCTTATGATGATGTATTTAGAACTCCTACTCAATGCTACAATTGTATTATTCAGAAAGTGTGGTCCTTGATCACTGAGTAATATGCGTGGACATCCAAATCTTGTGACTATATTCTCAAACAAAAACCTTGCAACAATCTTCATTGCGCAATCTATAATCGAGGTTTCTTCTGCCCATATTTCCAAATACTCTTTCAAAGTGATGATGTATCTTTATCCTAGTCTTATTTCTTGTGGATTGATTAGGCCTACAAAGTCTATGGACCATTTATCAATTTCTTGCAAGATAACTTGTGGATTTAAAGTCATTTCATCCCTCCTATAAGGATTTCCAACTCTTTGACATACATCGCATGACTGAAAGTATTCCTTCACATCTTTGTGAAGTGTATGCCACCAAATCCCTGTGAAAAAAATCTTTTGTGCAATTTCTCTCCTTGCATAATGTCCTCTTACAATATCATCATGTGCTTCTTTGAGTATCATTGGTATTTAGTGTTTCAACACACAAAGTCTCAATATTCCATCTGCACCCAACTTGTATAAATTCTCTGCAATCAACTGGTAATATAATGATTTCACTACTGATTTTTTCTTCTGCACCATTGTCATCTTTGATGGAGCCATACCTATAATTATAAACTTTACGATGTTTGAGAAGTAATCATCCACAATATTTACTGCAAATAGTTATGCATCTGGTAAGCTGTCATCTAAATTGCCTGCATATTCTCCCGATAATATGTGCAATACATGATCTGGATCTGCATTCAACTTCACTGTTTTCACTACAATGTCAAAATTGTATTCCTGAAGCAATAGTATCCATCTTCATATTCTCCCCCTCAACATTGGCTTGTTCACTAAGTATTTTAATGAAGAATGGTCTGTATACATATTAAAGTGAGACCTCAGTAAATAATTTTTGAACTTTTGTAGTGCATAGACCATTGCCAATCCTTCTCATTCCATGGTAGTATAATTATTCTATTCTATGGACAACTTCCTACTTGCAAAAGCAATTGGGTGATCTATGTCTCCTTCCCCTAGTTGAGAGACTACTACACCCAACGCTATGGACGATGCATCTACATGTACATGGAACTCTTTGTTCCAATATGGAAAGATCAAAATCCGTGTGGTCACTAGTTTCTTCTTTAATGTGGCCAACCGCTTATGACAATCCTCATTCCATTGAAATTTTTCTTCCTTCTTAAAAAAAATCTCCATCAGTGTTGTGATCTGTGCATAGACCTTGATAAATTTCCTATAATATCATGTATGACCTAGAGTTTTCCTTAGTTTTTTGATTGATGTAGGTGGTTCAAAATCTTGAATTACTACAATATTGGTTAGATCTACGAGTAGTCCCTGTTTGCAAACAACATGTCCCAACACAATTTCAAATGGTGTGCAAAAAATACACTTCTTCAGGTTCAGTGAAATCTGACACTATCTACACATATCCAACATCAACCTGAGTACTTCTATGTGATCCTTCGGTATATTGAACATAGTCCAATCGTCTAAGTATACCTCTAGGAATTTCTACCACAACTATGGAAAATACTATTGGAGAATTCTTCAGTCCAATGGGAATTATTGTATATTGATAACTCCCCCACTCTGTCGCAAAAGTAGTCTTGTGTTTATCCTCCTATGCAATTTTTATCTGATGGTACCCTGAGAATCCATCTATGAAAGAATAATTTTCTTGTACTCCTATGTTCTCCATTACCTCATCTGTGAATGGTGTTGGGAATGGTTCATGTAAAAATGCATCATTCAACTTTCTCAAATCGACTTGGATTCTTCTACTGGTTCAATAATTCATGTGTCCAACATTTTATCTAGTTCACATTTTACCTTATATTTGTACCTTGGATTTAACCTGTAAGGCCTCTATCACACTGGATTAGCAATTAGTTTTAGTGGAATATCCATCTCACCCGAGTCTCTAGCTATCCCCTTCATCTCTGAAAATGTTGTTGGGAACAAGTCTTGATATTCTCTCAGTGAGTTTGAAATCCTATATACTATCTCATCACTATGATAATCTCCTATCTGCACAAACTTGGGATTCTCTGTCATCCAAATGAATACCTTTTGTGTCTTTATAGGCTATGTGTATGTAGAAAAATCAAGATATGGTCCTTCTACTACTTGTTCTTCTCGTGTTCCAGGTACTTGTACATTCCTAGGATCTTATTCATCATGTTCTTCGTTAGATCTATTATAGCATTCCAATAAATCATGGACAATTATATTGGCTCTATGCGCACTGGACACTGATACCACCTCCATCGTCCCCTCTTCTGAGAATATATTACTTCAAATAGGATGTAGTGTTGCATTTATTGATGGAGATTCATGTTCAAATGTAAATGTGACTTTGAACCTTTGGACCAACTCTTCCCATCATGATGTCCCCCTATGAATTTCCAATTCCAAATACTAGTTCTTCGGAATTGTGTTCAGTGTGTGTATAAATTTGTGTGTCCATATTGTCTTCGGTACTGAACTCCATAAATCCCTACACTGCTCAACATGACCTGCTATATTACTCTCCCCTGTATAATTATGCACAATGTTTTCTTCCTCAGTACCAAACCTTTTTTGCATTATTCTTTTGCACTATGACCAATGTTTCATCCCCTTTGTGTGTGCATCCCACCATTTGGATGGAGTCACTTTTAGGACAACATCTAGTGCTAACATCCTTTATTGTTCGGGTACCTGCAACTCAAATTCCTTTAGAAACAAACCTATATCATTTAATCCATCATACATGGGTGGATCACATAGCTTTGTTCCAATCCAACACAAGGATTTGGTTATATGTGCACATCTCCTATTTGACACTTCATGCATCCTCTGTTGTCAATTCTCTAGACCTTCTTCTAAGTTTTATGCACACAAATTGGTACTTCTCCAACTCATCAAACCATCTTTGGTCGGGTTGATATAATCCTCCATCCACGCAGTCATGTTATATAAGTTTTCAATGTCATTTCCTCTGGTTGGCTCTATGTATCTCTTTCCTTCTGATGGGTACAAGCGTACAATAACCTTCAAATCACCAACCTCAAATACCATCTCCCTCCTTTTAAATTTAATGATCACTTGGTTATCAAAATATCATTCCAGTCCCATCAGTGTTGAATATGGTTGAATTTCATCCACGATATCAATCACTTCAAAGTCTTCCATGTTATGTACCCCATCTGTGTTCACATGTACCCCTGTCAAATGAACCATCAAGACTATTTTTTGTATATTCATGAGCCTTAAATTAACATGAGACCATACTATTTTAGGTTTTTCCCTCATCTCCCATGTTCGCTTAGGTAAAACATTCACATTGGATCCCAATTCCAAGATGACATTATCCACATCATACTCCCCAATCTCTGCACTGAATCTAAATTCTCCATTGATTATCTTCCTGCATAGTACTTGATTTACCATCCTTTGTGTGATAAGAGTTTCCCTTCCTTGTGTACAATGATCAATCATGTCATATAGTGTACGCAATACAATTTCATCTTTCATCTCTACACAATGCCTCAAGAATTCTGTTAGTGTGTTTACCTTTCCAGTTGGTTTCTATGGGACAACACAATATTCTACATGAGGCATATATGATGTTGATGCTCCCCAATCATGTCCAAGTAATTCTTTTCTTTATCTCTGATATGTATCCTTTTATTATTGAGGATCAAAGGTTGGAAAGGGCCCTGCTGACTTCCTTACCCATTTCCCAGTCTGCTTCCCTCCAGTCATCATATCAACTCTTGTTCTAGCTCCTTAGTGTGTAACAAATGCTACTCTTGGTCCTTGATTTATTTATTCGACTGATATCTTCTGCACATTATTATTTTGATTCTGGTTTTAGTTACCTCTGGCCTTCCATTTCACAACTAGTTGTGGACAATATTCTATCAGATGATCCATTTCTTTGCAGTATGTTCACATTGTACATGGATTCGGGCAGTCATGGGCCATGTGTCTTGATTGATTACAAATATAACATATTATCGATCCTCTTCCTCCTCTACCAAAATTTCCTCTATATCGACCTATACCAAAGTTTCCTTTGTTCCCTGGATTGAAGTCTCTTTGATTATTATACTATGGACCACCCCCTTCTATTGCAACATTCTTCTCCTATATCCTATACATATCCTATGTGCACTCCCTCATCATTTTGAAAGCATGACAATCCTTCTCTTCATATCCCACAGACTTGCAAAAATTACAAAACAAGTTCCTTAGGGTACTTTGATACTTCTATAGTAATGGACACTCAGTGGGATGATGGCCCCATTTCTTACATATCTAAAATATAACTTCCACCTAGTAATGGATTCGACGCTCTAGTTTCCAAATACTGCACGAATTTTGGGAGTTTGTCCTTGTGATGGCCTTCATTCCTACACTTGGTACACTAGAATTGATCTCATTTATCCTTCCCTTTTGTAAGTTCTTCTAGTTCAATCTTCAATGCATCCAACTATGTCTGAACTTGCGCCATCCCTCCACTATCTCCTATTGGGATAATTCCAATTTCATTGCAATTTCCATTGCCTCGGGTTGCGATGCAACCTTATGTTGTATCCATGGCCTACAAATGTGTGGCAGAAGATTTGAAATAAACCATTCTTGATGTTGTTGACCAGGGATATGGAAATTCAGTCTACCCATCACATCCTTAAACCTTTGATCGAAATCCCATATGGACTCTGTTTGCACTTGTTTAATCTCCTTTAGTTCTATGATGTACTACGACTCCAACTTTGTCTTATTGAAATATTTCAAAAACACTTGCCTTATCTCTATCAAGGTCCTAGCCTGTATTGTAGTCATGATACCTTACAACTTCATATACTAGAATAACTCACAACCTCTAAATGTTGTCACTAACTACGCAATCTTTAAAACCTCATCCTGTACGTTCTTAGTATCCCAAATTGTTTCAGAGACAAACATATGTTGTTTTGGGTCCTCTGACCCAACTCCCTAAAACTCACGAAGCCTAAGAGTATTATCTACCCCTTCCATGTTGCTTTGTGTAGTCCCTCCCCTTGGAGATGTTGTTTGAATTTGATTATGACGTTGACTCTGTGCACTACTTCCACTTCTCTAATTTCCACTACTTTGTCTTCCTTGACTAATTATAAGTTCTTTTGATAAGTCTTCAACTTTTACCTTTGATTGTGGTGATGCCCATGGGGTCATGGATTCAACATAGGGTAGAAATTAATGGTTCTTATATTATTGGACTAGACTTGAAATCCTCTTCTTCTTCTCCTATATATGGTATCTCCATGATTCAGAGTATTGCACAAAGTTTTCTCCCCTCTATCTCACTGTGCGACTCTCCTTTCTTATCCCTAGTATTTCACATCTTGTAGCTCCTACCTCCACAAAATACTCCAAACTTGTATTCTTCCTCTAGTACACCCTCTTATTACATCCTTAGTCCCTTCCTTCCTTCTTCATCGCTTCCTCTCTTGTCCTCAAACTATCCTCTTGTCATCCCCCAGTTCCCCTATGTGCACGAACCCATTTAATAGTCATATTTCATTTTCATCACGAACTTGTCACAAAACAACATATTTATCTACGTACCCAAATATTTCATGAACCTTCCACACAAACCTTTGAAAAAATCCCTTTCTGAAACATTGTATGATTGGGTACAATATATTGCAAATTCTATAATATATCCTCCTAGTATGCTATGCAACTAGAAATCAACTGCATGAGTATTTGGGTTACTTATGGAATTCAACTGTCTTACCAACTCACGATTCCAATTCCTTGTGTTGCATTTTTGTACCTTCCAGTATTCTCCACTAATATTTCTAGCCACTCAGTTAGAATAATTGGAAATTTACCAAAGAAAATTTCACAAAGTTTTGTATACACATGCCTTTCCATCCATTGCTTATCACTCATCCTAGGATTCCTTCTCTCTTGTCGAGAAAAATCATATTCCTTCCTTTGCAACCATTATGAGATCTCTTTCTTAGTTGGACTAAAAAATATTCCCTTAATCACAAATTTTGGGTCTCGGTGTAACACCCCTATTTCCCCTAGCTTGTAATTAATCAGTAATCATAATCACCATGCTATGGCATGGGAACAATGTAAATGTATTATTGTTTAGATTTCCAATAACTAATTGTGGGGGTGAATCCTTGAAAGTACTAGCCATGATATCACTAGAGGAAAGAATGTGAAAACTATAAGAGAGGGTTCATTATATTGAATGACCCCAACTTTCCCCAAGGAGAAATTAGTTAATGAAGAAAGGACCGGTGGTTGAACCATCAACCAACCCCATGAATGGAAGCATGGTATAGCTAAAGAATGTTAGCCTGAAGTACCACAGGGTCCTACAGACCCAAACTGACCCGAGTTTTCCTTCTCATAGAAGGAACATGATAGGAGGGATGTGTGTGCAAGGAATGTAAGAGAATAAAGAGAAGAGTGGAGAATGGGGGAATCCCCCTAGTTGAGAATGAGAAGAAGGCCATGAGATTGATGTTGATGAAGAATATGATAAGCCTTGTCAAGGATGTGATAGAGAAATAAATCTCTAAGAGTATGCATAGAACAAGACCTGAGCAGAAAGTCACGAGCTTGATGCAGAGGAAGCATCTGATAAACCTCGCAGAAGATGTGAAAGAGAAAGGATCGTTGAGAATTGGCATAAATTCCCTAGTGATATCATGGTTTGGCATGGGGGTGGATAGAGTGATAAGAATGAATGCCTTTGAGCCTATGGTTGGGTGGAAAGGAGAACACCTACAATCAGTTAGTTGGTTGCAACCTGTAATAGATAAGTATTCTCATATCCTTTGTAATTGAATTGTAACTATAAATTAAAATTGGATATCCTATGAATGTTTCAGGGATGTGCATGTTTTATTAGTGGTTATACTGTATCCCTTTAATTCTTCTTGATTGTGTATTTAATCAAGTAAGGAATTGTCTAGATTGTACACGTAAATGATCGAGCCCTATGGTGGATCAAGTTAAAATAAATGAACTGTGAGTTCTTCGACCTTGGGCATAGTTTCACATGTGCATGTTGACACTCCCAGTCATTTAGAGTCTCCCGGAGGAAGGAGTTTGTTAAGCTCATGAGAGGTAGTGTATGTATGCACCGAGTCTCTGCGAGGCGGGAAGAGACTGAGAACCTCTTAAGTTCTAGAGTTGATAAATGAGTGCAAGGGGTGCATGGAATATGCTTCTAAGTTTTAAGTTCAGGAGAAATAGCGCAACGTGCCTAAATATTTCAGAGATGACGAAGCTCAGGAAGGATAACGAGATTTAAGTATCAAGAGGGAGGATCCTTTCATTTGGAAGGTGAACGGATGATATTAGTTTGGGAGGACCCATGGTCTGTCATGACCATTGGATTTGAATAAGGAGCGTAGATGCTAACTCCTCAACTCCTTTAGTCTTCGCGAGTTCGATGAAATTTGGTATTCGTCGTAAGGGAGACTGATCCTCTGAAGTCCCGAAGCCCTGAAGTTAATCTCGGTCATATATTTGAGGATGCCTGAGAACTATCCCAACCGTTGGATCTACTATGTATTCGACCTGACATTGACCGTTTTGAGAGAACATAGGTTTTGTAGCACCAAAACCCCGGAAGGTCGAAGTCACAAAGTAATGTGGACCATGGATCTAATGATTCTTCAGGATCCCTCTCGACCGTTTGATCATGGGGAAGCATGTATTATGTCGATATCATGTGAGGGCCCACCTACCAACTGATAGTGTTTCTGGGTTTCCCTCTAGGAGTGGCACAACAATGGGACCCAAGGGACCCTTGAGCAGAAGTTACGAGCTGTATATCTCTTGGGTTAGGTGGACACCCTCGGACTATTAGATCTATGTCAAGGTCAGCTCGATGCTGACCTCTTTGGGAGAATGAAGGTGTTACACCTCCAAAACTCCTGAAGCCTGAACTTACAAAGTAACGAGGATCGTGTTAACGCTCTGTAATTTTCCCAAGGTTGTGGAGGCAGTCACAAAGGTAACCTCGAACCACTTCGAGTCTTGGATCTAGCCCTCCAAGACTCAGAGAGGGATCTCTCTTTTCAATTTGACTTGGTTTGGAATAGAATAGATATCAGGCTAGCTATGAAAGTGTGGGGTTGAGGTTTTTAAATGGTTGTTTTGGAACAACAAGGAGGGCCATTGGGAAAATGGGGTCCGCGCTTAAATATGTGATTCATTCTCAGATCTAGACAAAGCTCTTATACAGAGCAAGGTAGTGGAAAAGTTGGATCGAATTTAAGTTTGCATGGTGTTGATTTGAGGAAGAACTAGGGGAGGAAAAAATCCAAGCAGAGGAGCAGCGAAGAATTCCTTAACTGAAATTTTTGGAAGAGAAACATAAAGTCTATCAAAAGGTCAGATGCATAGTATTTTGCCAATAAATTCTGCTCTGTCACTATCTTCTGACAGTAATAATTGAAAACAAGTGAAAGATGACAGGAAAAATACATGACAAAGAAAAGAAAACGCCACCAACAACTCCGCACAAGAATCCTATAAAAAACATGTCTATTACTAATCAATCATTTCATGATTACAGAAAATGGTTTTCTGGAATGGAAAAACCAACTGTCAAGCCCACAGAACCTCACAGGTCGAGCCCCTGTTTTGTGTTTTACATGTGTATAAATAAGAAAGACATCTCAGTCCTCTAACACTAGAGCTCATAAATATTCTTTCTAAAAATAGAAAAGCAGTTACAAAAGTTTCGACACCTGTAGATTGTCTCAAAAACAAACAAAAATGAAAACCAAGAGGAAGGTTAAAATTGGTAACTGTTGCCTGAGCATCTAGCATACTGGAGGCTGTTTAAGATTTGCTGGCGAATAGACTCTAAAAACATAAAAATAAATAAATGTAGAAGTCATTGAATGCTTGAGTTTGTTGGAGATTTTTTTCCAGTTGGAGGATCGGTGCTCTAACCACTGCCATGTGTTCCCTGTAAATGAATTCCCTGCATGCCATAAAAGACGGACCGGTTTTCTGCGAAAAAAGGGGTCCAAATAGACGTGGTTTTCTCTTCAACGCTGACACCTGGGAAAAAAATGAAAGAGGTTATTGTATATGGGCATGTTCTGGATGAAAAAATCCATTTGTTTTTCCAAATTCTCCCCCATCTGGCCGTAACAGCTCCCGCAAAATCAGGACTGTAACAGAAAAGAAGAAACCTGGAAAAAGGGCCTCGAAGATGGATTCAATTCTCTCTTCTCGTAGCTCCGTTGAAAAAACTGAGAGAGGTTTTTTTTATTCAGCCCGTTCTGAGAAAAAACCTCTCTCGTATTTGTAAAATCCATCTTCGTTTGTCCATAATCCGTTTTGAAAGAAGACATGGTAAAACAGGCAAAAAATGGCAAAAATATGAAAAAAGCAATTTTTTTTTTTTTTTCTTTTTCTGTGAAAGCGGTATTCCGGACCCCCCTGAGGTGGTAAGCAGTTTTTTTTGGGGGGGAGGGTCTGCTGGAATAGGATCATGACACGTGGAGGTGGGGTGGTATTTGAAAACTACCATTCCGGACCCTCCCCTCTCGTTTAGTTCCGGATGGTGAGGGGGGGTTCGGAATTTTTAAGGGCCGTTGATTAAAAGGTATGGGATACGTGGATGGGACGTGAGGTATAAAATGTGAGCGGGAGTAGAGGGTGGGGTAGACTTAGGGTAGCGTAGGTTGTTAGTTTTTGTTTTTAGTTTTAATATTATTTATTGTTTGTTTCACGTTTTTGTTTTATGTTAATGTGTTTTGTTTTTTGTTTATTTTTATTTAATTTGTTTTTTATGTTTTATGTATATTTTGTTTTGTTTTTTGTCTATTTTTATTTAATTTGTTTTTTTATGTTTTATGTATATTTTCTTTTGTTATGTTTTATTTTTATATTTAATATGTTTTATAGTTTGTTTTTATTTTATTATGTTATTTTTTGTATTATATTTTATATTATATTTAATATGTTTTACATTTTTTAATATATTTATTTAATGTTGTATGTTTATTATAATTGTTTTAAGTTTTTAAATTTGTTTTATTTAATATTTAATTAATCCTAACTACTAACTTAGATTTTTAACTTAATTGATAATTAATTAATTAATTATTAACTAGTTCTTTATTAATTAATTTAACCTATCAATTAACTTTATTGTTATTTTTGTTCATCCTAAGTCTGATTATTCATGGATGGGTGACGGGCGAGAGGTAGTCAACGGGGCAACAGGACAAGGGAGTGAGGGCGCAGTGTGGATGAAGGATGCAGCAGGGTGATGGGGGATTGAGCAAAAAGAATGGAGGAAGAAAATGGGATCAATCGAGCCAGACTTCGTCATCACGAGAAAAACGCCAAATCAACAGTCGAAGAATCGAGTTGCCTATAATTATAGGACCCCAACATAGGCTCCACCTGGGGATGACAGCTTATTTCAGGAGGTGTCAAGAACCACAGACCTGTGAATCATGCAGACCAGTGCTTTATCCATTGGGCTAATCCCAAAATCTTATTCTGCAACCTGAACCTATTTTGATCTCGCAACTGAAACCAAATTAAGCTAAACATTGTTGAAAAAGAGATGCTCAGAATGATGAGCTTATTCACATTCTCCTACCTACTCTATGCAAATGAAAATTTTGTTAAATCAAATAATACAAAAATGCCAATGAAGCCAATCAAGTAGCTTCTGAGACCATTGGAATGCTTGACTGTTCGTTAGCACAGTGAAAAGCGCAGCTTGACCCTTTACCCATAGGTTCAAGACTGCAAAGCATAATGGCTGCTGCTGAAAACGTGATTGATATTTACCATAGAGACCTTGATAATCTTGAAGAAAAAAAGTACTGCCAGAGAAAGATTGAGGCTTTACAGTGAAAAAATTCTCCATATAGATAGCTATAGGATCATCGTAGAAATGACATGTTCCTTGAATTTTGGATTCTGCCAAGTAAGTGAGATACTCTGGCACTGCAACTATGTTATTTTCATCCTCATGCATTTCCTGACATGGCTGCAACTGCTCTGATGGGCTTTGTAATATGACTTCTGCTGAAAAAGACAATGAAGCTGACTGCCTGATCATGTCAATATCATAACAACATTTTATCCCATAGCTGGATGATGGAGGAAGACTTTGACAACACCAGTCATCCAACACATCAGATATTGGATCCTGTAGAACTTGAACTGACTGTTGCATTGGCTCCACTGCAACTTCTTGATTTTCTGTGTATTTATCCTTTAGCATATACTCAAGATTCGTTTTCAAAAACTGAAATGAATCAAAGCATAATGGTACAAAGCTGTTTTGAATTAACTCATAATTTGCCTCAGGCTTTAATCTTTCATCTGAAATTTGAAAATCGAAGTAGGTAAAGGGCTGCAACTCTAGGTTTAGAACACCCTTCCCATCAACACTAGCATCTTTCCCCAGCGGATCAGAACATTCTCCCTCTCTACTATTGACAACTTGCTTACAATTTCCTCTCAAAAATTGAAAAGAAGCGAAACATAAGGGCAAATATTTTTCCCTTACTATGAAATTTTCTATCTCTTCCTCATCGCTGTCATGACTGTTGTGCGAGGGCTGATTGTCACATCTGAACTGTAAATGATCTCCTTCCTGCCAATGACATGCTGCTGGTTTCTTTGAACAGACAACCTCTATTTCAGCTTCATGATCATCATCATACTGGTCACACTTGGATAAATCATCCATGGGTGAAATGCCATTGAACATGCATATCATGTCAGCTGGTTGTTCCTCTACAAGTTGAGATGGAGCTTCATCTTTGACTGTGTTGTGAATTGAATACATGAATGAATCATTATTCAATCCATGGTACCTAGGATGAGCAGAAAAATGTTTGGGAACTATGACCGTGTCTTTCTCTGAAATCCATGGAACATGATGTCTTTGGACAACAAGCTCCTCTTTTATGTTAATCTTCTGCATCATCTTTTCCATGGCACTGGCCATAATCTGCAGTTTAGCTTCTGATGAATTCAGCTGCTCCTTTTCTTTGTCCTTTAACTTTGACCTTTTGATCAACAAGTTGGTCTCCACATCAACTGCAATGCTCTGCTTTTCTTCAAGGCTTGTAGTATTCCTTTCTCTTAATTGGAATGCCATATCAGGATCAAAAGCATCTGGGAAATGCAATTTGGCTAAACCAGGAGGTGGCCTTACATCCACATGTATTGAATGATACACCTCATTGAACCTCACTGAAAACTATTGTGTTGTTTCCCCGTGTTTTCTTTTCAAGTGGTCGTATTCTTCTAGGATGAGGAAAACATTTCCCATGATCACCCACCTATCTAAGAACACTTGCATGAACTGATGAAAATTTCTGATGCTTGCAGCTGGAAGGTTCTTAAACCAATCTTTAACTTTACCTCCCAAGGACACAGCAAACATCCTGATACAGACATCATCATCCTCAACCTCATAAAGGTCAAGGAAGTCCTCAAGGTTTTGAATATGATTTTCAGCAGTGATCTTCCCATTTTCTCCATCAAACCTAGGTAGATTATTGATGTAATTGACAGGGAGGTCATGAAGAATGGGAGGCAAATCTAGAGGCTGGTATCGATCTGGGACTTTTGTAAGCACAGGAGATGAAGCAAGGGGCTTACAACCATCCAGAGGTTTTGCAAGAGTAGGAGATAAAGTAGGAGGCTTATGTCTCATTAGGGTTTCTACATATGCATACGGGGTGTGCACAGGTGTATGAGTATGTACATAATTCACAATTGGGGATCTGATCTCTTAAAACTCATCAATTAACATATGGTCAAAGTAATCTTTAGCAATATACTCTTGATCAAGGTTAGAAAAAGACAAGACATAATTGCAGATAAAACCAAAGATGTCTTGAATGTTATTTGAGCTTGAGTACCTGGTCTTTCTGGGCTGCTTGACCATGCTTTAGGTTCTTCCTCCACTGGAGTCTTTGAGTTTGGCACTGTCTGGAGCTGATTGGTGTCACCAGGTGAATGATCTCATCCTTTCTGGTGTCTGGTCGCTATCCACCATAAGCGATCAGATCTGGAGCTTTGAAGTGTACTACTAGGGAAGGTTCCCCAGTATCGTTTCCAAAAATGTTAGCGCTCTGTAATTTTCCCAAGTCTGTGGAGGCAGTCACAGAGGTAACCTCGAACCACTTCGAGTCTTGGATCTAGCCCTCCAAGACTCAGAGAGGGATCTCTCTTTTCGATTTGACTTGGTTTGGAATAGAATAGATATCAGGCTAGCTATGAAAGTGTGGGGTTGGGGTTTTTAAATGGTTGTTTTGGAACAACAAGGAGGGCCATTGGGAAAATGGGGTCTGCGCTAAAATATGTGATTCATTCTCAGATCTAGAAAAATCTCTTATACAGAGCAAGGTAGTGGAAAAGTTGGATCGAATTTAAGTTTGCAGGGTGTTGATTTGAGGAAGAACTAGGGGAGGAAAAAAGCCAGGCAGAGGAGCAGCTAAGAATTCCTTAACTGATCTTTTTGGAAGAGAAACATAAAGACTATCACAAGGTCAAATGCATAGTATTTTGCCAATAAATTCTGCTCTGTCACTATCTTCTGATAGTAAGAATTGAAAACAAGTGAAAGATGAAAGGAAAAATACATGACAGAGAAAAGAAAACGCCACCAACACCTCCTCACAAGAATCCTGTAAAAAACATGTCTATTACTAATCAATCATTTCATGATTACAAAAATTGGTTTTCTGGAATGGAAAAACCCACTGTCAAGCCCACAGAACCTCACAGGTCGAACCCCTGTTTTGTCTTTTACAAGTGTATAAATAAGGAAGATATCTCATTCCTCTAACACTCGAGCTCATAACTCTGCTTTCTAAAAATAGAAAAGTAGTTACAAAAGTTTCGAAACCTGTAGATTATCTCAAAAACAAACAAAAATGCAAACCAAGAGGAAGGTTAAAATTGGTAACTGCTGCCTGAACATCTGGCATACTGGAGGCTGTTTAAGATTTGCTGGCGAATAGACTCTAACAGAATCAAAACAAATGAATGCATAAGTCGTTGAATTCTTGAGGTTGTTGGATATTTTCTTCCATTTGGAGGATCGGTGCTCTAACCGCTGCCATGTGTTCCCTGTAAATGAATTCCCTGTCTGCCATAAAAGATGGACCGGTTTTCTGCGAAAAAATGGGTCCGAACAGACGTGGTTTTCTCTTCAACGCTGACACCTGGGAAAAAACTGAAAGAGGTTACTGAAGATGGGCATGTGATGGACGAAAACCTCCTTCGGGTTTTCCAAATTCGCCCCCAGCTGGCCGTAACAACTCTCGACAAATCAAGACTATAACAAAAAAGAAGAAATCTAGAAAAAAGGGCCTCGAAGATGGCTTTGATTCTCCCTTCTCGTAGCTCCGTTGAAAAAACTGAGAGAGATTTTTGTTTAGCCCGTTCTGAGAAAAAAATTCTCTCAGATTTTTAAAATCCGTCTTCGTTTGCCCAAAATCCGTTTTGAAATAAGACATGGTAAAACAGGCAATAAATGGCAAATATATGAAAAAAGCGGTTTTTTTTTTCCGTGAAAGCGGTATTCCGGACCCCCCTAACGTGGTAAGCATTTTTTTTTTTTTGGGGGGGGTCCACTGGAATAGGATCATGACACGTGGAGGGGGGGTGGTATATGAAAACTACTATTCCGGACCCCCCCTCTCGTTAAGTTCCGGATGGTGGGGGGTGTTCAGAATTTTTAAGGGCCGTTGTTTAAAAGGTATGGGATACGTGGATGGGACGTGAGGTATAAAATGTGAGCGGGAGTAGAGGGTGTGGTAGACTTAGGGTAGCGTAGGTTGTTAGTTTTTGTTTTTAGTTTTAATATTATTTATTGTTTGTTTCACGTTTTTGTTTTATGTTAATGTGCTTTGTTTTTTGTTTATTTTTATTTAATTTGTTTTTTTATGTTTTATGTAT
>ML784152.1:264694-282419 GCA_009831015.1 Picea engelmannii | reverse complement strand
AACCGGGAGATGTCAGAGTGGGTGAGAGTGCTGATGAAGACCAGATCAGACAGAGATATATGTTGTAATTTGAGAATTACGTGGTTTATTTGTAATGTAATCATTAAGGGAGGGTGTTAGAATTAATGATTAAATTGGAGTTGGTTTTGGTTTGTTGGAGTTGTTGAGATATTCTCTCAACCACTCCCTCCAATTATGGAATCGGTTGGATCTGAATCCAATTATATATGTGTTGTAATTGAGATTCAAAGTAATACAATTTATTATTTTGTGTGAATGCGTTGCAATGACTGCTCTCCATTTTGTTAACTGCAGGGTGATGGGAGATTGAGCGAAAAGAATGGAGGAAGAAAACATGATCAACCGAGCCAGACTTCGTCATCACAAGAAAAATGCCAAATCAACAGTCGAAGAATCAAGTTGCCTATAATTATAGGACCCCAACAGATCGTCGATCCTTGGATCCTTTGGGATCCCTCTCAACTGTCGATATACAAGGGACACATGGTGCTATATCCTTTAGTTCAGAGACTGAGCACTTCGAGGAATTTGAGGTGTGGTGTGTCGATAAGCTCCGAATCCCGAAGTAATGGGAGCCATTGATTTGAGGATGCTTCGGGAATTTTTCTCACCATTAGATCTAGGTTGTGGTCAGTCGAGTGTGTTATTGGACTAATCGGTAGGTGCGGACACTAACATATCTCCCTAGACCCACCTGAATCTAGAACAAAACAAGACAAGATATGACTCTTTCCCTAAGTTACTACCATTGAATTAGCTAGTAAGGAGGAATAAGTGACATACCTTTGTATCGCTTCCTTAAGTATTTGTTTCTCCCGCTTTGCTCCGGTGCTCTCGTGAGGTCAAGACCAAGACAACACAAACCAACCAAAGTGAATATATCAAAACGTATTCAATGTCAACTTATGCATATGATCAAGGAATTACATAATAAAGTAAGAGTGACTTTATGGGAAAGGGACATGTCGTTGTATCATATTTATTGAAAGTAGAAGATACGACCTGATCGCCTTGATGTCGCAAGCTTCCTTTCGGTGACTTTTGGTTCCAACACACACACTTGTTATGTACTTGCATGAAGAAGATCCAATTCCTCTTGATAGACCTACTAGAGTCTTCAAGCTTCTGTTCAAGCAGGGTTCTTCACATAATTCCTTCACCAATTCTTCAATTAATCTTGCTTAACCTTTTCCATGAGAATCCTTTAAATATATTAGAGAGGGTGAGATGGTTACATAGATGAGAATGATCCCACCAAATCAGAGAAGCCAATAAAATGACAACCATACGAATGCCAACTCATTCTCTAGAAGATTCCCTTCTAGAACCCTCGAGACTTATTCTCTTTTCCAAGATTAAAAACAAGTTCGCACCTTGTGTATAGAGCATCCCGCAAGATGTTCACACCCTATATGAAGGTGGCCTACGAGAACGGGTCATTCTCGCACCCTAGGCCATATGCAGCCTGCGAACTCACTTTGAAAATATGTTTTCTAGGAGATAAATGCCACTTTTCTCAGGAGAAAGTTCTTGTTGGGAGCCTGAGTACACTATTGTTAATACATCACCAAGATGACCAAAATCATGTGTAGTAGAGTGTTGACCTACTCCGGGAACAAACTGGAGATTACACGGAAAAATCCCCAAAGGCATAAACAATGAAGTGATGGGAACCATTGATTTGAGGGAATTTTGGATTCCTCCCTGATCATTGGATCTACCCCATGGTCAATTCAACATTGAATACTTAGGGAGAAAGGATAATTTTATAGCATGGAACCCCTGAATGCCAAAGTTACAAATTAGTAGAGACTAATGATGCAAGGGGTACATGGACCAACCTTAACCGTGAGATCAAAGGATATGGAAGAAGATCAGACTACAGTGACATGGTGCAGTGACGTCATCGAGGGTGACGTGGACTCAATATTGATGTGCCATGTGTCACCCATATTTGTATGTATCACATACCCTATAGACCATTGGGATGTGACACGTGTCACCCCTGGGCCTCACCGCGTGTCAGCCCATGGTACATGTTCGCCTAACCATATGAATAGTGAATTCCGGGACTTCAGGACTCTGGAAGAGATGGGATATAGTGTTTTGGAAAGGTTTGAAGTCTGAAGCCATGTGGAAAGCTCACGGGAGTTCAGACTACGGGAGATTGGGGATGTTAGAACGTATGCTCCAAAAGCACCAAAGGTCGGAGCTATGTGGCAACACCTTGGGAGTTCAAGATTTTTTGACTTTGGAGGATTTGCGCGCAGAAAGAAAAAGGGGCATTCAGTGTCGAAATGTCGAACATCAAATTCCCCTTGCATCTTGTGTGTCGAATGAAGGTCAAACCTCACTTTTGGATTGGACGATGGATGGATGCCCATCGTGGATGTAGGAACCTCGAACTGGTATGAACGAGATGGAGGCACATGGGTGCCACATGGCCCTCAACCAATAAACGCCCGAAGAACCTAGGGATACCATAACTTGTAAACCAAAGGTCAGATTTGAACTTGGTAGTAGTTGTTAGAATGCTATAGGTGAGTAGAAGAGGATGCAAACCTCAGACAAAGGATTTGCGATGTTAAGGAAAGGGAAATTATGATGCCCCACCCCTTAAAAGACAATTTAGGGGTCGGGTGTGTTACAAATTGGTATCAGAGCATTGAAACAACACTTGACCAGCTTGGGCTCATGCATGAGTCCTATAAAAATATATTATTATCTACATTTAATCCTTGAGGAGAAGAACTGCAGATTGAACCTAAGATTTGGGAATTCTTACTGAATTTCAGCAGGAGGATTTCTTTATCCCTTTGTCAAAGTGATAACTACTCTTACCAAAGTAGGGATATGATGATCAACATTAATGGTAATACTTGAATGTGAATAGCTGGGAGTGGAAGGTTTATGTCAAGGAAGGCTTAATCCCGAAGGATGGATAACCTAGCATTTGCAATGTTTCCTGTAAGCATGGGCAGTTGGAGCCTTGGGCATTGGTGATGGCTGATTATATATTGGTTGAAACCTGCAGTAGGGATGATCCATTTAAGCAAGATAAAGAGGATTCCTTTGGTACTGTTGCTAATTCCCATAAAGAGGAAAAGTGATATGGTTAAGTGAGCCATATCGTGAGCTCATTGCTGTGCAAAATGCGTAGTGGCATAAGTACTTGTAACATGCAAATAGACTCAGTGAAACCTATGGATAGTGGTATTGTAAGACCTATAGCTAGCCTGTATGGGTCAATAATGACCTAATGACAGTCATAGAGTTAACACCCTAAATGAAAATGGTTGCTAGGGTAACCCAATAAGCAAGTAAAAAGGATCTCCTTGATTGAGAGGTTTGTTGATCAAGACCAGTTGGAAGCCAAATTGGCGGTCCTGTTACCTTGGGCATGGTTTTAAGTTGCCCATATTGTATTTATAAGTTGGGTAATGTTCTATGGAAATTAAGGCAAGAGTGTTTTCTTGTTAGTGGTTATCGAACATAAGAGAGAAAAGTAACTGTTATTGGTTACTATCATGAAGAGAGGGAAACATCAATATGAGTTATGAATGTGAGATTAGTCATGTAAGTGACTGTAATATCTAACTAAATAACACTAATGATAAAACTAAATTAGCAAAGTGAATAAAGAGGTGTAATAAATGCACCTGCATATACACAAATATGTGTATACATACTTATGAGAATAATACAACCACAAGCCCCCAAAGAGAGAGAGAAACTCAGTGATGAGTATCCCCATGAGATTTATCATAAGAATGTTTGGACGATACTTGGGAGAAGGACGATACATGTGTGTGGATGATCCATGTGTGCGGATGATCCATGTGTGTGGATGGTAGGGAAGAGGTGCAAGAAATAAGCTTGCATGATGAATGATTAGCTGTATTTAATTATACCTAAGTGCATGGATTTAATACACCGTAAAACTTCTTGATATCAAGCCTAATATTAATACCAATTAGGTGTGAATGATATTAAATGTGAAAGTGATGCACTTGTATGATTTAAGAGTATAGGTACACTAAAGGCACAAGGTGACTTCCTAAATGAGTGAAATAAGGGATAAGCATTGCACTTGCCAAGATTGAATGAATACCATGGATGCATGGTTGAATCCATTCTAAAGAGTCATGAAAGTTTTGTTTTGAATGATAGCTTGAGGGAATGTACTTCATTTCCCTAGGAAAGGCTAGTATAAATAAATGAAAGATTAAATGAGAAAGGATGGTTTGTTGTCAGGATAAGAGGCAAATGATTCTGCCTTTGAGGGTCACATGAGAATGATTTTGAACAATCATGAGTTGACTAATTTTAAAAGTAGAGATGTATGTAGGCTGTGAAATATACCCATGGCAGTTATACACATGCTTATGATTATGCATATGGTTAAGCACATCCTAGATGTAAGTTAACAGAACTAGAATATGAGTGGATACATAATTTGGATGCATGACAAAGATGCATGTTTATATTCCTTATGAAATATTTGGTACCCAACTAAAGCCAACTCAAGGTTGAGGCTATCACAGATAGTGAAGGATATGCAATAAGGAAGTTGCATGTTGAAGCAATTCTCTGTGGAGGAACTGTGTGAAGACTATGTCAGGAGAAAAAAGTCACAACCTTATTGACTATTGAGAATTAAGAAACGAGCTACAAGCTTATATATATATCATTGATTACATTTTGAAAAACATCATGTAACAAATAGAAGACTAATAATGAATCTTGACCATTTTGAAAATTGAATGGTAACGTGTAGGATGCACAGGTTCATGATTCATTATGGACAAAAGGATTTGATATTAAAGCATGTTGATGTATCTTAAGAGTTAGGATGAGCCTAACCAAGGTTTCTCAAGAAAAGAGCAGAAAGATCACAATAAGAATTAGATTGCATAAGTAAAGGGGGAGAAAAGGAGGAACACTTTTCTCACCCCAAGAACCTTGAATTGTTTAACAAAGTTGTAGGATTAAAAGAGCAGTTGTGGAAACAATACAACTGGTCAAAGGCAAATAAACCCCTTGAGTATGATTAAATGAATAAATGAGTATGTTTGACTGAATAGGCTTGGTTGAAGCCATGATTAAGAAAAGGCAGTGAGGCTATGAACTAATGTAATTGTGGCTATGATGATGCATGCTATGTATAGAAAGGAATTGGAGCTATTGAGGAAGAAAATTGCCAATGATGGGCAACCTCAAGAAAAGGATGACCATGAGAAGGATGTGGTTGAAAGATTGTTGATAGGGCTATAAAAGTCCCCATAAAGCACTGCTGATGAAGTAAAAATAAAAAAGAGGGTGCTAGCATCCAAGAACTGATACAAAAATTTCCATGCCTATGTGGCACAAGGTATGAAGGAATTTGGTAAGAACCTCTTCTGAAATATTTTGTTGTCTTAATGTTATGCATGAAATTTTGAAATGTAGTTGTATGCCTTGTGTTATCACACATTATTGTATGGGGTGTTTTTTCCTTTGGATTTGGCCCTTGGGTGGAAAAATGCGAAGAAAGGGGGCTAAAAACCCACTAAATGCTGCTTGTCCTAAGTTTTAATGCCCGGGCGCATGGTGCTAAGGGGTGTGTAGATATGGGCGATTGAGATTCGCATGCTCAAATATATGGTGAAGGATCCATATCGGACCCCCCCGACCTTCTACCTTTAACGGGGGGGTCCAAGTTGGTGGTTTCTGAGAATGACCCCCCACTAATGTGGTGCCTCCTCGTGAACTCGGACCCCCCCATCCCCCCGACTTTTCCTCCTTACCACTCCCCCCCCTTCGAGTAGACCGCTTACTACTCGCCCTTATCGACTCCCACTCTCCCGACACCTATCTCCCACTCAATCTTCCCCCCTATGTCTGTCACATCTCCCACTCCCACTCCCTCTCTCACCTTCCAACATGTGTCTTCCACTTCCCCTCCATGTCAAATTCTCCTTCTCCTTCCCCCCTTTGATTCCTCTCACCTCCTAACATGTGTGTTCCACTTCTCTCCATGTCACCTTTGTCATGTCATTGTGTACCCCTCGACCAATCACACACCACCACAACCTCCCCTTTGCCTCCACGTCCTCTCCTTGCGCTGCATCACCCTACACCTTTACACCTCAGTGCCCATGCATACCCAGTAGCCTATTGGTCGTGCCCATCACCTCATCCTCGTCAACTCCATCCACTTCCACAAGCCAGGTCCCTCTGCAAAGGTCCAATGAAGCAACAAATGAACAAGGAGAGCCCGCCACATCTCCCAGGTGCCAAGTTTGACTTAGGCCATCCTGATCCCGATGAAGAAGTTAATGTAAACATGGAAGGTGGGTGAGACATCATATCCTTCCTTAAATATAAGGTCGGAAAAGGAAAAATGAAGAAGCAGATAGGCAGTCCAGATTGACAGAGATCGCGTCTGACAGAAGACTGCATGAGCAGTCTGACCAACATCTACATGCGCAACCTGATAGAGAAGCTCATCAATGAAAATATTTGAAAGCATGACATCATCGCCTCAAGTAGTCAGAGCCAGTTTAGTGTATATGTAGGCATTTTTTCCATTTTGTTTAGTGTCAATGGTTGAGCTACGCTCCCGCATTGTAAAGTTTTAATGAACCTCTGGTTCTTTTGGTTATGTATCTGTATTTGAGACTTATTGTTTAATGTAAGTTAGTTTCCTTCCATCTCTCTGTAACAGTTGTGTTACAACACTCGGGCATGGATGATCCAGTCAAGGGTAGTTATGTTCTTGTGATGTAGGTTTGATCACAGGGACATCGAGACTAGTTTTAATCAATTTCTTGTGTCGTCTTTTCCCTCCAACACTGAATGAATCAGGCATGGATGATCCAGTCAAGTTGTTGTTATTGAATTGTGATGTATGTTTGATTTCAGTTCAGTGATAATTTCATTCAGTTCCCTAAAACTCTGAACCAAGAGGATCTTGTCTTCTGATTTTTTCCTCTTTAGGCTGCTGGAAGACTGGATGTCCACATCATACCTCTTTATTCTCCTCAAGTTATCCCCCCTACTCACCCTTATTACAAATTACTGACCAAAGTTGTATCAAGACCTCATCTGCTTATGCATACCAACCCATTTTTCTGAGTTAAAGCGATATAATCCTGAGTCTGCATCCATTACACCTCCTTTAAATTATTCATTGTGACATACAAACTGATGGGTAATGGGCTTACCTCTGCTGCATTCAGTAGGTGACTTCTAGTGCTAACATTTATGGCACCGTTGCTGGGGATGAATTGAATATTTTCCCTGGGTAAGAACAACAATGAACTTTTGATTCTGAAGGTGTATCAGACATCAAAACCTTCAAAGATTGCAACTGTGCACCTGGCGACTCCACTGTCTTGGCTGCATTGTTTCACTATGGATTCTTCTGGCTACACCTGATAGCCCTTGGGAGAACATGTTGATCAGTTCTGGTCTTTGATGGTGAACAAATACCAGACACACTCATTATGCACATCATTCACCTGGAGAATCCATGGTTGAAGGATCGATTGGTGACTCCATTGGTTCAAAATGGACAAAATCCTGGCTCAGAGGTTTCCTCCTTTTAACTTCTTTGTTGTTCCTAGTTTTCCTAACGTTTTTCCTATTGTCAATGAGTGGGTTGATTTTTTCCCCATAATTAAAGATCACAAAGAGGACAACCCTGCCCAACATCTCCGTGAGGGTGTATTAATGAAGATGTTCATGTTCTCTTTAGCATGGGATTCTCAGGAGTGGTATCATTCCTTACCCCCTGCTAGCATTTCTTCACTGGGACAATTTCATGCATCTTTCAATGCTTATTGTCATAAGTTTTATCCATCTGAGTTATTTTGTCATAGCTGTTGTGAGGGATACAATGACTATATTCAAGATATAGTTGCTTCCTATGCAGGTTGTGAGGATGAGCCTAATGATTTGGATCATAAATCAGTTCTTTCTCTTCCCTGTTCACCTGCATCAGAGGAAATTTGTAAGGATGAGGACCATGAGGAAGAACATGCTCTGAGTGAGTTGGTGGAGCTGGTAAAATCTCTTTCTGCAGAGATAGAGGAATCAAAGGTAGATCGGGTCTGCTGCCTTTTTGAGGAAGAGAAGTAGATCCCTGCACCATATTTCGATGACTCAGGAAGAAACCAACCTGTGTATGACATCTATGAATCAGATTCTGAGCTGAATATGCAGGATTTCTAAGAACATACAACAGAGCCTTGTCCTCTATTCATTAAAGAAAATTGTCATGAGGACTCAGGAAATCGACCATCCTGGGCCTGCAGAAGACCAAGAGAAGAACTTTCCCATGAGTCTTATTTATGATGATTACGACTTTGAACCCAGGGAGAGCCAAGAAGAGGAAAAGCAGGAGGGGAAGTTTATCTCCTGTCTAGATCCTATCAGTGAGAAACCATCACCCGAGATCAGTCAGCCTGCATCAAATTCTCATTCACCTGTGCTTACTAGAGATATTCAGCCATGTGTGAGTAGTTGTGGAGCAGATCAGGCTGTTTATTACAATATTTTTGGAGTTTTCCCTTCATTTTATGAACCTGTCAGCGAGTACATGGAGTTGCATTTCCTTCATACCTTGGAGCTGCCTAGATTTATCTCAACTACTTCCTTTGGAGGAAAGATGAAGGATGTAATTGTCTTGCTGTCACGGTTGCATCATCTGTTATCATTCGCCGACAGAGTAAAAGAACTTCCAGTCAGGAAGTTACTTGAATGGCTATGGTGGATATTTGATTTCACCTAGCACCATGTAAAAATCAATTAGTCTAGGACTGCATATAAATAAGCTCCTGTTGGAGCCCCTATGTGTTTATTTCTCGTTTTTATTTGTCGGCATGTATTCCTCAGTAGGGCGTTTTGAGCTTGACTCTATAACCCAATGCAGAAGGCTACTGGAACTGCAAAAGGAGATCTTAGAGCCTCGCAGGGATGACTCTATCCCCCATGGAGCCTAATGTTATCACACATTATTGTATGGGTTTTTTTTTTCCCTTTGGATTTGGCCCTTGGGTGGAAGAATGAGAATAAAAGGGGATAAAAACCCACTAAATGTCGCTTATCGTAAGATTTTATGCCCGGGGGCATGGTTCTAAGGGGTACGTAGATTTGGGCAACTGAGATCCGCATGCTCAGATCTACGGTGTAGGATACATATCGGACCCCCCTGACCTTCTACCTTTGATCGGGGGGGGTTCCGAGTTGGTGGTTTCTAAGCATGCCCCCCTCACTAACGTAGTTCCTCCTTGTGAACTCGGACCCCCCCAGACCTTTCTCGCTTACCCCTCCCCCCCCCTCCGAGTAGACTGCTTACCACTCGCCCTTACTGCCTCCCTCTCTCCTGACACATGTCTCCCACTCAATATTCATCCCTTTTTCTGTCACATCTCCCACTCCCACTCCCCCTCTCACCTCCTGACATGTGTCTTCCACTTCCCCTCCATGTCACCTTCATCTGCTCCTTCCCCCCTTCAATTCCTCTCACCTCCCGACATGTGTGTTCCACTTCTCTCCATGTCAAATCTGTCATGTCATCATGTCCCCCTCTACCAATCACACACCACCACATCCTCCCCTTTGCCTCCACGTCATCTCCCTGCACTGCGTCACCTTGCACCTTTACACCTCAGCGCCCACACATACCTAGTAGCATGCCAGTTGGGCCCATCACCTCATCCTCATCAACTCCATCCATGTCCTCCAACTGGGTCCCTCTGCAAAGGTCCAATGAAGCAGCAGACGACCAATGAGAGGATGCCATGTCTCCCAGGCGCCAAGTTTGACTTGGGTCGTCTTGATCCTGATGAAGCAGTTAATGTAAACATGGAAGGTCGGTGAGACATTGTCTCCTTCCTTAAATAGAATGCCGAAAAAGGACAAATAGGCAGACAAAAAATACAGACTGACATAGATCACGTCTGACAAAAGACTAAATGAGCAGTCTAACCAACATCTGCATGTGTATCCTGATAGAGAATCTCATCAACACAAATATTTGAAATCATGATAGGATCACCTCGGACAATCAGATCTAGTTCAGAGTATATGTAGGCATTTTTTCCATTTTGTTTAGTGTCGATGGTTGAGCTACGCTCCCGCATTGTAAAGTTTTAATGAAGCTCTAGTTCTTCTGGTTATGTATATGTATTTGAGACTTATTGTTTAATGTAAATCAGTTTCCTTCCATCTCTCTATAACATGTAATGTCCCTTTACAAATAGGAGCTCCAAAGAGGAGGCTTATTAGTCTAAACCGCCTTGTTAGACTATAGTCAGGGCCAAAGAGGGGTAAACAGGGTTACTAGAGGTCACACCAGTCACAAGTGTTATATTCAAAAAGTGACATTGAGCTAAAAAGGGTTAAAAGTACTTTTAAGTCGTTATGAGCTAAAAATAGAAGTCAACAGTGAATTAGGGTTTTGGAAGTCAACAATGAATTAGGGTTTCAACATGATTTAGGGTTTTGGAAAGCTATAAAGGAAGGGTCAATGACCTAATTCATCATTATGCAGATTGTGACTTGTCATTGAGGAGAAGAGCACATCTCAAGAGAGATAGTTCAGTGTATTCCAGGAGGAAGACACCAGTTGGCTGATTTTGGTGTTGAAAGACACACCCTAGTCACTAAGAAGATCATCCAGGTCTTCCATCATTCTTCATTGATTCTGCAGTGCTCCCATATTCTGGGTATTATATTTTAGTTGCTTATTTGTATTCCGGCTAGGGTCCTTTAGTATTTTGATCTAGCTGAGTGTTGTTATTTTATTCAGCCTCAGTTGCTTATTTGTATTTCGACTAAGATCCTTTGTCTGTTGATCTAGTCGAGTATTGTCAGTTTATTCAGCCGCATTCGGCCATTTTGTAATCCACCGAGATATCATAATACAAACTTTGAAGTCCTTTGTCACGTTTATTATTTGTATGATCATTTATATGATTTAAACCTTTGACCCTACACACACATTAGCAACATTTCTGAAACTGTCCTGGGTGCACTATCGAGGAGACCTGCAACATGTTCTTTGATGGAGATTTCAGTAGATTGGAAATCCCACTTGTTAGTGGAATATTCCAAGAACAAGTTCACTTGTGAGGTGATGGATGGGAAGATACAGGATTACTAGTATAGGGTCATTGACGATGTCATATTTTACAAGGATAGAGTCTACTTGGTGCTAGATTCAGGGCTTAAAAAGAAGATCCTCACTGTAGTTCATGATTCACCTCTAGTAGGCCATCAGGGGTTTTTCAAAACCTACAGATAGATCAGAGAGAGGTTCTCATGGAAGGGCCTCAAATAGGATGTTATGAGACACGCCAGTGAGTGTGTGACTTGCCAGCAGAACAAGTCAGAGCATGCTCTTCCAGCAGGGCTACTTCAACCACTCCCCATTCCAGAGTAGAAATGGGAGAGTATATCTATGGAATTCATCATGGGTCTACCCAAGGTCCATGGTAAGGATTGTATCTATGTAGTGGTCGATAGATTGACCAATTTTTCTCACTTTTATGCCATACCGACAGAGTACAATGCAGTTCAAGTAGACGAGATTTTCTTCAAGAAGGTCTTTAGACTTCATGGGTTACCGAAGAACATCGTCAGTGACAGGGACAATCGATTCATAGGGAAAATTTGGAGAGAGTTGTTTCAGTTGGTGGGGATAGAGTTGACACCTAGCATCAGCTATCACCCTCATACAGATGGGCAGACCGAGATTGTCAACAAGTGGGTTGAAGGGTATTTGAGGAACTATGTAGGAGGACAACATAGAACGTGGGTAGAGTGGTTACATTTAGGAGAACATTGCTACAACACTGCCTTCCACATGTCCATTGGTATGACACCCTTCCGCGAATTGTATGGATATGATGCTCCCACTTTGGTAGACTTGGTCTTCGGGGAGAGCAAATCTCCCAAGGTGATCAGGATTATTTTCGGCACGAAATGAGATCGGAGATATAATAAAGAAATGCACAGAGATATCGCAGATATTCAATAATATAACAGAAATGTATCAGAGATGCAACCATAAACACAGATATACAGTAATACACAATTTCTATTAATGAAAGAAATGTACAGAGACTGTAAAAATACAGAGTGAAAGACTCGCTAGAATGGTGGCAGCTTATCTCTGAGAAGAGATGTGACGGCTACTCACATTCGCAAGAAGATGATTACAATGAGGTTCTGAAGGCCCTTTTACAATAAACGGGAATTCCAAAAGTCCTATACATCCAAAAACCTAACCCTAGGATATGAAGTGCCAAAAGTCATGTGGGCCCCGTTTGGGTAAGTGAGTACATCAACTTCTCGGGGTTGTAACTTTTGCATACGATCTCCGTTTTAGGCGTGTGATAGCTCGTTGGAAAGGTATTTCCGAGGAGATTAATTTTGGGGGCTCAATAATGCCTTCATATATCATTGAGAACCTCTATCTCGAAAAACATTCATTTTGACCCTCAAAATGGCCCCAGAAGCTAAAACCTGCTAAAAATAGTAAATTGCCAAAATGGCCAGAAAACTGTTTTGAGCCATTTGGAAAAGGTGGGTGGCCACCGATATCCACCTGGATCACAAGGCCAAGTATTGGATCATAGAGAGTTAGGAGATTCTCAAGTTGTTGAAAGAGAACTTGTAGACAGCGCAAAATCGACATAAGATAAGTGCAGACAAGCACAGGATAGAGCACAACTTTGAGGTTGGAGATTTGGTTTTCTTGAGACTCCAACCCTACAGACAGTCATCTCTGAAGAAGAGTGGGGCCGAGAAGCTCAAACCCAGATTTTATGGTCCTTACAAGATCATGCGCCGAGTAGGCAAGGTTGCTTATGAGCTAGAGCTTCCAGAGGGGAGCAATATTCATAACGTGTTCCATGTGTCTTGCCTAAAAAAGGAAGTGGGGCAATTCATTAGCACATCAGAGGAGCTTCCCCAGTTGGATGAGGAGGGACAATTGGAGTTAGTTCTGGAGGAGGTTTTGGAGTTCCGGGAGCGGAAACGACTGAGTAGGATCATCAAAGAGTGTTTGATCAGATGGAGAGGGCTTCCAGTAGAGGACGCTGCTTGGGAGAGCGAGTAGGTGTTGCAACACCCTGGACTAGTATTGCTTAAGAACAAGCAATTTCGATAAGGGAGGACTGTAATGTCCCTTTCCAAATAGGAGCTCCAAAGAGGAGGCTTAATGGTATAAACCCCCTTGATGGACTCTATCCAGGGCCAAAGAGGGGTAAACAGGGTTACTAGAGGTCACTCCAGTCACATGTGTTATATTCAGAAAGTGACATTGAGCTAAAAAGGGTTAAAAGTGCTTTTAAGTCACTATGAGCTAAAAATAGAAGTCAATGGTGAATTAGGGTTTCAACAGTGATTTAGGGTTTTGGAAGTCAACAGTGAATTAGGGTTTCAACATGATTTAGGGTTTTGGAAAACTATAAAGGGTCAGCGACCTAATTCATCATTATGAAGATTATGACTTGTCATTCAAGAGAAGAGGCACATCTCAAGAGAGATAGTTCAGTGTATTCCAGGAGGAAGACACTAGTTGGCTGATTTTGGTGTTGAAAGACTCACCCTAGTCACTAGGAAGATCATCCAAGTCTTCCATCATTCTTCATTGATTCTGCAGTGCTCCCATATTCTAGGTATTATCTTTTAGTTGCTTATTTGTATTTTGGCTAAGATCCTTTAGTCTTTTGATCTAGCCGAGTGTTGTTATTTTATTCAGTTGCAGTTGCTTATTTGTATTCCGGCTAAGATCCTTTGTCTGTTGATCTAGTTGAGTATTGTCAGTTTATTCAGCGACATTTGGCCATTTTGTAATCCACAGAGATTTCATAATACAAACTTTGAAGTCCTTTGTCACGTTTATTATTTGTATGATCATTTATATGTTGTAAACCTTTGACCCTACACACACATTATCAACGTTTCCTAGACTAGCCAAGTCAGGAACATTACATAATAGTTGTGTTAGAACACTCGGGCATGGATGATCTAGTCTAGGGTAGTTATGTTTTTGTGATGTAGGTTTGATCACAAGGACATCGCGACCAGTTTTAATCAGTCTATTGTGTTGTCTTTTCCCTCCAACACTGAATGACTAGGGCATGGATGATCCAATCGAGTTGTTGTTATTGAATTGTGATGTATGTTTGATTTCATTTCAGTGATAATTTCATTAAGTTCCCTAAAACTCTGAACCAAGAGGATCTTGTCTTTTGAGTTTTTCCTCTTTAGGCTGTTGGAAGACCATATGTCCATAACAAACCTCTTCATTCTCCTCAAGTTCTTCCCCTACTCACCTTTATTACAACTTACTAACCAAAGTTAGATCAAGACCTCATCTTCTTATGCATACCGACCTAGTTTTCTGAGTTAAAGAAATATAATCCCGAGTCTGCATCCATTAGACCTCCTTTAAATTATTCATTGTGACATACAAACTGATGGGTACTGGGCTTACCTCTGCTGCAATTAGGAGGTTATTTCCGGTGCTAACACCTTGGATACCCAAGTAGGGTATGATTCAGGAAGGAGAACCTGAATGATGGAGGTGTGAACGTCTGGTAGTAAGGATTGTTTGTAATCCTTGGAAGAATTCATGAACTGATATGCCATGAATGCATTGACCAATCAAGGAATGTGTTATAGAAAGATTTTCCTAACTCTATGCAATCTTGCACAGAGGTCCTCTTTCCATTTCCCTATGTAGACTTGAAGTCCCTTTTTTCAAATCCCAGAGCTAAAAACATTATTTTTCCACATATACACAACCTGCCTATATTACAACATGCGTATAGGCAGGTTGCACCACTACAACTCACATACATCGGGAAATGTGCCCAAAATTAAAAAATGGTGTCGGGTTTCCATGCATGTCATGAAATCAATCATGCTTTTCCTTCCATATACTGAAAATGTTCAGACTCAGCCCTTCAGTTCCACTTGAAAGTTATAAATGGGCCAAATTTGAGCTATGGAAAAGAGGAGAAAGAATTCAACTTTGAGAGAAAAGTTACTCTGGAGAAATTATTCACTTCACATTGAGTCTGCATCCCTTTGTCCTTTAAGTTTGAACACATTGTTCATCCCCCAATCTCTTCGCTTATTGATTGAGAACCTCATTGTCTTTCTTATATGAGCTTGCCTTTGGTGGAGGATTGAAGTGGTGGAGGCCCAGCTGGAAGGAACTTATTTTCTCCATTCCAAACCATGTTGAAACAAAGGTTTGTAACTCATTCACTTTTGTTGATTATATCTTAATAGAAATACTCTTTTCTCGTCCAATTAATATCTCGCAAATATTTGAATTATTATTCCATGGGCGTATTTCTTATGAATGTTGATGGATTGTGCTATTGAATGTGATAACATTATATATTATCACCATATGCTTGCATTTATTGGTTGTTGAGGACTAGTTGCAGGTGTATTGCTTTGGGTCAAGCGCTCAACGATGGACTTCATCGAACATATGGACGAGGTAGGCCTTTTATCCTGTCTTGTTAGCGTATTTGTTTATATAGCATACTTGAGATTAGAGTTGATTTATGCAGTAATTTTTGTTTGTTGTGGTTTACCCCTAGCCATAAAGAGATTTTCCTCGTAACATAATTAACGACCATATTGATGATAGAATCTTCTTTTTTGGGGTTTGGAGTGTTTTTCTCTTTAGATTGGTCTCATTCATATTGAGTTTGTTGTCATATGATTGCTTGACATCCTCTGTTCACTCTAAGTCTGATTTTTTTAGCCTTCTCCTTAGCCTAGCTGTGTTTTGACACGCATATGCGGGTTTTTTCTTGACATTCATGTACATATGCGTGATGTACTTCTGCAAACTGCGTACATACACACTTTTCCCTTGAACAATCGCATACATCAACCTTTGTTGCATGGTTGCTGGGTTTGGTGGTTTCTGGGTAGGTTTTGATGATTGTTGAGTCTTCTTGGGTCTCTGTGGTGACTATTAAGTGTCAGTGGAATGATAGGAAACCTGTCTTTGGTTGAATTTTTGGCCGGTGCCTTTCTCATCATATTTTTCATTTTGATTGTCCTTTCACCTTGGGATGGGTGTTTTTCTCCTTGATATCCTACTTGAGTTGTCCCTCTCTATACACAGTAGAGTCTTTATATCAAGCTTCTTTTCATTCCTTGCATTTTCATTCTCTTATATTGAAAATACAAAAATATTGGACATTTTACATTGATTGGCATTTTGATCTCTTAAGTCTTTGTCATTTATCTTAGTGCATGTAAAGAAAGATTGCATTTTACTTAGAATTGCAAAATTGAATTGAAAATTGCATTTTGAAAAACATATCATTGATTGGAAATTGAAGTTTGAACTTTGCATTGTATTCATATTCATTTATTTCACTTGCTGAGTCATATCATCACCAATTTCATGACCGCACCTTTTAAGTAAGAAATAACTGCACCTTTTAAGTAAGAAAGGCCATTAAAATTAACACTATCATTTAAAATTGATTAGTAACTATTTTATCTTTAGGGTACACAAACTAGCCAAAGATTTAGAGCTTTAGAATTTTCTTCAATAATTATGAAAAAATAATTTAGATCATCTAGTTCACACATAAAAGTTTTGCATTTATTTATATAACTGATTTATATATGAATATCCCTACTAACCATGAACTCCTTAACCCATCAATTATTACGCCGAAAGGCGTACACCTATTGACAATGGGCAGATTTAATAGGGGTTTAGTAATTAATAAGTTTTTTATGGACAGGATTAAATATGGCTGGAATATTCTTAGTAGTCAAGCAGTGTTAAAATGTGTGAAAACTTTTTTTTTTTGAGCCGACCAAGGTTATTGAATGTTTTTACAGGAATCTCAAATGTTTCATTGTATTTAATGGACAAAGTGTTCAATGACTAGGTTCAATAACTACGCTGCAGCAGAATACTAAATGTCCCCTAAAATCGTGTATACCTGGTTGGAGTTGCCTCAAATCGAACCACTTGTGACTTATATAGGCAGTATTTAATGCTTTGCCACGGAATGATCTCTGCAAGTGAAATCAATAAAAGATGTGTTATTTCTCTGGCAACTTACGATTGAAATCAGAAAACGATGAGTTACTTATGATTTGAGGATGAGGATGAGTTAGGTTAAACGTTCTATAAAACGATGATTGAAATCAGAAAACGATGAGTTATTTATGATTTGATTGAAAACAGATGAGGATGAGTTGGGTTAAACGTTATAAAATGAAAGATTTGGTTAGAAATTGTTAGATTTGAGGATTTGAATGATTATTTTTGTATAATCTCAATATTTTAAATTTTTTTTAGCATATTGAATTCATTTCTACATTTAGAAATGAATTTTAAGACTTCAAACCTAATTAATTTATCCAATCCAAACTTTAAAAGAGTAACATGGTCATTCATATTAGAAAGTGTATATACTACTATTTACTATAACATTTAATGTTACATAACAAACTGTATATTAATCGTCGCCCTATATATGAAAACATGTATATACCATCATATTTAATGATACATAACAAACTATATATTGCTCACCGTCATTCAATAGCTGTATATTGCTATTCATGGTTGTCGAGAGCAGCACCTGGCATTGAGTGTCGTCCACGATTTCTCAGACTAAAAGATGTGTTGGCCACCACTTGTCCGGACTGG
>ML784152.1:229303-258802 GCA_009831015.1 Picea engelmannii | reverse complement strand
AAAAATGGTTGATGGTGGGGAATTCCCATCAAGTGTATCTTAGTGGAATACCGATACTAACTAGGTGATGCACCTAGGGTCATGTGTGGTGTTTTCAGGACTTGTCCATGGCCTTCGATTATGATGAGTATTATTCAAGGCCTTAGTCCCTTTATATGATCCCTCAACCAAGGTTAAGGCCCCAACATTAGACTGTGGTGAGAAATTCCTACCAATGATAATCACATTCATAGTTAGAGTCCAAAATTATCCCACATAGGTCATATGTGGTGGTTTAAGACCTCTTCCATGGTCATTGAGCCAAAGAATCATTATTTAGGGACCAAGGTCCTTACTTTAATCCCCCAACATTATGACGAAATTTATACATATCCAACATGGTGTGAAATACCTCCTAATGGTGCTCATGCATTTTCAATTGGAGGTCAAATATCCCCTATAGATGTCATGTGTGGTGGTTTGAGGCCTCCTTCATGTTCTTCAAGCTGAAGAAGCCTCATTTAGATACCAATTCACTTGTTTTCATTCCTTGCAAAATAAATAGGTCCTTGGTGCATAGTACATCCTAAAAATGATCATAATCATAGTTGGAGAAAAATGGTTCAGTAAACCTAAAAATGTAAATGCTATATACTTTTTAAAAGTGACATATAACAACAATATAAACATTTATAAATTAGTTTTTGTGTATGTAGTAGTTTCTTGTTATGTAATTTTTCATAATTGCATAGTTAATCTATAATTATGTTTTCTTATTTATAACACATTTATAATTATAATTGTGTTTTTTTATTTATAATAATTATGTTTTCTTATTTATAACACAATTGTAATTATAATTATGTTTTTTTATTTATAAGAAAATTATAATTGTGATTGTGTTTTTTTATTTATAAAAAAATTATAGAGTTAATATATTTTATTTTAAGTGTGTTAGTCATTATGTGTTAAAACTTGCTGAAATAAACTTAATAAGAAAGTTTTATTGTTCTCTAGTGGACACTCCACCCATCATAAAGACACAAAGCTCAAAATCATAAGAGAAAAAAGTGTTGAATTGAGAACTCATCTAACAAAAATAAATGATAACCAAACTAGAATTCTTGAGTCAGTGCCCTCTTACTCCATTCATCATCTATATGACTAATATTTCATTATTTCCTAAATTTTTGTATTATTATTATTATGTTTGACTTCCACTTCTTCCTTTTGATTTTTCTCCTCGTTCTTCCCCTCCTTTGTTTAATCTTTTTAGTCATTTTATAATTTTTCTCTTCTATTTAATTATTTTAAATTGTTACTCTTTTTTTGTCTTTTATTTTTTTCTACCCTAACTTGGAATCTAATTTTATTTTATTTTTTTTTATTTTTACTTTTTACTTTATCAATTTTACAGAAGGAAAGGAATTTGATTAATCATATTTCCCTTTTCCTTTTTAATTATTATTAATCATTTTAAATTTAAATTTTATCTTTTATTTTTTCTCCCCTCACCTTTTTAATCATTTTAAATTAAAATTTTTTCTTTTGTTTTTTCTCACCTCACAATCTAATTTTATTTTATTTTCCTTCTAATTGCCAAAATTATAGGATATGAAAATGAGAGATATGACATTGGATTTGACCCTTCATGTCAATGTTTGAGGGGAGGGGCATGCAATATTGGATTTTGTTGTGTGTGCATAGAACCAAACATGTAATAATTGAGGGGAGGGGCATACTATACTGGATTTTGTTGTTTTACTATCATGTCAATGTTTGAGGGGAGGGGCATGCAATATTGGATTTTGTTGTGTGTGCATAGAACCAAACATGTAATAATTGAGGGGAGGGGCATACTATACTGGATTTTGTTGTTTTACTATCATGTTGTGTGCATAGATAACACTTTGAACGACATAATTTATTGGAACTTTAATTTTATTTTTTATTATTGTTTTGTAGAGCTCACTTTCTAATAAAGTGACATATAATTTTTTTCCATAAAATATTAAGTCCAAAGAAGTGTTGTTTTTTGAAATCTTCATAGACTAAAACTAATAATATTTCTAAAAATTACTATATTTATAATAAGTAGAATTTATTTTATAAAATTCTTAAGTTTATAAAAAGTTATTATGTTATTAATAACTAAAAATCATCAAAATGAGGCATATATATATATATATATATATATATATATATATATATATATATATATATATATATATATATATATATATATATATATATATATATATTATAAAGAATTACAAAAACATTCAAGTTATTTATAAAGACAATTCCCATCCTTCTATCTAGGTAGAATTCCTATATAAAATAGGTAATGTGCAGGGTCATGTGTGGTAGTTTGAGGTCACATCTATGACCCTCAAGCCAAAAAACAATTATTTAATGACTTATTCCTTTGATTTCATTCTCTAACCAATGTCAAGGCCCTAAGATTAATTTATGGTGGGAATTCCTCCTTATGATGATCACATTCCCAATTAGAGTCCAAAGGTCCTCTACATTCTTCATGTGTGGTGGTTTGAGACCTCTTCCACAACCATTAATATAGATAAGTATCATTTAGGACCAAGACACTTAATTTCATCCCTCGTTATTATGAAGACATTGATCATGTCTATGGTGTGAAATACCTTTTATTGGTGCTCATGTATTTTTATTTGAATCCCAAATATGCCCTACATTGGTCATGTGTGGTGGTTTGAGGTCTTGTTCATGGACATCAATATCACAAAGCCTCATTCAAAGCCCAAATCCCTTGATTTCATCCCTTCACCATTATCATGGCCTTAATACATGTATGTGGTGCACAATGCCTCCTAAATGGAAGTCATATTCTCAACGTGAGGCCAAAGATATCTTGCAAAGGTCATGTGTGGTAGTTTAAGGTATTTGCTTCCCTCTATTCCAAGGATCATTATTTAGGGCCCTAGGACCTTGATTTCATCCCTTGATCAATGTCAAAGCCCAAAAATTAGTTGATGGTGAGGAATTCCCATCAAGCGTATCTCAGTGGAATACCTATACTGACTAGGTGATGCACCTAGGGTCATGTGTGGTGTTTTCAGAACTTGTCCATGGCCCTCGATTATGACGAGTATTATTCAAGGCCTTAGTCCCTTTATATGATCCCTCAACCAAGGTTAAGGCCCCAACATTAGACTGTGTTCGGAAATTCCTACCAATGATAATCGCATTCATAGTTAGAGTCCAAAATTGTCCCACATAGGTCATATGTGGTGGTTTAAGACCTCTTCCATGGTCATTGAGCAAAATAATCATCATTTAGGGATCAAGGTCCTTACTTTAATCCCCCAACATTATGAAGAAATTTATACATATCCAACATGGTGTGCAATACCTCCTAATGGTGCTCATGAATTTTCAATTGGAGGCCAAATATCCCCTATTGATGTCATCTGTGGTGGTTTGAGGCCTGCTTCATGTTCTTCGAGCTGAAGAAGCCTCATTTAGATACCAAGTCACTTGTTTGCATTCCTTGGAAAATAAATAGGTCCATGGTGCATAGTACATCCTAAAAATGATCATATTCCTAGTTGGAGAAAAAAGATCCCCTAAGTGGCTATGTGTGGTGGTTTTATTCCTTGTTCATAGGAATCAAGCTAAAAAAACCTCGATTAGGTCCTAAGGACATTTATTTCATCCCATGACCATTTTTATGGCCCTGATACATATCTATGGTGCACAATACCTCTTAACAATGCTCATATTCTCACACAAAGATGAAATATCCTCTAAAAATATTATGAGTTATGGTTGGATGTGTCATTCATGTGTGAGGAATACTCTAGGTCCTAATCTAATTGTTTCATCTCCCAACATTTGTCAAGGATTTGAGGCTAATCTATGGTGTGTAATACCTACTAACCACACTCATAGTTTTAATTAGAGTCCAAATATATACTACAAAGGTTATGAGTGGTGGTTGGAGACATCTTCCATGGCCATCAAGGTTGAGAAGCATCATTAAGGACCCAATGCCTTTGATTTCATCCCATCGTATTAAGAAGGCCTCAAAACATGTCTATGGTATGTAATACCTCCTACTGGTGCTCATGTAATTTGAGTTGGAGGCCAAATATACCCTATAGTGTTCATGTGTGGTGGTTTGAGGCCTCCTTCATTGAAATTGATCCCATGAAGCATCATTCAAGTCCTAAGAATCTTGATTTTATCCCCTAACCATTATCATGGCCCCAATACATGTCTATGGTGCATAATACCTCCTATGACTTTGATATTCCCATACAAAAATGAAATATTCCCTGGAAAAACTATGAATGGTGGTTGGATTCCTTATTCATGCATGTTGAATAAGAGGGGACTCGTTTGGATCCTAAATTAAATATTTTTCACCCCCAACTATTATGAAGGTTCTCATGCCAATATGTGGTTTGTAATTCCCTACAATGTTCATTTTTGGTGGTTTGAATCTTTGTTCATGGTCATTAATCCCTTGAGACCCATACACATTGCGTAATACCTCCTAACAACATTCATATTCCTAGTGGGAGGCAAAATATCCCCTACAATGTTCATGTTTTGTGGTTTGAATCCTCATTTATGACCCTTGAACTTGAGTAGAATATTTCAATTGTAATATCCCTAAGGATGAGCCCCAATTGTATATATGATTGTAAACATGTTTTGTAGGATGGTGAGCCGAGTGTTGATAAGTTGGTGGGATTATGTGTTTACTAGGTTGAAGGGTCTAGGTGTTAAAGGCCAGGAGACTGATTTTTGTTGCAGGACCCCTGAGAGGAAAAGAAGATCAAGAAGCATTAGCAGACATCGTTGCCACTCTCTGAATAATTCCAATAAGGAGGCACACAATAGTTCAAGCCCATCTCCTACCAGAAAGCACAATAGATTTGGAGTGGATGAGCTTAAGGGAGAAATGAACAAGATTAAACTTCCTACGTTTGATGGAGATCACCAAAAGGAGGAAGATGTTGAAACATGGTTGCTTGGCATGAGGAAATACTTCCAACTGCAGAAGTATTCTTCTCATGCAGAAGGAAGAATTGTGATGTATCAACTGAAAGGAAAAACATCCATGTGGTGGGATCATCTTGTGCAGGTGCAACACATTAGAGAGACAGATGTTACTTGGAAAGAATTCAAGAAGTATTTTCAAAAGAAATACTTGACTAAAATATACTATGATAGAAAGATGAAGGAATTCTTTCAACTCAAGATGGGTAGTGTTAGTCCCTAAAGTTGCACTTGATTGTGAGAGGGAAAGCTAGGGAATCATCGGTTTATTGCAAAGTGTTTAGAAAGTTTTTATAATTTGTTTTTTTGAATATGGTGGTTGAAAACTGGCTCAAGGTTATAACATAACATGAAAATCAAGGTCAAAACATAGCATATCCCATTGACTGAATAAAAGGTAGACACATAGATGGATTAAACCAATAAGAAAAAGAGAAGATGAAGCCTTCAATTTGTCAACTTCACATAAATTCTTGTCTCGGAATATCATAAAGAAACAAGACCATCAACTTGATATCAAAACTTGAAAATAATTTCCACAGTAAATTTTTCACTGTATTAATTAACAATCAAGAATCAAAAGCATAGCAATCTGAATAATGAATTCAAGCATGAAGAAAGAAAAATAGAGTAGAAAAGAGTGTCTAACCATCCATATGCCTTTGCTATCTAGACTACTATAGGGTCAAGACTAGCACATCTTCAGTTATTGCAATGATTTTATAAATAAGGATGTGTTTTGGGTTTTGAAAAAAGGTGGACCAGGTAAAGTGAAAGAGAAAGAATAAAGGGATAAGCTTAAATGTAGATCAATGAATCACCATTGGGCAATGGAGTTAAGTAAACACTCCATTAGATTGAAGGCCAGTGAACTGCATATCATATAAAATACTTATATGATGATGGATAGAAGAATGGAGAATGTGACAAATAGTAGAACATCCACCAAACAAAGATTCTCTCTACAAATGGATTTGATAGGTACTTGAACAAAACACACAAACAACAGGCGGATCACAACAAATCTTACTGCTCAAGAATATATTGTTTATGGATAGTCATTGATTCTCAATGGCTATAACTCATTCAAGCAAGAGGGAAAAATAGAATGGAAAACAAAGAAATCACGATCTGATAGCATAACTCACAGGGATGTTCAGTGTCAGAAATGAATGCTTAATAAAACTGCCCATAAGCTTACAATACTCATCCACAGGTCGACTAATCAAATTCTTCTCCAAGACTTACCCTCTCGAGTCCCTTACCCCCTCCTGAGAGACTTACAATAAATAGATCCATCATGGTAAAATTAGATCCCAAAAAGCTCAATCGAGAATTTCCCTCAAATCAATCTTTAAACTAACAACTACAATGAATCAAGACTCTGATAAGATCTGAATTGATTCTAGATCCTATTCATTTGGACAAGCCTTAACCAATCTTATACCAAGTGGAATAAAAATAAGCTATTCTAATGAAAAAATTCTCCGACAACTAGAATAAAAACCCTCCTTGTTGTGCTAATCCCAAAAGATATTCTTCCATCAAATACTCCCAAAATCTGGCGAAAATCAATTTTGAAGATATGAACAATAACTGATGCTCTGTCACCAACAAAAATTGAGGATCGAAGAAAATTTGGGCAATTGATGTATCATCTTGAATAAGTGAATTGATTTTGATGCTTGGATTGGTCCAATATATTAGGCTAGATACTACATATTCTCCATCCGATTATTTCCCTCCTGTGGATGCAATGAGAATTCTTGATTTTCTTGGCACCCCAATTTGATCAACCAACCTTTGATTTTGAGGTATAATGGCTAAGCGATATTGTTAGAATTTAGGCTAATATATGAATGAAGAACACCATATAGGCTGTCAATGTCCCATCTTCTTGAGCATGGCATCCTCGAGCCATTATACACTAAGATCATTGATCCACTTATCCTTCAGCACCTGCATAACATCTTTACAGGCATCTAAATGGTTGGCAATTGGTGAGTTCTTTTTGTAGCAGAGTCTGGTTCCTTACTTGTCGTTTTCCAGTGAAGACTTTTGACTTTAGATTTAACTTCAGTTTCATTTCTCAATCTGAGACCTTACATCTCTTAAGTGAATTTCTTTGGAATGGAAAACCCTCTATATAATCTTAACAATTGATGCCACATTGTTGCAGATCTGGTCCTTTGATCTGTGTTGTGAAGGGATCTATTCACACCCATAGAAAATATAAGTAAAAATAATGAGCCAAACAACAACAATTGTGGGTTTCCTGTTCTGTCATCCCATCAAACCCTTCTCGAATCCTTTACACTCATTTTGAAGACAACGTCTCAATGCCAGAGATGCATTCCTTATAGGCTTCGAACCTGACACTTGTTTGGCGTTTTGACATTTGGATGCTTGTGCCTTTCATCTACGATGTACGCATCAGTTGGTTCAAGTTCGTGCAGAAGGAAGAATGGGTAATAAAAATCTAGCAACAACTTCTCTCAGCGAAATGTGAAATCGAAAAAACGGTCCCAGTTCTCGGCAATCCAGAGTTATACGAACATTTCCATAAATTGTTGTGAGACCTATAACATCTACCTACGGAGACTGAAGAGCCAAAAATATTTCCATGGAATCATCTATGCTAGGGTCTATGTCGACGATGATTTCTTCCTCTTATTCTCCACACCTATGTCGCCCATCGATCTAAGCACCACCAGAAGTAGGAGGAAAGTTGTGAGATAAACAACACGAGTTTCAGTGAAGGAGAAATAGGATTGTAACTGGGAGAATTTTTTGCAGGAGCAATTTTATTTCGACCTCAAACAAACAAACTAGAGTGACAAGATGGATGACGTCCAAACTGCTATGTAAACGTGAAATCCTAATCTTCTTATGCTAGTAGTCTCGACGTGTAGAGAATAAGGGTGCCTTCTCCTCCTTGTGGCTTGGTCTGATGCTTCTGCGCTGGCTTTGTCTTGACTTATGTGTTGACTTGTGGCTAACCCTTGTTTTGTATGACTCCAGGTGTGTGGCTTTGAGGATTGGAGATTGTCCTTCTAGCACAACCAAATTTTTGGTGGAATTAAAAATCAACCCTGTGTAAAAGCCAATGAAACCTGAAAAACAATTTGGCAAGTCCTTTAATAAATTAGCCTTTAAAGGCCAAATTATCTCAAACAAGGCATCATAGCCATACATCAAGGGTGTATGGAATAAGAACTTCCAACCTTCCTGTACCTCCTCTCTAATGAGGAAAGTTAAAATCTCAGTACTACTTTTGGCATATACGATACCGGTGCTTAGGAACAACACTTCTTGGTGCTACGGGAATAACCACATTCCTGTAACAAGGAGAAAGTTGAAAATTTAGTATCTAGATACTAACAGATAGAATGTCTATTGATGAATATGAGCGAAGGTTTTTGGAATTGTTGAAGTATGTTCCGTTCATCAAAGATGAGACTGTCAAAATTCAAAGGTATCTGAGTGGACTGCCACCTTCCATTGGTGACAAGATCCAAAATGATTACCCTAAGAATATGGAAGAAACTATAAGAAGAGAAAAATTCTTATATGAACAACAAAGAGAAAAGACAAATTTTTCGAAGGCTTGGGATGACCAGAAAAAGTTCAAGAAAGAGCAGAGGCAAAAGGGAAACAAACCTCCCTTTTTCAGAAACAGTCCTCAAAGATAGCCATCTTTTAGAGAGAAGAGAATGACTGAGGTAGGGGGACAAAGGCCAAGGCAGACACTCATTTAGTGTTGGGGCTGTCAGGGAAACCACACGTACATAGATTGTCCCCACAAAAATGGCAAAGTGAGAGATGTCCACAATGTTCAGTAGGAAGAAATAGTGGAGGACATGGGCAATAGAATATCAAGGATCTATGCAGCCTTGGACAACAAGCAAGTTGAATTTCAATCACACATGATTGAAGTGGAAGGTATGATCAACAACCATGCCTTTACTATTTTAATTGATTCAGGGGCTAGCCATAGTTATATAGATCCTAGAGTGGTGGAAAGTTTGCAATTGCCAAGAAGAAAACATGGAAAATCTTGGTTAGAGCAGTTGGCTACAGGAACCAAGAGAAAGGTTATGGAATTGGTTAAGTCCTGTCAAGTGGACATGAATGGACTGAACACAAGGGATGAATTGAACATTCTGCCTTTAGGTTCCTATGATTGTCTAATTGGGATGGATTGGTTGGACCAGCACCATGCCATTCTAGACTGTTGTAACAAATCATTCACTTTCCTGGATGAGGAGGGGAATCAGAGAACAATCCAAGGAATTTCCAGAGCAATTGTTGTCAGGGAAATCTCAACAATGCAGCTGAAGAAGTGCTACAAGAAATGATGCCAATTATTTGTAGACCACATGGAGGAAGCACCTAAGGATAAAGTATCAAATATTGAAGACCATGAGATACTTAAGGAGTTTGAAGATGTATTCCAGGAAGTACTAGGACTACCCTTGAAAAGAGATATTGACTTCTCTATAAACCTGATTCCTGGAGCAGCTCTAGTATCGAAAGCTCCTTATAGAATGAGTACACAAGAGCTGAAGGAACTGCAATTGCAACTTGAAGAGCTTCTAAAGAAGGGGTATATACACCCAAGTGTGTCACCTTGGGGTGCCTCGGTCCTGTTCGTGAAGACGAAGGATGGGACATTGAGATAGTGCATCGATTTTAGACAATTGAATAAAGTAACTATTAAGAACAAGTGTCCTTTGCCAAGGATTGATGATCTCTTTTCTTAGTTGAAGGATGCTAAGATATTTTCAAAAATAGATCTCAGGTCAGGATATCATCAGGTAAGAATAAAGGATGAATACATCAACAAGACCACCTTCAGAACAAGGTACATTCTTTATGAATTCACAGTGGTGCCATTTGGGTTGTCAAATGCACTCGTTGTTTTTATGTGCCTAATCAATGGTGTGTTAAGGGAATATCTATATAAGTTTTTCATAGTCTTTTTGGATGAAATCTTGGTGTATTCCAAGTCAGAGGAAGAGCATGAACAACATCTGTGGATGGTGTTTCAAGTGCTAAGAGAGAACCAACTGTATGCCAAGTTGAGCAAGTGCTCATTTTATCAAAAGCAGATCCATTACTTGGGGCACATCATCTCAAAGGATGGGATAGTCATAGATCCTGAGAATATTGAAGCCATCAAAGAATGTTCAATGACAAAGAATGTGACAGAAGTTAGATCCTTTATGGGTCTAGCTGGCTATTACAAAAGTTTCATTGTAGGGTTCTCAAGGATAGCTCACCCTATCATTTCCTTGTAGAGGAAGGAGAAGAAGTTTCAATGGAAAGAAGAATGTGAGAGAAGCTTCCAGCCATTGAAGGAACTGTTAACCAATGCTCCAATCCTGAGGATTGCAGATCCAAATGTGGATTTCGTGGTTTGCACAGATGCATGCAAAGAAGGACTGGGAGGAATCCTCAGTCAGAATGGATTTGTAATATGTTATGAGTCCAAGAAGTTGAAAGAGCACGAAAAGAACTATGCCACTCATGATTTGGAGTTGGTGGCCATCGTTCATGCTCTGAAGAAATGGAGGCATTACCTCATGGGAAGGAGGTTTGAACTGAGGATAGACCATAACGGTCTGAAGTATTTGTTTGATCAACCAACCTTAAATGCTAGGTAGAGTAGATGGTTGGAATTCCTTTGTGAGTATGACTTTAATATCAAGCATATCAAAGGAAAAGAGAACAATGTGACTAATGCACTCAACATGAGAGTGCATGAACTACATGTGACAACTATTAGAATGTACCAAATTGATATTAAAGGCATAATTTTGGAAGCTGCAAATGCAGATCTACAACACATGGAATTTGTAGTAAAGCTACGACAAGGTAAGATGATACAGAGAGTGGAAGATTATAAGTTGGAAGTTGATGGAACACTCCTGTACAAAAACATATTTTATGTACATAATGTCCAAGAATTGAAACTTATGATTTGAATGAAATTTATAATGTGCCTTATGCTGGGCACCCTGGATATCAGAAAACTGTGGCAGCAGTCGAGATCCATTACTTTTGGCTAGGTATGAAAAAGGAAATTGCAGAATACATTGCCCGATGTATGGAGTGTCAGAAGGTTAAAGTTGAGCACTTGCACCCAACAGTGTTGTTGTAGACTTTACCCATCCCTGAGTGGAAGTGGGATGTAGTGACAATGGATTTCATCACAGGACTACCCATAACCAGCAAGCAACATGATTCAATCATGGTGGTGGTGGACAATCTTATGAAAGTTGCCCATTTTATTCCATTAAAGACTACTCATAAAGAAGATAATGTTGTTGATATATTTATGAGGGAAATAGTATGATTGCATGGTATTCCCAAGACAATTGTGTCTGACTGAGACTCAAAATTTACCTCAAAAGTTTGGAAAGGGTTATTCAAAGGGTTCAAAATGAATCTAAACTTCAGCGCAACCTATCATCCTGAGTCTGATGGGCAGACAGAGAGGGCGAACCAAGTGATAGAAGATATGCTAAGGATGTATGTGATGGAAAAACCATCTAAATGGGAAGACTACCTACACTTGGTAGAATTTTCCTACAACAATGGGTATCAAGCATCCTTGAAGATGAAACAATTTGAATCACTTTATGGAAGAAAGTGCAATACTCCAGTAAGCTAGGACAATCCAGCCGATAGAGCAGTAGTTGGGCCAGAGTTGCTCAAGGAAATGGAAGAACAAATGCTGAAGATTAAGAAGAATTTGAAAGCTTCCCAAGATAGGTAGAAAATTTATGTTGATAAGAAAAAAACCCATAGAGAGTTTAAAGTGGGTGATCATGTTTTCTTGAAAGTGAAATCCAATAGAAGTTCATTGAAGCTGGGAAACTGTTCGAAGTTGGAAGCTAGATTTTGTGGTCCATTTGAAATCCTAGAAAGGATTGGACCAATTGCATATATGCTTGCATTGCCTGCATCCATGACTGTACATAATGTGCTTCATATTTCATTGCTTAAGAAATATATACCTGATCCTAATCATGTGATTGATTGGAATGTGATTCAGGTTGAGCAAGAAGGTGTCTTGCAGGTGCATCTGGTGCGCATATTGGACCGAAAGAGAAAATATCTCCAGAATCGAGCCATAGGGTTTCCCGGCCTGTTGGTGGTTGGGGAAGTTACATAAATGTCTATTCTCCTTGATTTTAATATCCCCTAGACATTGTTGATATGTTATTTATCATTCATGGTGTGCAATACCTCTTGACTATGTCCATTTTCTCGTGTGGTGGTATGAGTCTTTGTTGATGGCCTTTGAGTTTGAGAATCCTAGAGAGGTCATGTATCCTAGTTCAAGGTATGGTTCATGGTGCTTGAACCTCGAAGGTTTTAATGTACCCATTACCAAAAACCATGAAAATATTGCTCTTATACCAATCTGTGATGCACCCACTGTCAAAGTCACTCTAAATTCATGTATTCTGGGAAAATTATGAATTTATGTTACCATTATTTAATTAATCAAGAAACATGCATGCCAAACAATAACTAATGCAATATTCAAGAACATACTAATTAGTTACAAGAAAATGCCCAATGCGTTTTATAACACCAATACGCATGATAAAATCAACACAAAGATAATTAATACACAACAAAATACAAAATATAGAGAAAACATAAGGATAACTTATCTTTAAATAAATTATTCACCAACTAGCTGCAGATGTTGGATGTTCCACCCAACCATAGACAATTTTGTTCTATCTCTCAACAACAGGCCACCCTCGATATAGGGCTATGAATCCACAAGGACAGGTCCTAGGATGAATCTAAAACATACAACAATTAGCTAACAATCTCTCATGGTTTTTCCAACCATGCAATAATCCTATTTTACTAGATCTCTTCCCCTTTAACATGCACAACCCAAATAAATGAACCCCTTTATTTGCAATGTAATCTCTCATGTTGATCCACTTATTTTCTAGGGTTCTAGTGCTACTTGTTAGGAAATATCAATGCCATAAAATCTAAGGATTCTTAGATGTGAATAGATCTTTCACAAATTCCAACATTCTCATGCACACATACATCCATTTCTTTATGGAATAATCAACAATTAATTACAACCAACAAGAAATGGATCTTTTCCTCCCCTAATTTCTTTTTCCATCCAACCCAAGAACAAGAGTGAACAATAATAAATGAGGAATGAGTAACAATGATTGAGTAATCAAATGAGTAAGTAACCAAATGATTTAGTAACCCACAAACATCCCAAAGTAGAGGTTTATATAATTACATGAAATAAAGCATGATTACTCAAAAAGTCACGAGTACTCTTCCTACATGGAATCCTCATGCTCCCATGTAGCATATTTATGACCATATCAGGTACATCGAACATTTATCGATCCTATGGATCGATTCTGGAGAAATTTGACCTTCCTTTCCAATATGCACACTGACTGGACTTGAGAGTCTCCTTCTGGATCCACTTGAATCAAATTCCAATCAATAACGTGGTTAGGATAATGTAGATACCTTTTCAGCAAAGGGACATGAAATACATTATGCACATTCATGGAATAAAGCAATGCAAGCATGTATGAAACTGTCCCTATTCTATCCAATATCTCAAATGGACGCCATAATTTGGTGTCTAGCTTGATACATCTACCCAAGTTCAAAAATCTCTTCTTGGGCTTCACTTTCATAATCACATGCTCTCCCACTTTAAATTATCCAGTTGTCTTGTTCTTATCTGCATAGATCTTCTTTCTATCTTGTGTTGCTTCCAAATTCTGATTAATTTTAACCATCTGGTCTTCCATATTCTTGAGAAAGTCTGGCCCAAGTACTACTCTATCTATTAGGTTGTCCCAACTCACTGCATTATTTCATTTTATACCATAGAAAGAATCAAATGGGCTCATCTTCAATGAAACTTGATACACATTATTATAGTAAAGCTCAACCAAATGAAAGTAATATTTCCACTTAGATGACTTATCCATCACATACATTTTGAACATGTCTTCAATCACTTGGTTGACTCTCTCTGCCTTCCCATATGAATGTAGGTGGTATGATGTTATAAAATTAATATTTGTGCCAAATCCTTTAAATGCCCCTCTCCAAAAGTTTGAAGTAAACTTTGCATCTATGTCTGAAAAAATTACCTTAGGTATTCCATGCAACCTAGCAATTTCCCTCATGTAAATTTATGCAATACTAGCTATTGTATAAATCATTTTTACGACAACAAAATGAGAAACCTTTGTCAATTTATCCACAAATACCATTATTGAATCATGTTGTCTTGTTGTCCTTGAAAATTTAGTAATAAAATCAATGGTTACCAATTCCCATTTATTCTCTACAATTGGCAATGGTCTCGTTGGGTGTTTATACTTAGCTTTCACTCTCATACATTCCATATGTCTGGAAATGTAATAAAAAACATTCTTCTTCATTCATGGCCAAAGTTATTGGCTTCTTATTGCTGTAATATTTTTTGGTAATCGAGATGTTCGACATATGGAAGATTCTGCATTTTTTTTCATACCAAATTCCTATGTTCTTTGGAACTAGGAACAAAAAAAATATTTTTATGCATAAGTAATCCATCTTATTTCATCTTATATTCTTTAAATTTATACTATACATTTTCTTGTTGTAATCTTTATTTTACCTGTAGGTAATGTTGGTCTGTAACAATAGTATCTAAATTTTTGCTCTTTAAATATGAATTATGAATACTAATTGATGTAACATGCATTATATGTACTCTTTTGTTGAGTGCATCAACAAATTTATTTTCTTTTCCTTTGATATGATTGATGTCAAAGTCGTAATCACTGCAAAATTCCAACCATATTGTCTTCCTGAAATTTAAAGTTGTTTTTTCAAAAAGATATTTCAAACCCATATGGTCTGTCCTTAATTCAAATTTCATTCCCATGAGATAATTCCTCCACATAATGGCTTCAATATTCTCTGGGTCTAATTCTATATCTTCCTATGAAATAATGTGCCCCAAATGATGGATCTGCTTTTGGTAAAAATAACACTTTCTTAGTTTGGCATACAACTGATGTTCCCTTAGAACTTGCAACAACAAGCTCAAGTGGTGTTCATGCTCTTCCTCGAACATAAAATAGATAAGTATGTCATCCAAGAACACAATGACAAATTTATCTAGATAATTTTTTAATATTCCACTCATTAAGAACATAAAGACAACTGGTGCATTGGTCAGTCCAAATGGCACCACTACAAATTCATAATGCCCACACCTAGTTCTATAAGTTGTCTTACTCATGTCTTCTTCCTTGATTCTCAAATGGTGATATCCTGATCCCAAGTCTATCTTTGAAAATATCTTTTCTCCTTTTAGCTAATCAAAGAGGTCATCAATTCTGGGTAGAGGGTATTTTTTCTTCACAGTGGCTTTATTCAACTGTCTAAATTCAATACACAATCTCCACTTTCCATCCTTCTTTTTAAAAAAGAGTACTAGTGCTACCCAAGGTAAAAAACTTGGGCATATGTACCCTTTCTTCAACAATTCTTCTAGCTACATTTGTTATTCTCTTGATTTTGGTGGTACTCATAATGTAAGACATATTTTATATTAGGGAAGCTTCTAGTACTAATTCAATAGAGAAATATATATCCCTCTTTGGTGGTAATCCTAGTATTTCTTGGAATACATCCTCAAACTATTGAAATACTAAATAATATTCAATACTTGGACATTTGGTATTTTTCAGATCCTACACATGAGCTACATACAATTGACATCCTTTCCTAAAACATCTCTTTAGCTGTAAGGATGAAATCTCCATGATATAAATGGGTTATGGAATTCCTTTCATAGTGCTATATTTTCCTTCCTCATAAATACATGTAAATGTCTTGTTATGGAAATCTAGGAAAACATGGTGTTTGTCCAACCAATCAATTCCAATTAGGATATTGTAAGGATCCCAATGGTATGATATTCATATCAGCACTAGTACTCACTCCATTCATATTTATTGGACAATCTTTGAAAATCTCATTGATCTTTATTTTGATTTGAGTGGTTAGTTGAACTAAAGATGATTTTTCAAGTTTAATTTTTTCCAAATGAAATATTTCCACTATTTTAGGATCAATGTAACTATGGCTTGCTCATGAATTAATTAAAATAGAAACAAGATGATTAATGACCTTACCTTGCACCTCAATCATATGGGATTGGTGTTATACCTATCAATATTCCAGGGAAACATATATTCTTGGAGTATTTATTCCCATGTCTTATACTTTAGTATCCTCTTGAATGTTTTGCAATGTCCTCATATATCTTCTATGTGAGGGAAATACTTATAAATGTGATCTTATTTACATCACAAAAATTTGATTGGTGGTCTTCCCCCTTGTAACATCCCCAACCACCAACAGGTCGGGCAATACCACTACTCAGATGCCTTACTTAGCTCTGATACGATATTGTAACATCCCCAGCCCTCCAGACACCAGGTAATGCTACCACATGGAATATACTCTTATATAATATATGCATTTAATGAAATTAAAACACTTAAAACAGAGTAATCAAATAATTAATACTACCATACAGAATCAATGGAATTAACAGTAATTCATATACGCAACAGATTACATGATAACATTCAAGCATCACAAAACATGCATAAAATACATACTTAAGCACATAAATGATACTTATCTTTTAGCTAGAGTAAATCCACCAACTATGTGTAGACCTTCCACGAACCTCCCAGCCTTAGACCACACTGATCATCACTCTCAGCAGTGGGTCACCCTCGAGCTAGGACTAAACTCCACTGGGAAAGAGAATTCTAGGCTTGGCAAGGACAACAAGGAAGTTGCACAAAGAAAAAGGAAGGATATTTTATCCCAGGAGCCACTTACGCCCACAAACCACAAACCCTCATTCCCCACATGCCTTCTCCACCCTAGGAGGATACACCTTCACTAATACAAGTCCATCGGCTAGTACACCTCCCTTACCTTGGGCTTCAACAACAGGCTGGAACAAAAGTCTTAGAGTAATGTAGCTGCTATGGGACTCCCTTCTAGGAGAAATAACTTCCCAACCAACTCTCTAACCTGGGAGATTTTCCCACAGGCCTGACAACCTACCTCTTCAACCAATCTTTGACTAAGATACAACCAGGCATGGATCACAACAACAACATTCAACACTCAGTTAGCTCACGGGTGACATCAGTAACAGGAAATAGGTATGACACCCAAACAGTAATAGTTAACACTAAGGCATAGCAAGGCTCTAGCGATTACAATATGTGTCAGGCTTCTCAGCAAGAAACGCATGATAACTTCACGATTTCTGGTTTCATAGATGTGTGAGGGTATGTAGAGGTCAGACGCAGAGGAAAAATGGTTTCAGCTGGAGGATGACTAGTGAACTTTGGAGGAGGATGGATGAATGGGAATCGTCCCCATCACAGTTTGACTCTTTGGATTTTAACTGCATGCGCCCATGTGGACACCTATCTTTCTGGATCTGCATGCACTCCATTTAGCATACGTTCCTTTTCGAGGAGCTTAGGACAACTATGATCAATTCCCACCTTAGCCTTTAGGAAATAATAATAAAATATTATCCCCTTAGAGGTAAGCCCCCTAGCTTAGCCCCTAGGCCTAGACACTTAGCTCCCTCCCTTACCCTATCTAGTGGAGCTTAGTCCCCCATAAATCTTTCTTCTTGGAGGTCTACATGCAGTGATATATATTTTTTTATTAATAATGTGAGTACTTACATATACAAAATAAATCAGGCTCATTTTCTTTGGCATCTGGCTCACCAACCTAATAAATACATAAGTCTCTCGGCTTATAACCACATAGCTCACCATCCTATCAACAAAATTAAGATTCAGCAAGGGCTTGGCCTTGGGGTATTACACCCCTTTTCCCAAGGAGTCTTCCCTGGATCTTGGATTCATTCTTAGTAGGTTGATATTGTTTACTTCTAAATTGAGACTGTTTCTATTGAAAGGTGTTTTGAATCCCTTCCTACTCTAATAATATTTCTCCTTCTTCTTATCCTTCAAATATTTTTGCAAAGATTCTCTGCTCTTGCCTTACTCATACATGTACTTAGACTTTATAATGGTCTCTATCAAAGTTTTTGGTTTGTCATATTGAATCTTATCATTATATAAAGATGTTAGTCCACTGAGAAACCTATGCATATTGAAATTTTCATCCTTGATAAACCCCACATACTTCAGCAATCCCAATGGATTTCAATACTCTCCCATGGTCATGTCTCACCAAACCAAGTTCAAAGAACTCTTTCATTTTCTTGTCAAAATAGTTCTTTAAAAGATACTCTCACTAAAAATATGTCTTGAACTGCTTCCAAGTGATCCTACTCTCATTGATGTGCTCAACTTTCTTCAATTGATCCCACCACATAACAAATTTCCCATGAAAATGGTATGTGGAAATCTTTGCTTCTAGGTTAGGTGAGTAGTTGTGTAACTCAAAATACTTCTTGATTCCAAGCAACCAACCTTTAGCATCATCTTCCAATTCTCTTTCTCTATCAAAGGATGGTGTCTTAATATTCCTAATTGTAATATCCCCCGGTAGTGCCCCAGTTATATTATGAATTGTAATCATGTTTTGTAGGTTGGTGAGCCAAGTATTGATAAGCTAGTGGGCTTATGTGTTTATTAGGCCAGAGAGCCTAAGTGTTAAAGGCCAAGAGCCTGTTTTTGTATATGTAACTATGCAGAACATTAATAAAAATATAAACATCGTTGCATGCAGACCAAACATTAAGAAAGAGTAATGGGGGACTAAGCTTCCACAGAGTGGGCAAGGGAAAGGGGGATGAAAGGTTGGAAAGAGAGGCTAAGTGTTGAGCCTAGGGGCTAAGCTTAGGGGATTAATTCCTTGAGAATAATAAGAGCTTGTTTTTGTATATGTAACTATGCAGAACATTAATAAAAATATAAGCATCGCTGCATGTAGACCGATGACGAAGAAAGAGTGATGGGGGACTAAGCTTCCACAGAGTGGGTAAGGGAAAGGGGGTTGAAAGGTTGGAAAGAGAGGATAAGTGTTGAGCCTAGGGGATAAGCTTATGGTCTTAAGTTGTTGAGAATAATATTCTATTATTATTCTAAAGCTATGTGACAAAACATGTTTTTATCCTAAGTCTTGGGAGAGGCAATGCATGCAACTACAAGTGTGAAAAAGGGAACACATGTAGCTCTAGGAAGACAAGTGTTGACCTGGGCGCATGCAGTTAAAAGCTGAAGCATCAACTGAGTTTGGGGTTCGTCCTCCATTCTGCTGTGGACTATATGAAACTAGGAATTTTGTCTGGTCTTTGCGTTGATCCTCCATTTGACTGTCCGTTGTTTGAATTGTGTGGTGGATGCATTTGATCTCGGCATTCATACCCTCACACAACTCTGAACCAGACTCCTGTGATGTTTTATTGAGAAGCCGATACACCCTCTATCTGAACTGATGAGTTTGTGTTCAACCTTTGCGTGGATTGATTATCACGCATCCTAAAAATTGGTGTTATCTGAACCTTGTTGTGTCTTAGTGGCATGTTGTCATTTTCTAGATGTCCACACCCAATTTTCCTGTTGTTTTAATCACCTGTGAGTTAACCAAAAGCTGTTGCTGCTGCTGATTCCTGAACTTGCAGGAATTGAATTGAAAACTGGTTGAAGAGCCGGGTTGTTGGGCTCTTGGTAGAAGAGGCAGGTTGTCAGGCCTGTGAGCATCTCTCTCTAGGTGAGGGAGTCTGTTGGGAAGTGGTTTTCTCCTAGAGAGAGTCCAACACTAGCTACAGAGCTATAATAATTCCTGATCCATCTTGTTGTCGAGACCCAGTGAGGGAGGTGAAGCACCGATGGACTGTTCTTTTGAAGGTGTATACTCCTGGGTGGAGCAAGCATGTGGGGAATGAGAGTTTATGAGCAGTGGGCATAAGAAGACTCCTGAAGAGAATCCTTCCGGTTGCTCTGTGCATTTTTCTTGTAACCTCAGCCTAGTCTAGGATTCCCTTTCCTTGGGTGGAGCTTGGCCCCAGCTCGGGGGTGACCCACTACTGAGTGTGATGAGAAACGCGGTCTAAGGCTAGTAGGTTCATGGAAGGTCTACACATGGTTGGTGGAGTTACTATAGTTTCAAATATAAGTATATGCATGTGTTTAATTTCAATTAGAATGCATGTTTGTGATGCTTGCAATATTATCATGTATTCCGTTGCAATGATATTTAGTTTTAATTACATTAATTCTTTATAATAGAAGTAATACTGTGATTACTCTGTGTTGTCGATTAAATTTCATTAAATCTATTAATTAGATTTAATATGCATGATGTATATAAATTTATGAGAATGTTCTGCATAGTAGTGTTGCCTAGCCATGGGGTTGATGGCTGGGGATGTTATAATATGGTATCAAAGCCAAGGTTTCAATGCTGAGCCTAGATGGAATGGATAAGTGGTCTTTGGACCCGAGGTTTCAAGAGGAAATTGTGTCTGGAGGAACGATTGTTGAACCTTAGAATTTTTTTCTTAGTGCCAAGGGGTTACTTGGATGTGTTACGAAGCTTAGGAGGAGTAGCGGTATCGTAAAACCATGATAGAAGTGGTATTGGGCCACAACATAATGTGGACCATAGGATCTGTTCGGAAGGAAGGAAAAACCKTTTATGACTGTCAGATCTGGGGAAGGTGCAGGAGAGTATCCTGGAAACCTTTCGGAGTTCAGAAATCGGGGGAAGCGAGGTGCGTTGAGGCACAAACTTATGAAATATGGAATTCTAAGGTCCTAGAAGAGATCTACACCATAGATATGAGAGGAGAGATCGACCGTTAGATCTTGAGAATTTGCACTCAGGTTAGTCTCGAGAACACTTCGAAATTCGTGAAATCGGAAGATGGGAAGTGAAGAGAGGTGAAAATCTCCGAAGCAATAAATCGTGAAATGGATCTCGACCGTTGGTTGCGGAAGAGATAAGGACCATCGATAATCCAAAGAGAATTTAGAACTACGACAATTGGGAGAAGCGGGGTGCGCTGAGGTACAAACCTCTGAAACAAGAAACTTCGAAGTTCCGAGGAGATATACACCGTAGATCTATCAAAAATAACTTGACTATTGGATCAAGCAGAAGAGTAGATTGTAATTTTGGGATTTTGACTGTCGGGGGAAGTGGGACGTGCTGATGCACAAACTCCTGAAGCCCAAAATTATGAAGTCCTGAAGAGTTGAAGTAATGGGTCATGCTGACGCCACTTGGATGGACATGGACACATGGGATGTGTGTCATGTGCCAATGGGTTCCGAAGGAAAAGGTTGACGCAATGGGGTCGGATGACGTTTTCTGGGGTGACATGGACCTTCCTAAGTGCACCATGTGTCACCACCCTGGTTTGTGATAACTGTATTGTGGGCCCGGAGGATAGAGGATTTGGAAGTTCAGAAGTCGCGAGATTGGAAGGAAGTGAGAATGAAGGCTTCTGACACCCAAAGTCCCGAGTAAGTCCCTATCGAACTAGCGCAAGGTCATAGCCCATGGTTGCATGGGTTGGGAATTGAGAGAAAAGGGCTAAAGACTGAAATTGTTACAGAGCCAAGTAGAACTCAAAAAATTCATGAAATATGAATGTTTTCTTAAATAGTGTTTGCTTATGAATTTTGTGGGATTTGTTAAGGAATAATGGCCTGAAAAATTTCATTTGTCTACACATTGTGATACAGAAGTTCAAAAAGTGCCAAAACCAAATAGAATTTCCACTGAGTGCAAAAGAAATGGAAGAGGCACGAATGACTTCCAGTTCCGAGAATGAAACAAAAGGAATGGATGTCCATTTGAGAGTTGAAGGGTCGAACTCCAATGGGCATGGAGAGGAGATAAATAAGGAAGGGCGTATGATGAAAATCATTGAATGATTACAAAAAGATTCCCAGAATCACCGAGAATATAACAAAAATCTCATGAAAGCTAAGGAACAACGAGGAGAATTCAACTCAAAATTGATGAGTCTGGAGAGAATAGAAAAGAAGTTGGGCAAGGAGAGAGACCCCAAGAAAAACAGGGAGTCACTAGACTTCTAAGGGAAGAAGATCGAGGAGTGTTGGTAGACACCATCATCACTCCCAAGGTCACTCCAAGAGGAGGGCACATAGTAGTTCAAGCCCATCTCCTACTAGAAAGCATAGGAGATCTAGAGTTGATGAGCTGAAGGAAGAAATGAAAAAGATTAAGCCTCCTACGTTTGATGGAGAACATAAGAAGGAGGAATATGCATAAACATGGTTTCTTGTCATGAGGAAATATTTCCAACTACAAAATTATTCCTCTCATGCATAAGGAAGAATTGCAATGTATCAATTGAAAGGAAAAGAATCCATGTGGTGGGATCAACTTGTGCAGGTGTAGCACATTAGAGAAAAATATGTCACTTGGAAAGAATTCAAGAGGTATTTTGAGAAGAAATACTTGACCAAAATATACTACGACAGAATGATGAAAGACTTCTTTGAAATCAAGTTGGGCAGCATGACCATTGATGAGTATGAATGTAGATTTTTGGAATTACTGAAGTATGTTTCGTTCATCAAAGATGAGATTGTCAAGATTCAAAGGTATCTAAGTGGACTTCCACCTTCCATCGATGACAAGATCTAGTGTGATGACCCTAAGACCATGGGAGAAATGATAAGAAGAGAGAAATGCTTATTTGAAAAACAAAGAGAAAAGCCTACCTTTCGGAAGGCTTGGGATGACTAGAAGAATTTCAAGAAAGGGCAGAGGAAGAAAGGAAATAAACCTCCCATTTTCAGAAACAATCCTCAAGGACAACCATTGTTTAGAGAGACGAGAATGGTTGACGTAGGGGAAAAAAGGCCAAGGCAGATGCCCATTCAGTGTTGGGGATGTCAGGAAAACCATAAGTACAGAGATTGTCCCCACAAAAAAATTGGCAAAGCAAGAGTTGTCCATAATGTTCAACAAACTGAAATAGTGGAGGACATGGGCAGTAGAATGCCAAGGATCTATATAGCCTTGGAAAACAAGAAAGCTGAATTTCAGTCGCACATGATTGAAGTGGAACGTATGATCAACAACCATGCCTTTACTATTTTAATTGATTAAGGGGCTAGCCATAGTTATATAGATCCTACAGTGGTGGAGAGTTTTCAATTGTCAAGAAGCAAACATGAAAATTCTTGGTTAGTGCAGCTGGCTACAAGAACCAAGAGAAAAGTCACTGAGTTAGTTAAGTCCTGTCCAGTGGACATGAATGGATTGAGCACAAAGGTTGAATTGAATGTTCTACCTTTGGGTTCCTATGATTGTCTAATTGGGATGGATTGGTTGGACCAACACCATGCCATCCTGGACTATCGTAACAAGGCATTCACTTTCCTAGATGAGGAAGGAAATCAGGAAACAATCCAAGGCATTTCCATAGCTATTGCTATCAGATAAATCTCAGCAATGCAGTTGAAGAAGTGCTATAGAAAAGGTTGTCAATTATTTGCAGCCCATGTGGAGGAAACACCTAAGGATAAGGTGTCAAGTATTGGATATCATGTGGTACTAAAGAAGTTTAAAGATGTATTTAAAGAGGTGCCTGAATTACCCTCGAAAAGGGATACTGAGTTCTCTGTAAATTTGATGCCTTGAGCAACTCTAGTGTCAAAAGATCCTTACAGAATGAGTATGTCGTAGCTGAACGAACTGCAATTGTAGCTTGAATATCTTCTGAAGAAGGGGTATATACATCCAAGTGTGTCAGCCTGGGGTGCCCCGATCCTGTTCGTGAAGAAGAAGGATGGGACGTTGAGATTATGTTTCGATTTTAGACAATTGAACAAAGTAACTGTAAAGAACAAATATCCTCTATCGAGGATTGATGACCTCTTCGATCAATTGAAGGATGCAAATATATTTTTGAAGATATATCTCAGTTTGGGATATCACCAGGTAATAATAAAGGATGAAGACATCAACAATACTGCGTTTTGAACAAGGTATGGTCACTATGAATTCACAGTGGTGCCTTTTGGGTTGTCGAATGCACCTGCCATTTTCATGTGCCTAATGAATGGTGTATTCAGGGACTATATAGAAAAGTTTGTCATAGTATTCCTGGATGACATTATGGTGTATTCCAAGTCGGAGGAAGAGCATGAACAACATCTAAGGATGGTGTTGCAGGTGCTAAGAGAGAACCAAATGTATGCCAAGTTGAGAAAGTGCTTGTTTTATCAGGAGCAGATCCATTACTTGGGGCATATTATTTCGAAGGATGGGATAGTTGTAGATCCTGAGAAGATTAAGGCCATTAGAGAATGGTCAACGCTAAAGAATGTGACATAAGTCAGATCCTTTATGGGTCTAGCTGGTTATTACAGAAGGTTTATCATAGATTTCTCGAGGATAGCTCACCCTATCATTTCCTTGCAAAGGAAGGAGAAGAAGTTTTAGTGGATAAAAGCTTGTGAGAAACTCTTTCAGCGATTGAATCAACTGTTAACCAGTGCTCCAATCCTGAGGATTGCATATCCAAATGAAGACTTTGTGGTGTGCACAGATGCATGCAAAGAAGGAATGGGATGATTCCTCGGTTAGAATGGATTCATGATTTGGTATGAATCCAAAAAGTTGAAAGAGCATGAAATAAACTATGCCACTCATGATTTGGAGTTGGAAACCATAGTGAATGATCTAAATAAATGGAGACATTACCTCATGGGAAGGAGGTTTAAACTAAGGACAAACCATAATGGTCTGAAGTATTTGTTTGATCAACCAACCTTGAATGCTAGACAGAGTAGGTGGTTGGAGTTTCTCTGTGAGTACGATTTTGATATCAAACATATAAAAGGGAAGGAGAACAAAGTGGTTGGTGCACTCAGCAGGAGAGTACACGAATTACATGCTATAGCCATTAACATGTATCAAACCGATATAAAGAGCATAGTTTTGGAAACTGCAAATGAAGATTTGCAGTACATGGAACTGGTAGCAAAGCTACAACAAGGTGAGATGCCACAGAAAGTGGAAAATTATAAATTGAAAACCAATGGAACACTTCTATACAAGAACAAAATTTATATACCTAATGTCCAGAACTTGAAACTTATGGTTTTGCATGAAATGCATAATGTACTTTATGTTGGGCACCCTAGATACCATAAGACCGTGTCAGCAGTGAAGAGCCATTACTTTTGGCCATGTATGAAGAAGGATATTGTAGAATACATCGCCAGATGTATTGAATGTCAGAAGGTTAAATATGAGCACCGACACCCAACAAGATTGTTGCATCCTTTACCCATTCCTGAGTGGAAGTGGGAGGTAGTGACAATGAATTTCATCACAGGATTTCCTATAATAGGCATGCAACATGATTCAATCATGGTGGTAGTGGAAAAGCTTACGAAAGCTGCCCATTTTATTTCGTTAAAGACTACTCACAAGGCAACGGATGCTGGCGACATATTTATGAAGGAAATGGCACGATTGCACATAATTCCTAAGACAATTGTGTCTGACAGAGACCTGAAATTTACCTCAAATTTCTGGAAAGGGTTATTCAAGGGGTTTGGAATGAATTCAAACTTCAGTACAACCTATCATGTTGAGTCAAATGGGTAGAAAGAGTGGGTGAATCGAGTAATATAAGACACGCTAAGGATGTATGTGATGGACAAACCATCAAAATGGGAAGACTACCTACACTTGGTAGAATTTGCCTACAATAGTGGGTATCAAGCATCGTTGAAGATGAGCCCATTTGAATCACTTTATGGAAGAAAGTGAAATACTCCAGTAAGATGGGATAATCCAGCTGACAGGGAAGTAATTGGGCCAGATTTGCTCAAGGAAATGGAAGAACAAATGCTAAAAATTAAGTAGAATTTGAAAGCTTCCCACAATAGGTAGAAAAATTATGATGATAAGAACAGAACCCACAGGGAGTTTAAACTGGGAGAACATGTCTTCCTGAAAGTGAAAGCTAGTATAAGTTCCCTAAAGCTGGGAAATTGTGCCAAGTTGGCAGCCAAATTTTGTGGGCCATTTGAAATCCTAGAAAGGATTGGGCCAGTTGCATATATGCTTGGATTAACTACATCCATGACTGTACATAATGTGTTTCATGTTTCATTTCTTAAGAAATATATAACTGATGCTAACCATGTAATCTATTGGAATGTGATTCAGGTGGAACAAGAAAGTGTCCTGCAAGTGCATCCTATGGGCATATTGAACTGGAAAAGCAAACATATCCGGAATTGATCCATAGGGATTGTAAAGGTCTAGTGGACCTGGTACAATCTTGAGGACACGAATTGAGAACATGAAGATGCTATGTGGGTAGAATACCCACATATTTTTGAATATTTTAAAAATATTGTTGATGTTGTGTAAAAGTTGCATTGAGGACAGTGCAAAAATAAGGGGAGGGGATTGTAATATCCCCCGGTAGTGCCCCAGTTATATTATGAATTGTAATGATTTTTTGTAGGCTGGTGAGCTGAGTATTGATAAGTTAGTGGGATTATGTGTTTATTAGGCCAGAGAGCCTAAGTGTTAAAGGCCAGGACCCTGTTTTTGTATATGTAACTATGCAGAACATTAATAAAAATATAAACATTGCTATGTGCAGACCGATCATGAAGAAAGAGTGATGGGGGACTAAGATTCCACAGAGTGGGTAAGGGAAAGGGGGATGAAATGTTGGAAAGAGAGGCTAAGTGTTGAGCCTAGGGGCTAATATTAGGGGCTTAATTCCTTGAGAATAATATTCTATTATTATTCTAAAGCTGTGTGAAAAAACATGTTTTTATCCTAAGTCATGGGAGAGGAAACACATGCAGCTCCAAGTGTGAAAAAGGGAACGCATGAAGCTCCAGGAAGACAAGTGTCGACCTGGGTGCATGCGGTTAAAAGCTGAAGCATCTGCTGAGTTTGGGGTTTTTTCTCCATTCTGCTGTGGACTGTCATAAACCAAGAATTCCTTATGGTCTTTGCGTTGATCCTCCATTCAATTGTCTGTTGTCTGAACTGTGTGGTATATGCACTTGATCTCGGCATGCATACCCTCACACAAATCTGAACCCAAATCTTGTGATGTTTTCTTGAGAAGCTGATACACCCTCTGTCTAAACTGTTGAGTCTGTGTTTGAACTCTGCGTGGATTACTTGTCATGCATCCTGAAAACTAGTGTTACCTGAACCATGATGTGTCTTAGTGGCCTGTTTCCATTTTCTGGACATCCACACCTAATTTTCCTATTGTTGTTGTCACTCGTGAGTTAACCAAAAGATGTTGCTACTACTAATTCCTAAAATTGCAGGAATTGAGTTGAAAACTGGTTGAAGAATCGAGTTGTCAAGCCTGTGGTAGAAGAGGAAGGTTGTCAGGCCCGTGAGAAGCTCTCTCTAGGTGAGAGAGTCTAATGGGAAGTGGTTTTCTCCCATAGAGAGTCCAACAACAACTACAAATCTCTAAGAATTCATGATCCAGCTTGTTGTCGAGACCCAGTGAGGGAGGTGAAGCATCGATGGAATGTGATTTTGAAGGTGTATACTCCTAGGTGGAGCAGGCATGCGGGGAATGAGAGTTCATGAGTAGTGGGCGTAAGAAGGCTCTCGGAGAGAATCCTTCCTGTTGCTCTGTGCATTTTTCCTGTAATCTCAGCCTAGTCTAGGATTCCCTTGCCCTGGGCTGAGCTTGGTCCCATCTTGGGGGTGACCCACTATTGAGCGTGATGAGAAGCATGGTCTAAGTATGGGAGGTTCATGGAAGGTTTGCACATGGTTGGTGGAGTTACTACAGTTTCAAAGATAAGTATACACATGTGTTTAATTTCAATTAAAATGCATATCTAGGATTCTTGCAATATTATCATGTATTCTGTTGCAATGATATTTACTGTTAATTCCATTAATTTTGTATACTACCAGTAATATTGTGATTAATCTGTGTTGTCGGTTAAATTTCATTATATCTTTTAATTAGATTTAATATGCATGATGTATATAAATTTATGAGAATGTTCTGCATAATAGCATTTCCCGACCGTGGGGTCGATGGTCGGGGACGTTACATTAACCTCTCCTTGCATACTATCCAACTCGTATCTTCTTCTTTGATTCCTAACAAGATACACTTTTGGACTTCTTCTTGACTCTTCAGATGCATAAAACGTCTTGGATGAGTAATGAGGAGATTGATGTCTATGATTCCTACTAGCACTTCTTGAGTGACTGGGTATTTTGTAATTATCCCTTATTTCGTGTTGTTCGCCTTATTCCCCATGTATTGAATCCGATCCATTCTTCACTTGCCTCTGCAATTGATTTAGGATTTGCATCATGTGAGAATTTATTTGATTATGCTCCTCTTTTTCTCTCATTTTCTTCTCATTGTCATCTCTAAAACTCTGCACTTCCATTCTAAGACTTCTCATATTCTCTATCGATTTTATTGGTTCCACTATGGTCCTATGTACATTAGATTATGTTTTCACATTATCCATTCTGATATTTTGGCCTTTCGATTCTCTCTCATGACTATAGGCTCTATGTGAATCATCCATGTATCTTATCTACAATCATGGATTGAATTGATCTGCTTATACCTCTAATTTTGCATAATGTGCAAACAACCATTTTGTTAGAGTTATGCATATTATAAAATTTTATGAATTAATGTTATAGGTCCTTTTTCTACTCAATTCATGAAGAATTATATCACACTTTTCCAAATTATAATATTTCAATATTATTCTCCTCTAAAATATCATTCCAATGACTATTCTTGTGCCTCTATTTGATCTTTGATTTGAAATTTATGGCTTCTTAAAAAAGTCATTTTCACCCCATTTGTGCATTTCCTTCACTGGTGCAATTTTACTGGATGGGCAACTTCTGTCAATTGCAGAAGAAAATACATAAAGAAACAATAAAAATTTTGTAATGAGAAATGATACTAATAATAATTCTGAACAAAAAAAAAATCTTCAAATTCTCCACTTATTTGTCTACTAAGATTCTACAACAATCTAGAATTTGCAACTTTGTCTTTTCTACAAATTTTCTAGACTTCAAAATTTTAACAAAACTAGTTGTCTCTCAATTTGTGCACTTCTGGAAAAACTTCACTAAACCAAAGTTGTTTGTATTTATGAGTATGAAAAATGTTTTTTATCCCCACAAGTTTCGAACCAATGACTTAGTCTTAATAGCACACATCACACCGACAGTCCTACACCTGGATTGAGTAGACTATTCAATTAAAGGTTATTTTATTTTACCTTCAGAATGGAATTGGAATTGGACTTATGTATGTGTTGTTTTGTGCAGGTTGATCACTCGATCGTGGAGAGTTTTGCAGAGGGAGGAAGAACATGCATTACATGG
>ML784152.1:198160-210457 GCA_009831015.1 Picea engelmannii | reverse complement strand
TAAATTACAACTAATGGCCTAAAGCCGACATAAATAAAATAACATTACTAATCTAATATGCCCCAATTAAGTGGTAATGAGCCAATATTAGGGCTTAACAGGTGGAAAGTTTGCAATTGTCAAGAAGAAAACATGGGAAATCTTGGTTAGTGCAGTTGGCTACAGGAACCAAGAGAAAGGTTACAGAATTGGTTAAGTCCTGTCCAATGGACATGAATGGACTGAACACAAGGGATGAATTGAACATTTTTCCTTTAGGTTCCTATGATTGTCTAATTGGGATGGATTGGTTGGACCAACACCATGCCATCCTAGACTATCGTAACAAATCATTCACTTTCCTGGATGAGGAGGGGAATCGAAGAACAATCCAAGGAATTTCCAGAGCAATTGTTGTCAGGGAAATCTCAGCAATGCAACTGAAGAAGTGCTACAGGAAATGATGTCAATTATTTGTATCCCACATGGAGGAAGCACCTAAGGATAACGTATCAAGGATTGAAGACCATGAGATACTTAAGGAGTTTGAATATGTATTCCAGGAAGTACCAGGACTAACCTCGAAAAGAGATATTGACTTCTTTATAAACCTGATTCTTGGAGCAACTCTAGTATTGAAAGCTCCTTATAGAATGAGTACACCAGAGCTGAAGGAACTGCAATTGCAACTTGAAGAGCTTCTGAAGAAGGGGTATATACACCCAAGTGTGTCACCTTGGGGTGCCCCGGTCCTATTCGTGAAGAAAAAGGATGGGACATTGAGATTGTGCATCGATTTCAGACAATTGAACAAAGTAACTATTAAGAACAAGTGTCCTCTGCCAAGGATCGAGGATCTCTTTGCTTAGTTGAAGGATGCTAAGATATTTTCAAAAATAGATCTTAGGTCAGGATATCATTAGGTAAGAATAAAGGATGAAGACATCAACAAGACCACCTTCAGAACAAGGTACATTCTTTATGAATTCACAGTGGTTCCATTTGGGTTGTCAAATGCACTCATTGTTTTTATGTGCCTAATCAATGGTGTGTTCAGGGAATATCTAGACAAGTTTTTCATAGTATTTTTGGATGACATCTTGGTGTATTCCAAGTCAGAGGAAGAGCATGAACAACATTTGCAGATGGTGTTTCAAGTGCTAAGAGAGCACCAACTGTATGCCAAGTTGAGAAAGTGCTCATTTTATCAAAAGAAGATCCATTACTTGGGGCACATCATCTCAAAGGATGGGATAGCCATAGATCCTGAAAAGATTGAAGTCATCAAAGAATGGTTAGCACCGAAGAATGTGACAGAAGTCACATCCTTTATGGTTCTAGTTGGATATTACAAAAGTTTCATTACAGGGTTCTCAAGGATAACTCACCCTATCATTTCCTTGGAAAGGAAGGAGAAGAAGTTTCAATGGAAAGAAGAATATGAGAGAAGCTTCCAGCCATTGAAGAAACTATTAACTAGTGCTCTAATCCTGAGGATTGCAGATCCAAATGTGGATTTTGTGGTTTGCACAAATGCATGCAAAGAAGGACTGGGAGGAATCCTCAGTCAGAATGGATTTGTAATATGTTATGAGTCCAAGAAGTTGAAAGAGCACGAAAAGAACTATGACACTCATGATTTGGAGTTGGCGGCCATCGTTCACGCTCTGAAGAAATGGAGGCATTACCTCATGGGAAGGAGGTTTGAACTGAGGATAGACCATAACGGTCTGAAGTATTTGTTTGATCAACCAACCTTAAATGCTAGGCAGAGTAGATGGTTGGAATTCCTTTGTGAGTACAACTTTAATATCAAGCATATCAAAGGAAAAGAGAACAAGGTGGCTGATGCACTCAACATGAGAGTGCATGAACTACATGTGACAACCATTAACATGTACCAAATTGATATTAGAGGCATAATTTTGGAAGTTGCAAATGCAGATCTACAACACATGGAATTGGTAGCAAAGCTATGACAAGGTAAGATGATACAGAGAGTGGAAGATTATAAGTTGGAATTTGATAGAACACTCCTGTACAAAAACATATTTTATATACCTAATGTCCAGGAATTGAAACTTATGATTTGAATGAAATTTATAATGTGCCTTATGCTGGGCACCCTAGATATCATAAAACTGTGGCAACAATCGAGATCCATTACTTTTGACTAGGTATGAAAAAGGAAATTGCAGAATACATTGCCCGATGTATGGAGTGTCAGAAGGTTAAAGCTGAGCACTTGCATCCAACAAGGTTGTTGCAGACTTTACCCATCCCTGAGTGGAAGTGGGAGGTAGTGACAATGGATTTCATCACAGGACTGCCCAGAACCAGCAAGCAACATGATTCAATCATGGTGGTGGTGGACAATCTTACCAAATTTGCCCATTTTATTCCATTAAAGATTACTCATAAGGAAGCTAATGTTGTTGATATCTTTATGAGGGAAATAGTACGATTGCACGGTATTCCCAAGACAATTGTGACTAACTGAGACCCAAAATTTACCTCAAAAGTTTGGAAAGGGTTATTCAAAGGGTTCAAAATGAATCTGAACTCAAGCACAACTTATCATCCTGAGTCTGATGGGTAGACAGAGAGGGTGAACCAAGTGATAGAAGATATGCTAAGGATGTATGTGATGGAAAAACCATCTAAATGGGAAGACTACCTACACTTGGTAGAACTTGCCTACAACAATGGGTATCAAGAATCCTTGAAGATGAAACCATTTGAATCACTTTATGGAAGAAAGTGCAATACTCCAGTAAGCTGGGATAATCCAGCTGATAGAGCAGTAGTTGGGCCATAGTTGCTCAAGGAAATGGAAGAACAAATGCTGAAGATTAAGGAGAATTTGAAAACTGCCCGAGATAGGCAGAAAATTTATGCTGATAAGAAAAAAACCCATAGAGAGTTTAAAGTGGGTGATCATGTTTTCTTGAAAGTGAAATCCAATAGAAGTTCCTTGAAGCTGGGAAACTATTCGAAGTTGGAAGCCAGATTTTGTGGTCCATTTGAAATCCTAGAAAGGATTGGACCAGTTGCATATATGCTTGCATTGCCTGCATCCATGACTGTACATAATGTGTTTCATATTTCATTGCTTAAGAAATATATACCTGATCCTAATCATGTGATTGATTGGAATGTGATTCAGGTTGAGAAAGAAGGTGTCTTGCAGGTGCATCTGGTGCGCATATTGGACCGGAAGAGAAAATATCTTCGAAATCGAGCCATAGGATTTCTCGGCCTATTGGTGGTTGGGGACGTTACATCAATGTCTACGCCCCTTGATTTTAATATCCCCTAGACATTTTTAATATGTTATTTATCATTCATGGTGTGCAATACCTCTTGACTATGTCCATTTTCCTGTGTGGTGGTATGAGTCTTTGTTGATGGTCTTTGAGTTTGAGAATCCTAGAGAGGTCATGTATCCTAGTTCAAGGTATGGTTCATGGTGCTTGAACCTTGAAGGTTTTAATGTACCCATTACCAACAACCATGGAAATATTTCTCTTATACCAATCTGTGATGCACCCACTGTCGAGGTCACTCTAAATTCATGTCTTTTGGGAAAATTCTGAATTTATGTTACCATTATTTAATTAATCAAGAAACATGCATGCCAAACAATAAATAATGCAATATTCAAGAACATACTAATTAGTTACAGGAAAATTCCCAATGCGTTTTATAACACCAACAAGCATGATAAAATCAACACAAAGATAATTAATACACAACATAATACAAATATAGAGAAAACATAAAGAGCACTTATCTTTAAATAAATCATTCACCAACTAGCTGCAGATGTTAGATGTTCCACCCAACGATAGACAACGTTGTTCTATCTCTCAACAACATGCCACCCCCGATATAGGGCTATGAATCCACAAGGACAGGTCCTAGGATGACTCTAAAACATACAACAATTAGCTAACAATCTCTCTTGGTTTTTCCAATCATGCAATAATCCTATTTTACTAGATCTCTTCCACTTCAACATGCACAACCCAAATAAATGAACCCCTTTATTTGCAATGTAATCTCTCAGGTTGATCCACTTCTTTTCTAGGGCTCCAATGCTACTTGTTAGGAAATATCAATGCTATAAAATCTAAGGATTCTTAGATGTGGACAGATCTTTCACAAATTCCACCATTCTCATGCACACATATATCCATTTCTTTATGGAATAATCAACAATTACTTACAACCAACAAGAAATGGATCTTTTCCTCCCCTAATTTCTTTTTCCATCCAACCCAATAACAAGAGTGAACAAGAATAAATGAGGAATGAGTAACAATGATTGAGTAATCAAATGAGTAAGTAACCAAATGATTTAGTAACCCACAAACATCCCAAAGTCGAGGTTTATATAATTACATGCAATAAAGCACGATTACTCAAAAAGTCACGAGTACTCTTCCTACATGGAATCCTCATGCTCCCAAGTAGCATCTTTATGACCATATCAGGTACATCGAACATTTATTGATCCTATGGATCGATTCTAGAGAAATTTGACCTTCCTTTCCAATATGCACACCGACTGGACTTGAGAGTCTCCTTCTGGATCCACTTGAATCAAACTCCAATCAATAATATGGTTAGGATAATGCAGATACCTTTTCAGCAAAGGGACATGAAATACATTATGCACATTCATCGAATAAAGCAATGCAAGCATGTATGAAACTGTCCCTATTCTATCCAATATCTCAAATGGATGCCAGAATTTGGTGTCTAGCTTGATACATCTACCCAAGTTCAAGAAGCTCTTCTTAGGCTTCACTTTCAAAATCACATGCTCTCCCACTTTAAATTATCCAGTTGTCTTTTTCTTATCTGCATAGATCTTCTTTCTATCTTGTGTTGCTTCCAAATTCTGATTAATTTTAACCATCTGGTCTTCCATATTCTTTAGAAAGTCTGGCCCAAGTACTACTCTATCTATTGGGTTGTCCCAACTCACCGCATTATTTCATTTTCTACCATACAAAGAATCAAATGGGCTCATCTTCAATGAAGCTTGATACACATTATTATAGTAAAACTCAACCAAATGAAAGTAATATTTCCACTTAGATGACTTATCCATCACATACATTTTGAACCTGTCTTCAATCACTTGGTTGACTCTCTCTGTCTTCCCATTTGAATGTAGGTGGTATGATGTTATAAAATTAATATTTGTACCAAATCCTTTAAATACTCCTCTCCAAAATTTTGAAGTAAACTTTGTATCTTTGTCTAAAAAAACTACCTTAGGTATTCCATGCAACCTAGCAATTTCCCTCATGTAAATTTCTGCAATATTAGCTATTGTATAAGTCATTTTTACAACAACAAAATGAGAAAACTTTGTCAATTTATCCACAAATACCATTATTGAATCATGTTGCCTTGTTGTCCTTGAAAATTTAGTAATAAAATCAATGGTTACCAATTCCCATTTATTCTCTACAATTGGCAATGGTTGTAGAAAAATCGTTGGGTGTTTATACTTAGCTTTCACTCTTATGCATTTCTTTTAATACCAAATTCCTATGTTCTCTGGAACTAGGAACAAAAAAAATATTTTTATGCATAAGTAATCCATCTTATTTCATCTTATATTCTTTAAATTTATACTATACATTTTCTTGTTGTAATCTTTATTTTACCTGTAGGTAATGCTGGTCTGTAACAATAGTATCTAAATTTTTTCTCTTTAAATATGAATTATGCATACTAATTGATGTAGCATGCATGATATGTACTCTTTTGTTGAGTGCATCAACAAATTTATTTTCTTTTCCTTTGATATGATTGATGTCAAAGTCGTAATCACTACAAAATTCCAACCATCTTGTCTTCCTGACATTTAAAGTTGTTTTTTCAAAAAGATATTTCAAACCCATATGGTCTGTCCTTAATTCAAATTTCTTTCCCATGAGATAATTCCTCCACATAATGACTTCAACATTCTCTGGGTCTAATTCTATATCTTCCTATGAAATAATGTGCCCCAAATGATGGATCTGCTTTTGGTAAAAATAACACTTTCTTAGTTTTCCATACAACTGATGTTCCCTTAGAACTTGCAGCAACAAGCTCAAGTGGTGTTCATGCTCTTCCCCGAACATAGAATAGATAAGTATGTCATCCAAGAACACAATGACAAATTTATCTAGATAATTTTTTAATATTCCACTCATTAAGAACATAAAGATAACTGGTGCATTGGTCAGTCCATATGGCACCACTACAAATTCATAATGCCCACGCCTAGTTCTATAAGTTGTCTTACTCGTGTCTTCTTCCTTGATTCTCAAATGGTGATATCCTGATCCCAAGTCTATCTTTGCAAATATCTTTGCTCCTTTTAGCTGATCAAAGAGGTCATCAATTCTGGGTAGAGGGTATTTTTTCTTCATAGTGGCTTTATTCAACTGTCTAAAGTCAATACACAACCTCCACTTTGCATCCTTCTTTTTAAAAAAGAGTACTAGTGCTACCCAAGGTAAAAAACTTGGGCATATGTACCCTTTCTTCAACAATTCTTCTAGCTACATTTGTTATTCTCTTAATTTTGGTGGTAATCATTATGTAAGACATATTTTATATTAGGGAAGCTTCTAGTACTAATTCAATAGAGAAATATATATCCCTCTTTGGTGGTAATCCTAGTATTTCTTGGAATACATCCTCAAACTATTGAAATACTAAATAATATTCAATACTTGGACCTTTGGTATTTTTCGGATCCTAAACATGAGCTACATACAATTCACATCCTTTCCTGAAACATCTCTTTAGCTGTAAGGATGAAATATCCATGATAGAAATGGGTTATGGAATTTCTTTCATAGTGCTATATTTTCCTTCCTCATAAATACATGTAAATGTATTGTTATGGAAATCTAGGAAAACATGGTGTTTGTCCAACCAATCAATTCCAATTAGGATATCGTAAGGACCCCAATGGTATGATATTGATATCAACACTAGTACTCACTCCATTCATATTTATTGGACAATCTTTGACAATTTCATTGATCTTTATTTTGATTTGAGTGGTTAGTTGAACTAAAGATGATTTTTCAAGTTTAATTTTTTCCAAATGAAATATTTCCACTATTTTAGGATCAATGTAACTATGGCTTGCTCGTGAATTAATTAAAATAGAAACAAGATGATTAATGAGCTTACCTTGTACCTCAATCATATGGGATTGGTGTTATACCTATCGATCTTCCAGGGCAACATATATTCTTGGAGTATTTATTCCCATGTCTTATACTTTAGTATCCTCTTGAATGTTGTGCAATGTCTTCATCTATCTTCTATGTGAGGGAAATACTTATAAATGTGATCTTATTTACATCACAAAAAATTGATTGGTGGTCTTCCCCCTTGTAACATCCCCAACCACCAATAGGTCGGGCAATGCCACTACTCAGATGCCTTAGCTCTGATACCATATTGTAACAACCCCAACCCTCCAGACACCAGGTAATGCTACCACGTGGAATATACTCTTATATAATATATGCATTTAATGAAATTAAAACACTTAACACGGAGTAATCACATAATTACTACTACCATACAGAGTCAATGGAATTAACAGTAATTCATATACACAACAGATTACATGATAACATTCAAGCATCACAAAACATGCATAAAATACACAATTAAGCACATAAATGATACTTATCTTTTGGCTGGAGTAAATCCACCAACTGCGTGTATACCTTCCATGAGCCTCCCAACCTTAGACCACACTGATCATCATGCTCAGCAGTGGGTCACCCCCGAGCTAGGACTAAACTCCACCGGGAAAGGGAATTATAGGCTTGGCAAGGACAACAAGGAAGTTACACAAAGAAAAATGAAGGATCTTTTATCCTAGAAGCCACTTACGCCCACAAACCAAAAACCCTCATTCCCCACATGCCTGCTCCACCCCAGGAGGATACACCTTCACTAATAGAAGTCCATCGGCTAGTACACCTCCCTTACCTTGGGCTTCAACAATAGGCTGGAACAAAAGTCTCAGAGTAATGTAGCTGCTATGGGACTCCCTTCCAGGAGAAATAACTTCCCAACCAACTCTCTAACCTAGGAGATTTTCTCACAGGCCTGACAACCTGCCTCTTCAACCAATCTTTGACTCAACTACAACCAAGCACGAGTCACAACAACAACATTCAACACTTAGTTAGCTCACGGGTGACATCAGTAATGGGAAATAGGTATGGACACCCAAACGGTAATAGTCAACACTAAGGCATAGCAAGGCTCTGGCGATTACAAGATGTGTCAGGCTTCTCAGCAAGAAACATATGAAGACTTCATGATTTCTGATTTCATAGATGCATGAGGGTATGCAGAGGTTAGATGCAGAGGAAAAATGGTTTCAGGTGGAGGATGACCAACGAACTCTGGAGGAGGATGGATGAATGGGAATCGTCCCCATCACAGTTTGACTCTTTGGATTTTAACTGCATGAGCCCATGTGGACACCTGTCTTCCTGGAGCTGCATGCACTCCATTTAGCATACGTTCCTTTTCCAAGAGCTTAGGACAACTATTATCAATTCCCACCTTAGCCTTTAGGAAATAATAATAAAATATTATCCCCTTAGAGGTAAGCCCCCTAGCTTAGCCCCTAGGCCTAGACACTTAGCCCCCTCCCTTACCCTATCTAGTGGAGCTTAATCCCCCATAAATATTTCTTCTTGGAGGTCTACATGCAATGATATATATTTTTTTATTAATAATGTGAGTACTTACATATACAAAATAAATTAGGCTCATTTTCCTTGGCATCTGGTTCACCAACCTAATAAATACATAAGTCTCTCGGCTTATAACCACACGACTCACTAGCCTATCAAAAAAATTACGATTCAGCAGGGGCTTGGCCTTGGGGTATTACACCCCTTTTCCCAAGGAGTCTTCCCTAGAGCTTAGATTCATTCTTAGTAGGTTGATATTGTTTACTTCTAAATTAAGACTATTTCTATTGAAAGGAGTTTTGAATCCCTTCCTACTCTGATGATATTTCTCCTTCTTCTTATCCTTCAAATATTTTTGCAAAGATTCTCTGCCCTTGCCTTACTCGTACATGTACTTAGACTTTCTAATGGTCTCTATCAAAGTTTTCGGTTTTTCATATTGAATCTTATCGTTATATAAAGATGTTAGTCCACTGAGAAACCTTCACATATTGAAATTTTCATCCTTGATAAACCCCACATACTTCAACAATCCCAATGGATTTCAATATTCTCCCATGGTCATGTCTCACCAAACTGAGTTCAAAGAACTCTTGCATTTTCTTGTCATAATAGTTCTTTAAAAGATACTCTTGCTAAAAATATGTCTTGAACTGCTTCCAAGTGATCCTACTCTCATTGATGTTCTCAACTTTCTTCACTTGATCCCACCACATAACAAATTTCCCATGAAAATGGTATGTGGAAATCTTTGCTTCTAGGTTAGGTGAGTAGTTGTGCAACTCAAAATACTTCTTGATTCCAAGCAACCAACCTTTAGCATCATCTTCCAACTCTCTTTCTCTATCAAAGGATGGTGTCTTAATATTCCTAATTGTAATATCCCTCGGTAGTGCCCCAATTATATTATGAATTGTAATCATATTTTGTAGGCTGGTGAGCTGAGTATTGATAAGCTAGTGGGCTTATGTGTTTATTAGGCCAGAGAGCCTAAGTGTTAAAGGCAAGGAGCCTGTTTTTGTATATGTAACTATGCAGAACATTAATAAAAATATAAAAATCGTTGTGTGTAGACTGACCATGAAGAAAGAGTGATGGGGGACTAAGCTTCCACATAGTGGGTAAGGGAAAGGGGGATGAAAGCTTGGAAAGAGAGGCTAAGTGTTGAGCCTAGGGCCTAAGCTTAGGGGATTAATTCCTTGAGAATAATAAGAGCTTGTTTTTTTATATATAACTATGCAGAACATTAATAAAAATATAAGCATCACTGTGTCAGACTGATGACGAAGAAAGAGTGATGGGGGAATAAGATTCCACAGAGTGGGTAAGGGAAAGGGGGTTGAAAGTTTGGAAAAAGAGGCTAAGTGTTGAGCCTAGGGGATAAGCTTATGGTCTTAAGTTGTTGAGAATAATATTCTATTATTATTCTAAAGTTGTGTGACAAAACATGTTTTTATCCTAAGTCTTGGGAGAGGCAACGCATGCAACTACAAGTGTGAAAAAGGGAACGCATGCAGCTCCAGTAAGACAAGTGTTGACCTGGGTGCATTCGGTTAAAAGATGAAGCGTCAGCTAAGTTCAGGGTTCATCCTCCATTCTACCATGGACTGTCTGAAACAAGGAATTTCGTTTGGTCTTTGTGTTGATCCTCCATTCGACTATCCATTGTTTGAATTGTCTGGCGGATGCGTCTGATCTCGGCATTCATACCCTCACGCAACTCTGAACCAGAATCTTGTGATGTTTTCTTGAGAAGCCGATACACCCTCTATTTTAAATGATGAGTTTGTGTTCGACCTCTGCGTGGATTGATTGTCACGCATCCTGAAAACTGGTGTTATCTGAACCGTGTTGTGTCTTAGTGGCATGTTGTCATTTTTTGGATGTCCACACCCAATTTTCTTGTTGTTTCTATCACCCATGAGTTAACCAAAAGTTGTTGCTGCTGCTGATTCCTGAACTTGCGGGAATTGAGTTGAAAACTAGTTGAAGAACTGGGCTGTCAGGCCCATGGTAGAAGAGGCAGGTTGTCAGGCCTGTGAGTAGCTCTCTCTAGGCGAGGGAGTCTATTGGGAAGTGGTTTTCTCCTAGAGAGAGTCCAACACTAGCTAAAGAGCTCTAATAATTCTCGATCGAGCCTGTTGTCAAGACCCAGTGAGGGAGGTGAAGCACCGATGGACTGTGCTTGTGAAGGTGTATACTCCTAGGTGGAGTAGGCATGTGGGGAATGAGAGTCTGTGAGCAGTGGGCATAAGAAGGCTCCTGGAGAGAATCCTTCCAGTTGCTCTGTGCAGTTTTCCTGTAACCTCAACCTAGTCTAGGATTCCCTTTCCCTAGGTGGAGCTTGGTCCCAGCTCGGGGGTGACCCACTGCTGAGTGTGATGAGCAACACGGTCTAAGGCTGGTAGGTTTGTGGAAGGTATGCACATGGTTGGTGGAGTTACTATAGTTTCAAATATAAGTATACACATGTGTTTAATTTCAATTAGAATGCATGTTTGTGATGCTTGCAATATTATCATGTATTCTATTGCAATGATATTTAGTTTTAATTACATTAATTCTTTATACTAGAAGTAATACTATGATTACTCTGTGTTGTCGGTTAAATTTCATTAAATCTGTTAATTAGATTTAATATGCATGATGTATATAAATTTATGAGAATGTTCTGCATAGAAGCATTGCCTAACCATGGGGTTGATGGCTGGGGATGTTACAATATGGTATCAGAGCCAAGGTTTCAATGCTGATATTGGATGGACTGGATAAGTGGTCTTTGGACCCGAGGTTTCAAGAGGAAATTGTGTTTGGAGGAACAATTTTTGAACCTTAGAATTTTTTTCTGAGTGCCAAGGGGTTACTTGGCTGTGTTACGAAGCTCAGGAGGAGTAGTGGTATCGTAAAACCATGATAGAAGTGGTATTGGGCCGCAGCATAATGTGGATCATAGGATCTATTCAGAAGGAAGGGAAAACGGTTGGTTGTGGAGCCTGATTATCTTCCTAATTTAGAGGTCTTTTACTTTTAGCCATGTTTATACCCCATGAAGTATTTGCACCCCAGAAGTATGTACACTTTTCCACGCGGGGGAGTGCAGAGGGGGGGTACCCCCTCTGCGGGGTTTGGGGGGGCTATCCCCCTGGCTAGGGGCAAGCGGGGGTTCAGGGGCGAAGCCCCCAGAGAAAAAATTGCCTTGTAAAAGTATATTGTAATTTCATTGTAAATCTGGACCGTTCATTATAAGGTCGCAGATCTAATGATGGAGATTATGTTAGGGTTTTTTTTTGCCCTAGAAGGCAACCCTCTTTTATGAGGGAAATGTATTGTGGCTATGTATGTTGGCGAGTATTGTATTCTGAGAGAGGAGATTGTGAGAGAAAGAGGAGGAATTTATAGCGGGTTTTTCTGTAGGTTGTATCCCTTCATTTTGCTAGATAATAATAAAGAAAGGACCTGGCAATTTCTCTGGTGGACGTAGCCCACACTGGGTGAACCACGTAAATTTGTGTCTCTCTTGTATTGTGTATCTTCTGTGTTTTGTTTCCGCATTTGTTTTATTTTATTGCTC
>ML784152.1:160860-179939 GCA_009831015.1 Picea engelmannii | reverse complement strand
TGCATTTTAGGGTTATAACAGATGCCCATTCAGTGTTGGGGCTGTCAGGGAAACCATAAGTACAGAGATTGTCCCCACAAAAAAAATGGCAAAGCGAGAGTTGTCCATAATGTTCAACAAACTAAAATAGTGGAGGACATGGGCAGTAGAATGCCAAGGATCTATACAGCCTTGGAAAACAAGCAAACTGAATTTCAGTCACACATGATTGAAGTGGAAGGTATGATCAACAACCATGCCTTTACTATTTTAATTGATTCAGAGCCTAGCCATAGTTATATAGATCCTACAGTGGTGGAAAGTTTTCAATTTTCAAGAAGAAAACATGAAAATTCTTGGTTAGTGCAGCTGGCTACAAGAACCAAGAGAAAAGTCACTGAGTTAGTTAAGTCCTGTCTAGTGGACATGAATGGATTGAGCACAAAGGTTTAATTGAATGTTCTACCTTTGGGTTCCTATGACTATCTAATTGGGATGGATTGGTTGGACCAACACCATGCCATCTTGGACTGTCGTAACAAGGAATTCACTTTCCTAGATGAGGAAGGAAATCAGGAAACAGTCCAAGGCATTTCCATAGCTGTTGCTATCAGATAAATATCAGCAATGCAGTTGAAGAAGTGCTACAGAAAAGGATGTCAATTATTTGCAGCCCATGTGGAGGAAACAACTAAGGATAAGGTGTCAAGTATTGGATATCATGTAGTACTAAAGAAGTTTGAATATGTATTTAAAGAGGTGCTTGGATTACCCCTGAAAAGGGATATTGACTTCTCTATAAATTTGATGCCTGGAGCAACTCCAGTGTCGAAAGCTCCTTATAGAATGAGTACGTCATAGCTGAATGAACTGCAATTGCATCTTGAAGAGCTTCTGAAGAAGGGTTATATACGTCCAAGTGTGTCATCTTGGGGTGCCCCGGTCCTATTCATGAAGAAGAAGGATGGGACGTTGAGATTTTGTATCAATTTTAGACAATTGAACAAAGTAACTGTAAAGAACAAATATCCTCTGTCGAGGATTGATGACCTCTTCGATCAATTGAAGGATGCAAATATATTTTCGAAGATAGATCTCAGTTCGGGATATCACCAGGTAAGAATAAAGGACAAAGAAATCAGCAAGACTGCCTTTTGAACAAGGTATGGTCACTATGAATTCACAGTGGTGCCTTTTGGGTTGTTGAACGCACCCGCCATTTTCATGTGCCTAATGAATGGTGTATTCAGGGACTATATAGACAAGTTTTTCATAGTATTCCTGGATGACATTCTGGTGTATTCCAAGTTGGAGGAATAGCATGAAAAACATCTAAGGATGGTGTTGTGGGTGCTAAGAGAGCACCAAATGTATGCCAAGTTGAGAAAGTGCTCGTTTTATTAGGAGCAGATCCATTACTTGGGGCATATTATTTCGAAGGATGGGATAGTTGTAGATCCTGAGAAGATTAAGGCCATCAGAGAATGGTCAATGCTAAAGAACGTGACATAAGTCAGATCCTTTATGGGTCTAGCTGGTTATTACAGAAGGTTTATCATAGATTTCTCGAGGATAGATCACCCTATCATTTCCTTGCAAAGGAAGGAGAAGAAGTTTTAGTGGACAAAAGATTGTGAGAAACGCTTTCAGCGATTGAAGCAACTATTAACCAGTGCTCCAATATTGAGGATTGTAGATCCGAATGAAGACTTTGTGGTGTGCATAGATGCATGCAAAGAAGGACTGGGATGATTCCTCGGTTAGAATGGATTCATGATTTGGTATGAATCCAAAAAGTTGAAAGAGCATGAAAGAAACTATGCCACTCATGATTTGGAGTTGGCAACCATAGTGAATGCTCTAAAAAAATGGAGACATTACCCTCATGGGAAGGAGGTTTAAACTGATGACAAACCATAATGGTCTGAATATTTGTTTGATAAGCCAAACTTGAACGCTAGATAGAGTAGGTGGTTGGAGTTTCTCTGTGAGTACGATTTTGATATCAAACATATAAAAGGGAAGGAGAACAAAGTGGTTGATGCACTCAGTAGGAGAGTACACAAATTACATGCTATAGCCATTAGCATGTATCAAAATGATATAAAGAGCATAGTTTTGGAAACTGCAAATGTAGATTTACAGTACATGGAGCTGGTAGCAAAGCTACAACAAGGTGAGATGCCACAGAAAGTGGAAACTTATAAATTGGAAACCAATGGAACACTTCTGTACAAGAACAAAATTTATATACCTAATGTCCAGAACTTGAAACTTCTGATTTTTCATGAAATGCATAATGTACCTTATGTTGGGCACCCTGGATACCATAAGACCGTGTCAGCAGTGAAGAGCCATTACTTTTGGCCAGGTATGAAGAAGGATATTGTAGAATACATTGCCAGATGTATTGAATGTCAGAAGGTTAAAGCTGAGCATCAACACCCAACAAGATTGCTGCAACCTTTACCCATTCCTGAGTGGAAGTGGGAGGTAGTGACAATGAATTTCATCACAGGATTGCCTAGAATAGGCAAGCAACATGATTCAATCATGGTGGTAGTGGAAAAGATTATGAAAGATGCCCATTTTATTCCGTTAAAGACTACTCACAAGGCAGCATATGTTGGCAACATATTTATGAAGGAAATGACATGATTGCACAGAATTCCTAAGACAATTGTGTCTGACAGAGACCCAAAATTTACCTCAAATTTTTGGAAAGGGTTATTCAAGGGGTTTGGAATGAATTCGAACTTCAGTACAGCCTATCATCCTGATTCGGATGGGCAGAAAGAGTGGGTGAATCGAGTAATAGAAGACACACTAAGGATGTATGTGATGGACAAACCATCAAAATGGGAAGACTACCTGCACTTGGTAGAATTTGCCTACAATAATGGGTATCAAGCATCATTGAAGATGAGCCCATTTGAAGCAGTTTATGGCAGAAAGTGAAATACTCCAGTAAGATGGGATAATCCAGCTGGCAGGGAAGTAATTGGGCCAGAGTTGCTCAAGGAAATGGAAGAACAAATGCTAAAAATTAAGCATAATTTGAAAGCTTCCCATGATAGGCAGAAAAGTTAGGTTGATAAGAACAAAACCCATAGGGAGTTTAAAGTGGGAGAGCATGTCTTCCTGAAAGTGAAAGCTAGTATAAGTTCCATGAAGCTGGGAAATTGCGCCAAGTTGGCAGCCAAATTTTGTGGGCCATTTGAAATCCTAGAAAGGATTGGGCCAGTTGCATACATGCTTGGATTAACTGCATCCATGACTATACATAATGTGTTTCATGTTTCATTTCTTAAGAAATATATAACTGATGCTAACCATGTAATTGATTGGAATGTGATTCAGGTGGAACAAGAAAGTGTCCTGCAAGTGCATCCTATGGGCATATTGGACCGAAAAAACAAACATATCCGGAATCGAGCCATAGTGCTTGTAAAGTTCCAGTGGACCTGGTACGGTCCTGAGGACACGAATTGGGAACATGAAGATGCTATGTGGGCAGAATACCCACATCTTTTTGAATATTTAAAAAATATTGTTGATGTTGTGTAAAAGTTGCATTGAGGATAGTGCAAAAATAAGGGGAGGGGATTGTAATATCCCCCGGTAGTGCCCCAGTTATATTATGAATTGTAATCATGTTTATGAATTATAATGATTTTTTGTAGGCTAGTGAGCTGAGTATTGATAAGTTAGTGGGATTATGTGTTTATTAGGCCAGAGAGCCTAAGTGTTAAAGGCTAGGACCCTGTTTTTGTATATGTAACTATGCAGAACATTAATAAAAATATAAACATTGCTGCGTGCAGACCGACCATGAAGAAAGAGTGATGGGGGACTAAGATTCCATAGAGTGGGTAAGGGAAAGGGGGCTGAAATGTTGGAAAGAGAGGCTAAGTGTTGAGCCTAGGGGCTAATATTAGGGGCTTAATTCCTCGAGAATAATATTATATTATTATTCTAAAGTTGTGTGAAAAAACATGTTTTTATCCTAAGTCCTGGGAGAGGAAACGCATGCAACGCCAAGTGTGAAAAAGGGAATGCATGAAGCTCCAGGAAGACAAGTGTCGACCTGGGTGCATGTGGTTAAAAGCTGAAGCATCAGCTGAGTTTGGGGTTTGTCCTCCATTCTGCTATGGACTGTCGTAAACTGGGAATTCCTTATGGTCTTTGCATTGATCCTCCATTCAGTTGTCTGTTGTCTGAACTATGTGGTATATGCGCTTGATCTTGGCATGCATACCCTCACACAAATCTGAACCCGAATCTTGTGATGTTTTCTTGAGAAGTCGATACACCCTCTATCTGAACTGTTGAGTCTGTGTTTGAACTCTGTGTGGATTGCTTGTCACGCATCCTGAAAACCAGTGTTACCTGAACCGTGCTGTGTCTTAGTGGTCTGTTTCCATTTTCTGGACGTCCACACCTAATTTTCCTATTGTTGTTGTCACTCGTGAGTTAACCAAAATCTATTACTACTGCTGATTCCTGAACTTGCAGGAATTGAGTTGAAAACTGGTTGAAGAATCGAGTTGTCAGGCCTGTGGTAGAAGAGGAAGGTTGTCAGGCCTGTGAGAATCTCTCTCTAGGTGAGAGAGTCTATTGGGAAGTGGTTTTCTCCCAGAGAGATTCCAACACCAGCTACAGAGCTTTAAGAATTCTTGATCCAGCCTGTTGTCGAGACCCAGTGGGGGAGGTGAAGCACCGATGGACTATGCTTTCGAAGGTGTATACTCCTGGGTGAAGCAGGCATGTGGGGAATGAGAGTCTGTGAGTATTGGGTGTAAGAAGGCTCCTGGAGAGAATCCTTCCTATTGCTTTGTGTAGTTTTCTTGTAATCTCAGCCTAGTCTAGGATTCCCTTGCCCTGGGCTGAGCTTGGTCCCATCTTGGGGGTGACCCACTGTTGAGCGTGATGAGCAACATGGTATAAGGATGGGAGGTTTGTGGAAGGTCTGCACATGGTTGGTGGAGTTACTACAGTTTCAAAGATAAGTATACGCATGTGTTTAATTTCAATTAAAATGCATATCTGGGATGCTTGCAATATTATCATGTATTCCGTTGCAATGATATTTACTGTTAATTCCATTAATTTTGTATACTAGCAGTAATAATGTGATTACTCTGTGTTGTCGGTTAAATTTCATTAAATCTTTTAATTAGATTTAATATGCATGATGTATATAAATTTATGAGAATGTTCCACGTAATAGCGTTTCCCGACCGTGGGGTTGATGGTCGGGGACGTTACATTAACCTCTCCTTGCATACTATCCAACTCGTATCTTCTTCTTTGATGCCTAACAAGAGACACTTCTGGACTTCTTCTTGACTCTTCAGATGCATAAAACGTCTTGGATGAGTAAGGAGGAGATTGATGTCTATGATTCCTACTAGCACTTCTTGAGTGACTGGGTATTTTGTAATTATCCCTTATTTCGTGTTGTTCGTCTTCTTCCCCATGTATTGAATCCGATTCATTCTTCACTTGCCTCTGCAATTGATTTAGGATTTGCATCATTTGAGAATTTATTTGATTATGCTCCTCTTTTTCTCTCATTTTCTTCTCATTGTCATCTCTAAAACTCTTCACTTCCATTCTAAGAGTTCTCATAGTCTCTATCGATTTTATTTGTTCCACTATGGTCCTATGTCCATTAGATTATGTTTTCGCATTATCCACTCTGATATTTTGGCCTTTCGATTCTCTCTCATGACTATAGGCTCCATGTGAATCCTCCATGTATCTTATTCGCAATCCTGGATTGAATTGATCTGCTTATACCTCTAATTCTACAAAATGTGCAAGCAACCATTTTGTTAGAGTTATGCATATTATAAAATTTTATGAATTAATGTTATAGGTCCTTTTTCTACTCAATTCATGAAGAATTATATCACACTTCTCCAAATTATAATATTTCAATATTATTCTCCTCTAAAATATCATTCCAATGACTATTCTTGTGCCTCAATTTGATCTTTGATCTGAAATTTATGGCTTCTTGAAAAAGTCATTTTCACCCCATTTGTGCATTTGCTTCACTGGTGCAATTTTACTGGATGGCCAACTTCTGTCAATTGCAGAAGAAAATACATAAAGAAACAATAAAAATTTTGTATTGAGAAATGATACTAATAATAATTCTGAACAAAAAAAAAATCTTCAAATTCTCCACTTATTTCTCTACTAAGATTCTACAACAATCTAGAATTTGCAACTTTGTCCTTTTTACAATTTTTCTAAACTTCGAAATTTTAACAAAACTAGTTATCTCTCAATTTGTGCACTTATGGAAAAACTTCACTAAACCAAAGTTGTTTGTATTTATGAGTATGAAAAATGTTGAGAAAATAAAAGTTTCCAAATTTGTGATCTACGACCACTTTTCCTCTGAAAATCCCAAAAATTCCCCAAAAGTGGCATGGAATAATGGATTTTTTCCTATTTCAACACCACATTTCCAAACCCCTTAGAGTTTTTCCAGTTCATTCACTGTGTATTTTTATGTCTTCCTTTTGGACTCTCTCCAAAAATTTCATCTTAATCTGGATCTCAGCCACTTCATTAGGTCTAGATCATTAAAAACCATTGCTTTGAAATTTATGACAAATTCAAGCAAAAATGGCCAGTGGACCTCTCTAGAACTTTTGTAGATCTCCTCATTCCAAAAAAACCCATAAATGTTTATCTCAATATGAGTTATTATTATCCAGTCATGGTTAAAATATGATTTTGGCTCCAGATTTTGTTTTTTGTTTTTTTGAAACATAGGATATCATATGCCTATGTGGCAATTTGTTGACGTGGTTGTTAATGTGGTACCACAGGTCCACATGGCATCCTGAGGGGATGCCTTTTCACCCCTCCAACCACCCCTTCCTTCCTCGTCATCCTCCGTCACCACCTTCTCTCTCTCCCTTTACCTTAACTTTCCTTTCTCCTTACCTCTTGATAGGCTTCAGAAATGGCATCTTTGTATACCATATTTTCCTACTTTTAACCCCTTTCTACTTACCTAGACCTTGCATCAATCCATTTTTATGCGATATTTATACTTAATTTGTTTTCATTACATTTATTTAGTAATTTACATGAATTTATAATTAAACACTTGAAATAGATCATATTTGCATTTATCTTTGAGTTAATTCGCAAAGATGATATGCCAGACAAGTTGGTGGGAAGATTATAATGTTTCCATGAGAGATTTTTGGTTCCAATTGTTGTAACACTCATTTTCAGTTGTTGCAATACTCATTTTCAATTTTTTCAACTCGCCAAGGAACTATTCTACACCACAACTCCCTTTGTTGCAACTCTTGCTGTTGCAACTCCATTTGTGTTGCAACTCCCTTGAAGTACAATTGTTGTAACTCTTGATGTTGCAAGTCCACCTATGATCCAACTCTCTTAAAGTATATTTGTTGCAACTCTCATTGTTGCAAATCCACATGTGATGCAACTCATCTGAATTATAGTTGTTGAAACTCTCGTCACCATACTCTACCTGTTTTGCAACCCATTTGATGTATAGTTGTTGCAACTCCACTTGTGCTACAACTCGCCTGAAGTATAGTTTCTGTAACTCTCGTTGCTGTGAATCCTTTTGTGATGCAAATCATACAAGGAAAATTGAGCCATCAAAACTGTAAGCCATTTTGTCACATATTTTTCATTTATGAATTTATGCAACATTAATATTAGTACTAGAAAATAAAAGATACGAAGACAATTTTGCAATTTCAAGAAAAAAATATTAGTTTGAATGGTTAACCATGATTCTTGGAATTTTTGGGCAAAAGATCTTGGATTTATTTATTATTTGTTAATTGTTAGCAAAAGATATTTGAGTTATCTATTATTTTCTAATTTTTAGCAAAAAATCTTGGATTTATTCATTAATTGTTAATTGTTAGCTGGAAACTATTCATTATTTAGGAAATTGTTGTAACCACTATGGATTTATTAAATCCATAAGTGGATTTATTTAGATACTTGTTATTTCTAGTTTCCATTAAATCTGTATATTATAGAGAACTCTCTCCATTATTTGGGGAGGACTCTTAGAGAAATGTCCAAATGATAATGGAATAATTCATTAAGTTTTTATTTCATTTCTTTTAATTGTAGTTTTATAATTTATGTAGTGTTTGATTTAATTAATTAATTTAATGTATTTTCTTTGTATATTTGTAAGAGATTGATTTATTTTGATTAGTTAATTAATTCAATTAATTCACATTGTAGGTGTTGATATAGAATAATATCAACACTTTGTTCTATGTAGGCAGGGCCCACTCCAATAGAATAGAGTGTTGTGTAGCTTATGTAGTGTTCTCTAATTTCCCATTGTGTGTTTTAATTATGCGAGTTGTTAATTATTTGTTGTATGATTAAATTCATTTATTTTGTTAATTATTCAGGAGGGATTGTATTTATTCAATCATGCAATTGATTTCTCACATAGGATTGTATTTCATTATGTGCTTAACACAATGCTTGCAATTGTTGTTTGAAGTAATGACAATGATCATTTTGGCAAGGATTAGGCTCTAATTTCAAGGACTTAGTTAATTTATTTTCCAACAAGTAGTTAATCAATTTCCTTTCAACTTGTGTGATTTATTTTCAACAAGTGTGGTGTGAATTTCAATTTCTGCAAGATTAATTTAGAGTTTCAATTATGCAATTAGTTTTATTTCACATAGCTCAGGTTTCTTCCAAAAACAATTGAGTCATATTCTTGATACCTAAAATTGGCGTGAATTTCCTTTCCAACATGATAGTTAACATATTTACTTTCCTGTCTGTGTGTTTACTTTTTAGCAAGAGTGATTTACTTTCCTTCCTGTGTGTTTACTTTCATGCAATTGTGATTTACTTTCCATAGTTTGTAGAACCTTGTTAGATCTTTAGAATTGTCTATACTATGAAAAAAAATGTAATCATTGATACTACGAAAACATATCAAAACAATGGAAGAGTAGAGTGTAGCTTGCATATATAGTGCATGGTAACTTGCAAGTTCCATACGAGCCCCAGATTGACAATTAAATGCATAGTCCTTTTAGCTGTCTTTTTAAGAAATTAGAAAGGTAATTAAAAATCTCGACACCTCTCGCTTAAATATATATTTAAAATAATATTATTAATAAATACAAGACCCACTTGTACCTACTACCACATGGCACCACTGTAGTAACCCATGTCACTGGTTGGTTTTCATCTCCACCTTACCTCTGGTGTGAACTCATCCACAACCCATATCTAATCGTGAAGATCGAGGGAATAGATCAATTGTGGTTGATATCACATCATCAACATGCTCGTGAGTTGACATCCCTTTGCAATGAAATACCACAAACCATCGAGGATACATGTCACACTCTCATTGGTTTCATGGCAGAAATATTTTCAAAACCTCTTTTCTAACCATGCAATACCACTTATGGTATTGATCTATACCATGACCCATTGCCTTGCCACGATGGTTTTCCATCTCGCCACTGGACCTACCACCAACCACCACCCTGTCACCTGCCATTGTGGACCTACCACCATGGAATTACACATCACCACTTCCACATCAACCGACATGTGGCCCCCACATCACCATTGAAGTCATGTATGGAAAATCCCCAAATTTTCCCAAAATTCATAATTTCCCAAATTTTTCAAAAATGCATATTTTCAAATTTTTTTGTCAAGGAAACCATGGAATTTTGTAATTAAGCTTCCCTTGGCCAATTTCAATTATTCTAATGGCCAATTTATTTCATGCTCGACCCCTCAACATTACTGGTATCAATCAATTTGACATTCACCATGGAACTTGGAAAATTTTCCCAATTTTCCAAAAAATGCATAATTTCAAGAATCGTCGTTCAGGTTCCCATGTTGATATGTGGTGGAAAATTTCAGATCTTGCTGCTAAATTTGGGGCCACTCTGATGTTTCATGTCCATAGGAATGGAGAACAATGTTAAGTGCAGCCACAGGAGGCCAACTGAGGTAGTCAGTGACACGATTGGAGATACTTGTATTATACTTGATGTTGAGATGGAACTTCTGCAGGTAGGTGGACCACTTCTGATGGCGATCGTTCTACACTTTCCCCTGTGTTTGTATGAACTGAAGAGGCTTGTGATCAGTGTGTATGATCGTCTCTATCCCTAGAATGTAATGTTTCCATTGACGACAAGCTTGTATAATGGAATACATTTCCTTGTCATAGGTGGGGTATTTATGAAAAGTACCAGAGAGTGTCTCACTATGGTATGCCATCGGATGCCCATGCTGAGTGAGAAATGCACCCACAACATAGTCAGATGCATCATTCTCAGTCTTGAACAGTTGTTGCAAATCAGGAAAGGAGAGTACTGGAGCTGAGCACAAACGATGTTTCAGATCTTTGAATGCTCGTTGCTTCTCCTTCCCCCACACGAACTTGGCCCTAACACCACCCTTGGTAACCTGGCTGAGGGATCAGGTAATATGGAAGAATCCCAACACGATCTGTCAGTAAAAATTGGCGAGTCCTAAGAAGATCATAATCTCAGTCAATGTGGTCAGGGTTGTCCAGACACAGATGACTTAGATCTTAGCTGGATCAACATGTACCCCATGCTCATAAACAATGTATCCCATGTATTGTACCCTGTTCATGCCAAAAGAGCATTTTTCCAAGTTGGCATAAATCTTGTGCTACCGTAGAGTGATCAAAACTTGTTGAATATGTTTCATGTTCTTCTCCCACGTTCTGCTGAAGATGAGGATTTCATCCAAATATACTACCACAAAGGAGTTGGTTAAGGGTCTCAATACATCGTCCATCAACCTCATGAAAGTGATTGGTGCATTTGTTAAGCCAAAGGGCATGACTAGCCATTCGTAGAGACCTTCCTTAGACTTGAAGGTTGTCTTCCAGACATCTATTGGTTCAATGAGAACCTGGTGGTAGCGATAATTAAGGTCAATGTTGTTGAAGAACTTTTCCCCCTTGATTTTGTCAAGAAGGTCATCAATCCTAGGAATGGGATAGCGATTCCTGACTGTGAATTTTTTTAATGCTTTGTAATCAATGTAGAGTCACCAAGTCTCGTCCTTCTTATACACCAGTACAATAGGGCTTCCACAATGGGAGGATTTGGGTCTGATGTGCCTTTGAAGAAGCTCTTGGATCTGATGCATGATTTCATCATTCTCCATTAGAGAGCATCGATAGAATGGTCCATTAGGTAGAGGTGCGCAAGGGATCAGATCAATTGGATGCTTGACTTGGAAGTGTGTTGGTACCCATGTAGGTGAGACCAAAGTGTCTTTGTATTCTTCCATGATTCTGTCTACTTGATTATGTTGCAAAGAGAGGTGTTGTGTAGAGGCCACGGATGTGGAGATAACCTTATTCTTACTATGAGCATGGATAAAAAAGAAGAAAAACTTCCCGGTCTGTGAAATGAACTTACTGCATTGCTTAGAAGAGATTAAAGAAATAGTAGTAGGTGGTGCCACCTCTGGGATCCTGTACAATTGTCTACCCAAAGTAATAATATCACTGCGGGGTCTAGACTCATACACAGCATGATGCTTCCACAAATATGGTTGTCCTAAAATAACATCACAAACTTCAAGGGGAGAATTATCACACAGTACCTAATCTTTGAAAGGATTGATGTCGTAGGATAGACAACATTATGGGCTGACACATAGCTCTCTTCCTTGACGAAGCCAGTCGATGGTGTATGGTTGCGAATGCGGTGTCATTGGAAGGTTCAGCCTCTTGATGACCTTTGCTAACATCAGGTTCTTCTGACTACCACTGTCAACAATGAAGTGAATCAGAGCCCCCTTGACCCACATATGCAAGTGAAAGAAGCGTTCCCCTTCCTCTGGTTATTCTGGTTCGCTTGGTCGGAATTTGGTGGTAGTCACTGTGGCACTAGGTTCAACATCGATAATCCACTTCCTCCTTCAGGATTTGACTTGGAATCAGAATCGGTCTCTGACTTGGAATCCTTCAACTCGGAAATGAGGGATTTCTTGGAGTGACATTCATCGATGTTGTGCCAAGGACTTTTATGCTACTCACACCATTTTCCCGTGTCCTTCTTCGTCTTCTCATTTCCCTTCTTATGTTGTGGCTTGGATGGATTGTATTGAGAGAGGATGCCACAAATTGGTCCCCAACTGTGTGTTTTGGGGTTTCCTTTACCCTGCTTCGGCTATGAGGGGTTTGCAGATCCAAACTCTCGTCATTTCTTCTTAAATTTCTGCTCGATTTTGACAACATATATATAAGTTGTGCCCAATGAGGTGATGTCCAGGAACTCCATTTTTGTTTTAATGTATCTATGCAAAAAATCGTGGTATTTGAGCACCAGATGATGCTCAGAATATTTGATACTCAATTTGGTGTGGAGGTTATGGAAAATATTGGTGAAGTCTAGTACTGTCTGGTCCCTTTCGTGACGTAGGGTGGTCCATTTGGTGTACTGGTCCTCGTAGCTTCCAACAGGGTAGTATTGTTCTTTAATGGCGTCCCAGAAGGAATCCCATTGAGGGGCCACCACAAAAAATGAAGATTCCTCCATGAACCTTTTCTCAGAGTAGGTATCCGACCAATCTTTAACATGAGGAACGACCTTGAGGAGTGAAAAAGTGATATTTTCGTGATCAAAAAAATTGTGGACCGAAAAATATTATTCGAGAAGATCTAACCATTTAACTACATCATTCGCATCTATCAGTCCTTCAAATAATGGAATATCAAAATTACCTGTACCTTGAAGGGGGTTGCATGGCCGCCTGATGAACATGCTTCTCCCATGGGAAACCGTCAAAGGATCTGTGCGAAGTTGAACATCATTTCGTTCGTTTGTCGTGCAAGGGCTTCCTCGAGAAACATTTTAATAAGATCTCTTGCTCCATCATATTTATTTTCATCTCCCATGGGTTGTTATCAAGCTCAACATGGTCGATCTGGTAATGGATCGATTGGTTCGAGTCCCAATTTCTTGTACCCAGACCTTGTCGGGGACATGCACGAAGAAAAATAAATTAAGAGTAGACCTCTCTAATACCACTGATATGGATTTAGGATCGAAAAAAACCGATTATAGATTGAATACCATAAACATAGATATAGAAATAATAACACAAATATTTAGTGAACAATATCTTCTATTAAATAATGAAATAGGTTGAAACTGTAAAACTACAGAACTGAAACTTGCTTGAATGGTGGTAGCTATCTCTAAGAAGAGATGTGGCTGTTATGTGCATCCGTCTAAGAATAATGGATTACAATGAGGTTCCATAGGCCCTTTTCATATTACTCATGAACTCCAAAATCCTGGACATCTAAAAACCTAAACCTAGAAGGTGAAACGCCAAAAGTCATGTGGGCCCTATGGGTAAGTTGGTGTAATTTGGTACCTCAACTTCCTAGGGTCATAAATTTTTCATACGACCTCCGTTTTAGTTGCATGATAGCCCATTGGAAAGGTATTTAAGAGAAATACACATTATTCCATTAAACTCTAACTCTGCCGACAATTTGACTGTGGTGAGCCAAAAAAACAATGTTTAGGGCCCCAAAACAACCCTGAAAGTACAACAAGATGTGATAACATGAAAAGATACAAAATAGGCTATCGGATTAGGAAAGAGGCCACCTGTATCCACCTGGAGAATGTGTGAGGCTTCAAACAGCTCCAAAAGTGTATAACTCACAATTAAAAAGAAATATAGAAAGACATGTTGAACAAAAACGGAGACGATGAGCCAATTGGAATAGGTGGGTGGCCACCAATATCCATTTGGATCATTTTTACAAACATGTTGCGCATTTCAAGGGTTTTACTAAGAATATCTTGCCTATTTTTTCACAGAAGAGTATTTTATGATTGAAAATTAAAAACTAAACTTGGTTTCTCTCATAACCCACCATCCTCTAATTCATAAAAATGTATTGAATCTTTCTCCATATAAATAATCCTTTTTGTAGTGTACAATTTAGACCTTGCAATTTCATATAGCCAACTTTAACAATTTGGCCCTTTGGTTTTATAGGACAATTTTTATCCTTTATGCACTTCAGGTAGGTTTTGTTGGACACACAAAAATCGATAAGTGTGATATGTATTAATTTATCAATATGATACAGATATAAATACATAATTTTAGATGACCTTTGGATTCATCTTCCAAGGTCTCTTGGAATCCCTACAATGTTTATGTCTTGTGACATTTCATATTCCTTCTTCAAGTAACCCTAAATTTATTACGTTTCCAACACTCCCCCCTTTAATCCAAAGGGGTGTATATGAGTCCAAGAATATATTTGAAGTATGGAAGTGTGCAGCTAAAATGTCAAAGTGTGTAGCTTCCAATGGCTAAATGTGCTCTATGAATCTAGTGGTTTTGGGATGACCACAAACCTAATGTATAAAAGAATCTAATGCCTTCTACTAAATGGTGATGGTGGTTTAAGGAAGACCACATACCAATCAAGTGGTTTAAGAATGACCACAAACTCTAGAACTTGGCTCTAGGCTCAATCATTCCCGAAACATTTCCTAAGTTAGCTAGAAGCTGGAAGTTGATGTATTCTTCTAATTGGAAGTGCTCTCAAATGATGGTTTAAATATGACCATAAAGTATTATGTATTAGATATTGAAAGTATTCTACCAAGTCAAGGTTTAAGGAAAACCACAAATTGTTGTCTATAAGAAGTTGTAATCCTTCTACTAAATGGTGGTTTAGGGAAAACCACAAACCAATCACACTCGCTTGTCATGCTTGCTTGTTACTTCTTGATTGATAAGACTTAAAAACTTGAATCCTAACTGCCAATTGTTGATGCTATTCCCCCCTATCAGGGACAAGGTGAGAAGATGAAAATCACTTCACTGCAATATGTGTCAATACTCACAAGTGAATTTGTTGGTATGGTTGACATATCTTCTTGAATATTGATGACCATCGCCAAGAATCCATCCATCCATAGTGGTTATTTATTCTTGCAGTTTTCTTGTTTTTATAACATATGTAGAAAGGATGATTGTGCTTTCCAAAATGATCACAAGGATTAAGATCGAAGAACTGATCTTCTATATGGCCAACTCAATGAAAATTTTTCCATTTCTAAATATAATCTTGAACTGGTGCAGGTGAATGTGAACCTTCTTGTAGAAATCCAACACTCTGGGACTGGATTAGTTTGGTGTAATATGGAATATAAAAGGTCACTTCCTTTTCATATCGATACCTATTCTTTTCTTTTTATTTTTTATTTATTACCAAGGTTTGATGATTGGCCTGGAAAGAGGAATTTGATTTGTATTTGTACTTGAATATATAGTTATCTTACTAAGTTTCTCATGCCCTGGTTATTGGTCTGAATAAACATCATCATCTTCTTTGAAAAGACAGTTGTTTTGAACAAGTACTAGTTCAAAATGTTGTCGAATATTCTATCACTCTAGTGCATCGTGAAGAATCTGAGTCTGAGTTTGACACAGCCCTACTTTGGCTTACGAAACTTGCAAGCATGTTACAATAAACTGTAAAATTGTTTTGTCAGTGGTGATTATATTGTCCATAGAAGAGAGGATTAGAGTGTTCAATAACTCTAAAAATTCCTCAAATTGATCCATTTAGACATTGAATTAGACCTCAAGGGTTTCTTACAACTCCACCCTTTAACAATGTAACCAACAGATAGAGGGTGTTGGCTTCTACAAAAAATGCACAAGTTCACAGTGTAACTCAACTTGCAAAAATACAAGCTCACATCTAAACTTACAATTCTATTTTCAATTTACCTTGATTCTGGTGAATGTGTCATCTATTCCCTTTTATTTTTCTTGTATCTATGACTTTAGATGACAACTTGACTGTTTTGAACATGGGAAATGTAATATCCCCAGACACCAACAGGTCGGGCAATGCTACCAAAAAACCCTTATTTTTTCCTTTACTGCTCTAATACCAGACTGTAACATCCCCAACCACCAACAGGTTGGGCAATGCTACCACATGGAAATACATACATACATAGATATATCTAACATGCATTTTAATTCAAATAAAGCACATAACATAGAGTTACAACTACCATACAGAATCAAATGTAAAAGACAATAATTCATATATGCAATAGAATACATGATAACATTCAAGCATCACACAAATTCATAAAATAAAAGTTAAGAACATTAATAATACTTATATTTTCAACTGGAGTAACACCACCAACTGTGTGCAGACCTCCCACGAACCTCCCAGCCTTAGACCACACTGCTCATCACTCTCAGCAGTAGGTCACCCCTGAGCTGGGACTAAGCTCCACCAGAAAAGGGAATCCTAGGCTAGGCAAGGTCAATAGGAAGACACACAGTTTATAAGGAAGGATTTTATCCCATGAGCCACTTATGCCCACTGCTCACAGACTCTCATTCCCCACATGCCTGTCTCACCCCAGGAGTATACACCTTCATTGTCACACATTCCATCGACTGCTTCACCTCCCTTGCCTTGGGCTTCAACAACAGGCCAGACCGAAATGCTCAGAGCTCTATGGTAGCTACGAGACCCCTTCCAGGAGAACTCACTTCCACAACACACTCCCTCACCTAGATGGAGTTTCCGATAGACCTGACAACCTGCCTCTTCAACTAAAACCACCTCCCTCAGCTGGAGAGAGTGTTGCACACAGACCTAACAACTTTATTCTTAAAATCCATTCCCACACAAGGAGGACAACAAAAAGGATTAGCAAGGAACAAATGATGACATCAAGCAACACTCAGCCAAGGAACTACAGGGCCACAATAGCCAACAATTATGAAACACACCACACAGACAAATACATGATGCTCGGGTTTCACAGAAGACGTGGATCAATATGCAATTCTCCTTGGGTTCAGGATGCGTGACCAGAGAAAAAAACATAGAGTTTGATGATGGAGGTATTGGGTTCAGGTAGAGGATGGGAGAATGGAAAGGATGAACAACCTTCCCGTGAGGGTTTCCTTCACTGTGCATGGGTATGCGGATGCAAAGGCAGAGGCAAAACAATTCAGACACCCCAGATCCTAGTGAACTTAGGCAGAGGATGATAGAATGGGAGAGCGAACCCCCAAAATGGATGACTTCTGTAGATTTTGCTGCATGCGGCTAGGTAGACACATGTCTTCCTAGAGCTGCATGCAGTCCACTTATCATACATCCCTTTTCTAGGAACTTAGGACAACATTGATCAATTGTCCACCTTAGTCTTTAGGAATAATAGTAAAATATTATCCCCTTAAAGGTAATCCCCCCTAGCTTATCCCCTAGACCTAAACACTTAGCCTTCTCCCTTACCCAACCTTATGGAAACTTAGTTCCCCATCACTCTTTTTTCGTGGTTGATCTACACACAACGATGTTTTTATATTAACAAAGTGCATAATTACATGTACAAAAACATGCTCCTGGATTTTAACACCTAGGCTCTCCGACCTACTTACACATAATCTTACCAGTTTACAATTTCTCGGCTAACTGGCCTACAAAACATGTTTACAATACATAATATAACTGGGCTCATCCTTGGGGATATTACAATCCCCTCCCCTTATTTTTGCACTATCCTCAGTGAAAAGTTTACACATCATCAACAAGATTTTTCAAAATCTTCAAAAAGATGCGGGTATTCTGCCTGCATAACATCCTCATGTTCCCATGTCGCATCCTTGGGACTGTACTAAGTCCACTGAACCTTTACAATACCTATGGCTTGATTCCAGAGCTATTTTCTTTTCCGGTCCAATATGCTCACCAGATGCACTTGGAAGAATCCTTCTTGCTCCACCTGAATCACATTCCAATCGATTACATGATTAACATCAGGTATATATTTCTTAAGCAATGAAATATGAAACACATTATGTATGGTCATGGATGCAGGCAATGCAAGCATATATGCAACTAGCCCAATCCTTTCTAGGATTTCAAATGGCCCACAAAATTTGGCCTCCATCTTCAAATAGTTTCCCAGCCTCAGGGAACTTCTATTGGTTTTCACTTTTAGGAAAACATGATTGCCCACTTTAAACTCCCTATGGGTTCTGTTCTTATCAGCATAAATCTTCTACTTGGCTTGGGAAGCCATTAAATTCTGCTTAATTTTTAGCATTTTCTCTTCCATTTCCTTGAGAAACTCTAGCCCAACCACTGCTCTATCAATTGGATTATCACAACTTATTGGAGTATTGCACTTTCTACCATAAAGTGCTTCAAATGGGCTCATCTTCAATGATTCTTGATACCCATTGTTGTAGGTAAATTCTACCAAGTGTAGGTAGTCTTCCCATTTAGATGGTTTGTCCATCACATACATCCTTAGCATATATTCTATCACTTGGTTCACCCTCTCTGTCCACCCATCAAACTCAGGATGATAAGCAGTGTTGAAGTTCATATTTGTTTCGAATCCTTTGAACAACCCCTTCCAGAACTTTGAGGTAAATTTCAGGTCCCTTTCAGACATAATTGTCTTGGGAATATTGTGCAACCATGTTATTTCCCTCATAAAAATATCAACAACATTAGCTGCCTTGTAAGTAGTATTTAGTGGAATAAAATGGGAAACTTTCATAAGCTTTTCCTCCACCACCATGATTGAATCATGTTGCTTGTCGGTCCTGGGCAATCCTATGATGAAATCCATTGTCACCATTTCCCACTTCCACTCAGGAATGGGTAAAGGTTATAGCAACCCCGCTTGGTGCCTATGCTTAGCTTTGACCTTCTGGCATTCCATACATCTGGTAATGTAATCTCCAATTTCCTTCTTCATACCTGGCCAAAAGAAATGTCTCTTGAATTCTACCACATTTTTCTGATATCCAGGGTGCCTATCATAAGGCACATTATGCATTTATTTCAAAATCATAAGTTTCAATTCCTAGACATTAGGTACATAAATTTTTTTCTTGTACAGAAGTGTTCCTTTAGTTCCAATTTATAATTTTCCACTTTTATGGCATCTTACCTTGCTGTAGATTTGCTACCAAATTCCTGTACTGCAAAT
>ML784152.1:109346-125041 GCA_009831015.1 Picea engelmannii | reverse complement strand
CTTGTCTTCCATGCTCTGAATTTAGAGGCTCCATCTAACTTGTTCTTAGACTTTATAGAGTTAGTCATGGCTTGCTTGACTTGGTCAAACCCTAGATTTGACCAGAAATTCAATATTCACGTCTTGTCCTTCTAAGAGTGCCAGGAGATGCATTGAGCTAGGGCACACTGATCTATCTGGAGATTAGGTCAATCCATTCACTTTAAGGTGCCTCAACAAGAGGTTTAGGGTTTCTACAACTGCACCTGCTAGTAACCCTAGCTACAGTGTCTTGGGAGCTGTTTCTGCTAGTAACACTAGCGGTAGTCCCTCAACGAGCTCGATATCCTAGCAGCTATGTTTCCTTCCAGTGTTTAGACTGACTGAAGGAGGTGTGGGCCCATAACCTGTTAGAATATAGAAGATGGTGTGCTCGTTTTACCATTGACGATACCCTCGTCACCCAACTATAGGCCGAAGCCACCCTCCGAGCACCTTAACCTTGGCTGAGAATTCCTATGGAAGCAAACCCTAGGCTAGATAGCCAAACAAAGGGTAGCGCATCTTTCCCCAAGGATAGCGCATCACAAAAATCTGATCAGATAGTCCAAACCCTATCCAAGAGATATTCAAGCCAATACTGAGAACTTGTTACTGCTGTAGCTGCACCTGCAACTCTCCTCCACACATGCACACCAAACTAGGAACTACAGTGCACACCAAACTAGAAACTGCAGTGCGCACCAAACTGGGAACTGCAATTCTGAGACGCTGTCAAATGAGAACTGGCACCCTGTATTTATACTGGTTCTACCAGATTTACTGGGGCTGACTTCTCCTTTTGGATATGTGTCTGTTCAGTATATTATTATTAATTCTGGCCGACTTCTTCTCTTGGAGGCTAATAACCTAATATAAATTATCTTCTTGAGCTGACAAGACTTCTAGGGTTATTAGCCAACTCATTAGGGTTTTCTCTTGCTTTCTGGAGTCTTCTATTCTCGTCAGGTTCACACGTGGAGGTAAATACCTCCCGTAGCTACCATAATATTAACACCACATATGTTGAAAACCGTGTTCAACTCTTTATATTAGCAACAAAAATAAGAATAATTTATAAGTAAAATTAAAGTAATTAGGTGTTTGTATCTATCACTGACAAGCTCGGTGATGCCATTCAATCTTATTTAGATTCAATTGGCCTTATAGCATGCCAACTTCGATTTTGTAGTTATCTAAGACTTAGCAACATTCAATTATGTCTCATTTTCCAAATTAGTCCTTATATCATGTAGATAGTTCATATATCTAAGTCAATATAGAAAAACTTTGGTTCAAGGGACCCCCTTTTCACAATGATTTGATTGTGTAGTATAGGAAGGTGTACATACATATGATCTCCAAAACTGAAACACATATTCTACTTAGTTTATAGAGGTGTACATACCTATGAACTCTAAGGAGAAAACACATGTTCTTAACTATTAGACCCACTAAAAATGTTGTACACCTCTAAACATATGTAAAGACCTCTCTGACTCTTGATGTACACTCAAGGAAGCACAATACTAAAGTGAAGCTCAAGACACCTTGCAAATGAAATTATTGATGTTAGAAAAGGAGGTAATAGTTGTAGATATGGATGTTGCACTTTTGGACATCAAGACTAAGGTAGATAGTTTCAATGTGTGCATGAAGTATCTAGAAGAATTTGCTCCTTAAACAACCTTTATTCATGACTTAGTTAGTTCTTTATCAATTTAGTCTTAGAGTTCTGGGAAAAAGTAGTGAAAGTAATCAAAGATCATGCATTGTTCCTGCAGTTGATCTTAGTGTAGCCTTCAAGAAGATATGAGTGATGATCGCTTTTTTTTCAAGGAAACCATATTATTATTCTCCAAAAAATTGTAATTGGGTTAGAGCATATTCTTGTGCAAGCTTCAGGACCAACTTCAAACCCATCAATTCATAAAAGTTGTATTTTCTTGACCAATTCCAACTTAAAAAAAATATTGTGATCTGAACATAAGTATAGTATGCCTCTTGAGCCTCCCTTAGATGGGTTCCCTTATGAGGCACAATGAAAATGATCCCATTGAATATCCTTTTTTGTAGCCACTTCACCTTGCATATGGGAGATATATTTTTCCTACACCTATGGATAGGAATTTGAATTATTTAAGGACTAGACAACACATTTTTAGGGAAGTGTCTCCTAGCCTTCAAACAACTTTGTATTTCTGATAATCCATATTCCCCAGACTGTATTAAGTGGAAGTACTTTGATATTGGAAGTCTCCTTTATGTTACACCTAGTTTTGAAGGCCTCTTCAAGACTTCCTCCTTCCCAAAGATTCCTCTATCACCAAAATTCTCAGTGAGGCCATTCAATCTTATTTAGATTCAATAAACCTTCTAGCACACTAAATCTGATGTTGTTTCTATCTAATATTTAGCAATGTTAAATTATGCTTTGTTTTATAAATGAGTCCTTATATCATGGAGATAATTATTATATATAATTCAATTTTATTCACATCTTGTTCCTCCCATCCTCATTCCACTAATGACTAATTCTCAAGATTTTGATGGTATACCATGTAAATCAATAGGAACTGTATCTAATATTCCCATCGAATTAGGTGGTAATATTATTTTAGTCAATGTTGCAATGGTGACTACCCATGTTGACTTTAACTTACCCCTTGGGCATGACTACATGCATTCCATGGAAGTCACGGTCCCGTTTCTCTTTCATGTGATGTTTTTTCTATATAAATGTTGCAATATAACCATTGATCAACTATCATACTCTAGTATTCAACCATATTTGACCTAGGGAAATGTTTTTTCTTCAATGGCTATTTCATTGTCCATTATCATTATCTGGTTGGATAAACCTCCATGGAAATAACTAAAGTGATCACTTCCACAAATTTCACAATATCCACTTTCATTATGTGGTGTTATTTATTAGTAAATTGAAATATACAGAGCAAAAAAAATATATTTTATCCAAATACGAGGGGAATTTTTATTATAAGGATCAAATCATAAGTAAATGGAAATAAGGGTGTTTGAGTGTTCTGATCCCATAGAAACAAATTTCATTTTGTGCAAGTTGTGAAAACTCATTCAAGTCCACATCAAAACAACCCCTTTATGAATGAATTACGTGATAAGATATTGGTCAAAAAGGTGAAGCCCCCGTGATCCTTATGATTATTTAAGATGTGTATGGTGGTATCTATAATCATAAAAGTTTACTATGTTAGAAATGATGACATTTGATTCAATGTTGTATAGGTGTACTAAGTGAACTATGACATTTGCATGGTATTTTTAAAATTTGGGTCATTTGTTTTCCATTTATCCGGATAATTTTGTCATTAGTAGTACTGCACACATATTAATCTATCAAGAAATTGTTTCTTTGATTAAAACCTCTTGCTCCTTCCCATAGCTAGTTTTCATCGAAGTTGAAATTATTGCATTTCATTTTCCTCTTCCATGGTTTAAAGAGTCGAGTCAAAATACCATCAGTTTCACAACCACTCCTTTGAGTAACAATAGCCTAAAATCAAGTGCTAATTAAAATTTATCTAGCAACTTTTGTAGGGCTCTTAAAACCCATCTTAGCTTAGGTGTAGAGATTTGGAATAATATTGTGAAAATAACTTTCCAAAGATGCTAAACTAACATAAAGCCTTGAGTTAGGGAGTGAAATCCAGTTGCTATATCATTGACTTTGGGAAGCCATTATAACACAAGGGTCAATCATGAGGTTTCATTGGGGCCCTCAGAGTAATCAAACCTACTTTGTTGGTCTTGGTGTTGACTGTCGATTTCCCCCCTCTGCTTTGGTATAGTACGTGGTACCATAGAGGACATAATATTTTAGACTTCCTACACAAGGTGACAACACATGGAAGGTGGTGTTGTACCTGGGATCGACATTGGCTAGACTCACTTAGACTCCTTGGAGGATTTCCCACTGCTAAGTGAGGTAACTTGTACCAAGGCATTAGTTCATTAAGTAGTTTGTCAATGTAACTTTCCCACCCACAGAAACTCAACCCCTTCACGCATCAATTCTGCGATGTTGGATTCCATCACCAACTAATGCTTATTTGTGAGAAGGTTTGTTTGCATGCTTTACTCCTAGATTAATTAGCGTGTGTTTTTTTTTCTCCTTAGTCAGCCTTAGGATTGAGTTTGTGTCTAATGGCATCAGTTATGAGTTAATTCCTCATTTGATCAATACAAAATATGGATACCATTAAAATAAAAGGGAATAAAGAAGCAACAAATAAATCATACCTAACTTACGTCTTATAATTATCCAACATTGTTCTTTACACTTAGTGCAACAAACACCAAATGGAATGGTTTACACAAGGTCGGTGGAGAATGTGATTGGAAAATTCAAAATATTAACATTTTTGAGTTTTGTGAGATGTTGCAACCTTGTTTAGGCATGGAATAGGTGGCCAAATTATCCATCCTCTCCTAAGGGATGATTTCATAAATTGGACCCCTTAATCTAAATGTTGCATTGCTTCAAACTGAGCAAAACACTAGTTCTCGAAATCAATGAGTAAAGCAACTTCCAAGGCATGGCACCTGGGAGTGAGGGGTGGTCTAGCTGAAATTCTATCCTAGTAATCTATCAAAGTCAACGGTTACTCAATATGAGTCTCAGTTTTTTTTTAATGCCCAGTTGCAAGTCGCATCCCAAACCATTTTAGGGACTCTTGGCCAATTCCTCCTCAGGGCATAAAAACCTAATGAAGAAACGTTTTTTAGTTCCGTGAGATGCTACAAGCTTGTTTAGGCATGGAATATGTGACCACATTGTCGATCTGCTCCTGAGGCATGGTTTCATAAATTGGATCCTTTAATCCAAATGTTGCATTGCTTCAAACTGATAAAAACACTAGTTCTCAGAACTATTGAGTATTGCAAATTCTGAGGCATGGCACCCAGGAGTGAGGGGTTCTCTAGATGAAATCATATCCTAGTAATCCATAGGATTTGACGATTCCTTAATCTGAGTCTTGATATTCAGATTAATTTTCAAGTCGCATCCCAAACCATTTCAGGGACTCTTGGCCAATTCCTCCTCCTGGCATAAAAACCTAACTGAGCAGCATTTTTGGGTTCTGTGAGATGCTGCAAGATTTTTTAGGTGTGGACTAGGTGAATACATTTTCCATCCACTCCCAAGGCACAGTTTCATAAATTGGACCCCTTAATCCAAATGTTGGATTGCTTCAAACTGAGCAAAACACTAGTTCCCGAAATATGAGTAAAGAAACTTTCGAGGCATGGCACCTGGGAGTGAGGGGTGCTCTAGCTGAAATCCTATCCTAGTAATCCATAAGAGTCAATGGTTCCTCAATACGAGTCTCGGTTTTCATTTTATGCCCAGTTGCAAGTCGCATCCCAAACCATTTCGGGGACTCTTGGAAATTCCTCCTCAAGGCATAAAAGCCTAACAAAGCATCATTTTTTAGTTCCATGAGATGCTGCAAGCTTTTTTAGGCATGGACTAGGTGACCACATTATCAATCTTATCACGAGGGATTGTTTCATAAATTGGACCCCTTAATCCAAATGTTGCATTGCTTCAAACTAAGCCAAACACTCATTCTCAAAATCAATGAGTAAAGAAACTTCTCAGGCATGGAACCTGAGAGTGAGGGGTTATCTAGCTGAAATCCTATCCCATTAATTCATCGAATTCAACGGTTCCTCAATCCGAGTCTCGGTTTTCATTTTATGCCCAGTTGCAAGTCACATCCCAAACCATTTCAGGGACTATTGGTCAATTCCTGCTCAGGGCATAAAAACCTAACAGAGCAAAATTTTTGAGTTCCATGAGATGTTTTAAGCTTGTTTAGAAATGGAATATGTGACCACATTGTCCATCTTCTCTTGAGGCATGGTTTCATAAATTGTATCCTTTAATCCAAATGTTGCATTTCTTTAAACTAAGCAAAACACTAGTTCTTGAAATCAATGATTAAAGCAAGTTCTGAGGCATGGCACTCGAGAGTGAGGGGTGCTATAGATGAAATCCTATCCTATTAATCCATAAGATTCGATGGTTCCTTAATCCGAGTCTCGATATTCATTATATGCCCAATTGCAAGTCGCATCCCAAACCATTTCGGGGACTCTTGGCCAATTCCTCCTCAGAGCATAAAAACCTAACGGAGCAACATTTTTGAGTTTCGTGAGATGTTGCAAGATTGTTTAGGTGTGGAATAGGTGACTATATTTTCCATCCACTCTCGAGGAATGGTTTCATAAATTGAACCCCTTAATCCAAATGTTGGATTGCTTCAAACTGAGCAAAACACTAGTTCTCAAAATCAACGAGTAAAGAAACTTTTGAGGCATGGAACCTAGGAGTGAGGGGTGCTCTAGCTGAAATCCTATCCCAGTAATACATCAGAGTCGACGGTTCCTCAATCTGAGTCTTGGTTTTCATTTTTTTCCCAGTTGCAAGTCGCATCCCAAACCATTTCAGAGACTCTTGGTCAATTCCTTCTCAAGGCATAAAAGCCTAACGATTCAACATTTTTGAGTTACATGAGATGTTGCATGCTTGTTTAGGCATGGAATAGGTGACCACATTTTCAATCCTCTCTCGAGGCATGGTTTCATAAATTGGACCCCTAAATCCAAATGTTGCATTGCTTCTTATTGAGCAAAGCACTAGTTATCAAAATCGATTAAAAAAACAACTTCCAAGGGGTTGGAATGGAGAGTGAGGGGTTATTTAGCTAAAATCATATGCCAAGAATCCAACAGAGATGAAGGATCCTCAATCCGAGTCTCAGTTTTCATTTTATGTCGAGTTGTAAGTCGCATCCCAAACCATTTCGGGGACTCTTGGCCAATTCCCCCTCATGGCATAAAAGAATAACAGAGCAACATTTTTTAGTTTTGTGAGATGCTAGAAGCTTGTTTAGGCATGGACTAGGTGACCAAATTATCCATATGCTCCTGAGGCATGGTTTCATAAATTGGACCCCTTAATCCAAATACTGCATTGCTTCAAACTAAGCAAAACACTAGTTCTCGAAATCAATGAGTAAAGCAGCTTCCAAGGCATGGCACTTGGGAGTGAGGGGTGTTCTAGCTAAAATCCTATCCCAGTAATCCATCAAAGTCAACGGTTCCTCAATCTGAGTCTTGGTTTTCATTTTATGCCCAGTTGCAAGTCACATCACAAACAATTCCAGGGACTCTCGGTCAATTCCTCCTCAGGGCATAAAAACTAACTAAATTCTACATGTCTTTGTTAACTAACTACTATATCTTACTGCCTTGAAAAAATACTGCACCAATTTCAAATGCACATTGATTTTAACAACCACTACTTCCTACATAAACATGTGGGTTTCACTATTGTTAACCATCACCATAACTAACTTATTCTTCAACTTGGGTTGAACAAAACTAATATTTGTATAGTTCTACTCTTGTATTGAACAAAACTAATATTTGTATAGTTCTACTCTTGGACTTCCTTAGACATATTTCCAACTAAAGCACCCAAGATTTGTAGCACACCAACTGATGGTTGGATTTCTTACTCCATAGCATTGACCCTCATCTTCAATGGACATTTCTTATAATAATTCTAATTTGCACAAATCCAACTAACGACAACCTTACTACTATTTTTTTCTTAGATCCATATGATAAATTTATCATGTCCTTAGTGTTATCACATTAATATGTCCAAAATCAAGAGGTATATCACATTGCATTAGGTGGTTGACCACTATTTCGTAGTGTGAAATCTAACCATAGTGCATATTGCTTGCATGGACAAGTGAGTCGAATTAAGGTGCATCGACCTAGAGATTCATACCCTTCACTAAGTTGGGAATCCACTGCATGCATGAGTGCCCCTACTAATATTGGTAATTGCACCCTAGTTTAATTGTGCATCCAAAACTAAAGATATAAATTTTTAATTTAGAACTTTGAATATAGAAAAAAAAGTTCATAAATTGGAACTAGGATGATGATGGACTACTCACTAACAACACATGCACATGTAACTGAAGGTACAACCAAACAGGTACCTATAAGATATTTCTTCATCGAGTGAGGAAAGATTAGGACAAATAGAGGGAAATATGACTGCATCTAGTAGACATGATAAGCAAACAAGGACTAGAGGTGAAAAATTCAGAAGAAAATTTTGTAGACACATGGAATTTCTTCTTGTTGAAGGAGGATCATGATATTATGACGATGAGATCATAGGAGACATAGAGGTACCACTTAGGTATAAGAATATGGTGAAGGAATGGGTACCTAAGGAACTACCTCCTATAGATGTTGACTTCATTGTCAACATTAGGACATATCGCATTGCACCATCCTCCCTGCATGGTCGGGGGATATTTTCCATGGATGGAATAATTGTAAAATACAATACAATAACTTAATTGATGGAATATGTTGGACCGTGTTACAATTATAACGATTGGATGCGACTGGTCTGGTACATGCAAAGTAGGCAGAGATATGCACTCACTGCAAATTATAAACAACTAACAAAAAAGGATAAAAATAAGGGAGCGACTATCTATATTGATGGAAGGCCTAAAGCTTTCGGCAATATCGCAAGGTTTATAAACAACACACGATCCAAGAAAAAAAACAAGCAACCAAATTTCATATATGAGGGACATGAAGAGAATCAGGTGGTCATGTGTGCAATAAAAAAGACAGCTCTCAGGGAAGAGTTATTAGTGGATTACCATTTGAATTGAATAGAAACATCGACTAATAGTGTGCAGGTACTTATGCAACACCTCTTTAAAAAACCTTTACTTTTTGCATTATATTTTTTTATTATCTTTAACATTGTTTTAAATATTTCAGTACGGTCCCAATTTTATAATAATGTGGGAGCTTGATTGTTGAGGTTGATTTTATTTGGGTGGAAAATAGTGTTTTTGTTATCATTAACAATTTTTTAAATATTTGTGGGTTCTAATTATATTATAATGTGGTAGGATGATCGTGGAAAAGGGCTAGCCGCAAAACATGTAAATAATTATCAATTTCCACTTTCATTTTACGTGAATTTAATTATTTGCTTATATAATTTTATTGAAATAACATTGTTTTTGTTGAAATTATATGTAGTCGGCATGCCATGTTGATCACGATTCCTCCGATGAGGAGGGGTTGTATTCACTCCATGATCCAATGGTATTAATAAAAAAAAGATCATTAAAGCAAATAAGGAACTTGCTAGCTTATTAGATCATCCAGATCAAACTCCTGACATCCTAGAAAAGATCAATCTCCTTATGTCACAACTTAACACATATAAGGTAATAGCCGTAATATAAAGTGTTTTTTTCTAATGTACTCATATGTTCAATTATGAAACTTTGTTCTTTAACTTTTACATTATCTCACGAAAAAACATTTTCTTTTTTATAAAGAGATTTTTGGAGCATGTTCAGCCCAATGTTGGTAGTAGTGGCGCTGCAGATTCCTGATGCGGGCGGTCATACAACTGCTAGAGTACTATTTACTTCTCCATATTCCACACCTAATTTAGATAGGAGCCATGACACACACCGCCAGACATCCACACATCGGTCATAGTCTAGAGATGGTGGCAAAGATGAGGCTAGTGATGTGGTTGACATGGCTACATTTCTTGGAGCTAGACATGTGACAAGCACGAGGACCCTTCCAAGCACATTTTTGGTCGATGATAATGGACTTCTATTAAAACAATCAAGACTCCCATGTAGTTTTAATTCATATTTTAGTCGTTTAATGTTGTCCATCTTGTTGATGTCTAAAGATGTCTAAAATAAACCTTAGTTTAACATTAATTTATCAACCCGAGGATTTGTCTTTTATCTCAATAATATCAGCAAAGTATATGCAGATAACTCGTAGAGGCTAAAATCGTGTAGTTAAAGAAAACCTGAGTTTATCCACAATTAAGTTCCTCAAATGTTTATTAAAGATTATGAAACTAAGATCTTACTCGACATAATTGAAATCTAATTACTAACATGTTGTGAAAGAAAAAGAACTAACTAATCTATTGAGTTCATTTAACTAAGAAGCAATAATTGAATTTGAATAAATATTCGCAGAATTAACTATTAACTATGAATCAAATTGCTGGAAAGGAAATAGTGAATTACTCTATCTATGGAAAGAAACAACAATTGTAATCTAACCAAAAGGAACAAAAAATGTAACTTAACAAAAAGGAACAACAATTGTAAATTTAACTGAAAGGAACAACAAATGCAAATCTAAGTAAAAGGAACAATGCATATGAAAATGTGAGGAACTGTCAAGCAGTATACTATAGTAATGGAAATTGGAAGAACAATCATTAATACTCGAGAGAAATGTCTATCTTTTGTACACAAATAGAATAAAATCATTAACACACCTATGCATTCGTCTTAACTATTGTGAAAGAGAATTGGATCATAAAACAAAAAGCAAACTGATACAATTACAGATTTGAGATAGTAGCTCCTTTAGACTAGGACCTTGGTCCTTAGAAGCACTGCTGCTAGAAACTCGGTATGTAGAAATGGTGAAAACATTCAAATATTTTATTGATTTCGTAGATGGTATGGCATTCACAAAAACTGCTTGCGTAGAGTAATTCTGAGTTTTGAATGCTTAGATACAATTCTTAGATTATTCTTTCAAGATCTATTACCCTCTATATATACAATAATCTGAGTAAATCAAGCCATCCTGAGGATCGAGAGATCCTCAGGATTGCTTTACTATTATAAAGTTGCAATATAGAAAATCAATAATCTTCAAAACTACTTTGCATCAAAAGTCCTCAACCTCCAATAGCTTAGGTATCTTCAATATCTCCTTTTCTGTTTCAGTTTTGACAATATTTATCCAATCCTGTAACAGAATCAAACAATTCCAATCGTATTTTAGAATATATTTAATATAACTTCAATAATATCACTAGAAGACATATCAATCATTTTCTATCGTATTTATCCCTAATTAACAGAAAAGTCAATCAACATTATATCATGAATTGTAAGAATAAGGGAGATATTTGTAGCTTTTTCATAACCCAACATACCCACCATCTTACCTTCTTACATGTCCTCATGAAAGCTGATATCATACATGTAAAGCAATCATACAATAAGGAGGAGAAGTTGGGTCACCAGGTCTTCTGAACCCATTACTTCTTTTGAGCTCTACAAAAGCAACATCCTCCCTCTTCTTATTAATTTGATAATCCTTCTGGTAACTTTTTGGAGGAAACCAAAGTATAGGGGGATTATATCTACACCCAATCTAAGAAGGTCCTTCCTCCTGGAGTAGTCTAGAATACCTTTCCACTCTGTAGGTAGTTGCAAAGAAATTCCTGAACCCAAAGGGTTCCCTACTTTTGACTTCACTGGAGGATGCATCACATCTCACCTTAGAAGCAACAAGGGCTTCCTATTTGAGTTTCCTAAAATATATGATGCATGAACGAATGATCCGTCGATGGATGGGGGCGAAAGAGTCCACGACCCCCCCCCCCCTTTTCATGAAGGTTCGATGTCGCATAATGGATGGAAAGGACTTTGGGGGCTCTCCTTTGATCCAAAGATCTAACCTAGTTTCCCTCTTTATAAAATTCTTGTGAGATTTGCCCCATCCGACTTGGTTCTTAGTGAAGGATAGGAATTCCTGAAATTGTATATCACTAATGAAGGGACTACGGTTGTTTCCCCTATCATCTTCCAAAATGAAGTTATGGAAGTATAATTCACACAGGAAGTATTGTACCTTCTCTTCTCGCTCTCTAAAGCATGAAATAAACTTAGGGACAGTGGAAAATGTAATTGGCTTACCTGCTCTAGTGGATTTTACCCTTAACAACAGGTAACATTCTAGCAAGAATAGGGTATAATTGGTAGTAGGAGCTCTACAATTGATTGCATCAGAGTAGACGTCACAAATGTCTTTGATTTGCTCCAAAGATTTTTCCAATTGGTTTTGTACCTTCTTCACCTTCCCTTGGGTTCTGGTGATCTCAACATAAGTCTCACTTTCTGTTACTGATAGGTTCTTCAACTATTTAACAACCTTTTGATGTTCAGCCATAGTGACCATCTCCTCTCTAGGTTGAGCCAATGCTTGTTGGGCTTGTGTAAGATATACTTTTAACCTATCAATGATGACATTATTTTCTTGAGACTGAGATGCTTGATATTATTCCATAACATCCATATCATATCTGGATTGAGTTATTGTTTGTTGGGCATGTATAAGATCTGATTCCAGTCTATCAATGAAAACACTCTGTTCCTGAGACTAAGATGCTTGATGTTCTGCCATAGTCATCAATTCATTTATGTTTTGAATCAAGTTTTTTTGGGAATGTATGAATTATTCCTCCAGTCTCATAATGGTGGCATCCTGCTCAAGGGATTGAGCTAGTTCCTCTGAGACTAGGGTATCCTTTTTTACCTCAGCATCAATTGTTTCTGTAGGAAGTGTTTCTTCTATTGTCATTATTTCTGCAGGGTCTATCTATGTCTCCATGGAGTTTGTCGTGACTGCTCTTTTAGGAAGAGGGTTTATTCCTTTCACTCTGGGCCTTTTGTTTTTCTTTCTTTTGTGGGCCTTATCTTCTTGTTCTAGTTTCTTTCTTAATTATTTAATAATTTCCCTTAGTTTTCTAACTTTCAGCCTTAATACTTCAACCCTTTTAGCCCTTTTCTTCAATAACATGTTTTCCTTTTTTAGCTTTCTCATTCTCCTATGGCTTTTTCCTAATTTTTGTTTGTGAGGGGTCTCAAGGTTTTCTTCATCCTGTTCAGCAGGTGGTTGTTCCTCTGTTCCTTCCAAATGCTCTGTCTGTCCAAGAGGGCTTCTTTCCTTAGGATGAGGTTCTTCTTGTGTTATGTCTTTTGGGAATGACATTTCAATATCGGGAAAATCTTCAGTAGGTTTTGAAGGAGAGGCTCGTTCTTGGTATTCTTCTGACCTATTGGTATCTTTGTCAATTTAGGTCCCTAAACTCGCTAAAACCTGAGCTATTTCTATCTCATATCTCTTCAAAAATTGTTCTGTAAGGTGTTCCAATGTTGGCTGGGTGCCTTCCTGACTGTTTCCCTGTGAGGTTTTCTCTGCTTGCTCAATTTGCTGAATTTATTCCTGTAAATACTGCTCTGTAATGTTCTAAATTTATTCAGGCTATTTTGTTGTGTCCTGAATTTCTTCAGTCGTCTCTTGAATTTTCTTAGTCGTTTCCTTAATTTCTTCAGGTTGTCTTGTCCATCTGCTTCTCCTCTTCCTCTCAATGGGGGTTTTAGGAACAATCGTTTCTCTTTTTATCTTTCTCATTAGTGCCTCTATTTGTAAGGTCTGGGTCTCTGTAATTTGGACGGGGTATGCTTCGACCTCGGGTTGAGTAGGTGGAACTTATATTTGGGTAGTGGTCTCCCCTTCCTGTATCTCTTCAATTTCCTATGGTGGGTCTTCATGGTATGATTAAGGTTGTTCTAGTTGTAGAGGTCTATTGTCCTCAATAATATCACCCCAGGTTAATTAAGTTTGACTCAGAGCCTTATATACTATTAGTTTAACTAATCCATGATGGCTGATGATAGTAACAAGATCTTTGGATTTCTGCATTCTTAAAGCAACCTCAAGTAACATGGCATTTAGGAAAAATGGTAGATTGATTACTAACCTTTTCTTGAGTGCCGCTAGCAATTTGAGGTGGCATGGTAGGATTACATCATATCTTCCATCACAGGTGATGTACCTCTGAATTACCTCTGCCAGTTATTTCCATGGTTCACTGAGGTTGCTGGGGTTAAATCCCTTTCCCTTTTTATCCAATTCCTCGCTAGGGTCTACGAAGGATTCTACAGCTTCTTTGAGCATTGTATATCTTTTGTCCATTGAATGCTTGATTTAGGGAGACCTGTAACCTCTGCTACAATTTTTAGAGTAACTGGAATTCATATATCTCGAACCATGGAGATTTCTCCCTGCAAATTATGAAAGAATTCAAGTGTGATGTCTGTATCATATCCTTGTAACTGGTTGAAGTACTTTGTCCAGCCCGGATGGTGTGGAATTTCTCTATCCTGCTCAGTTACCTGTAGAAATGTTGGTTCCTTGTGAACACTTCAGCCACCCATCGTTCTGTGAGAAAATGAGAACGATTATCGTTCCTACTTGCAGATTTGGTTAGACCAGCTTGGAGCAAATATTACCAAATATAGAAAAATATCAGTAAACGATGAGTGTAAAAAATGTGGGTTTTCCATTATTATAATCATTACAATCTTATTGGAAAACATGCCGAGTGTAGGTGAAAGTAATGAGTGCAGGTATTGCCAGTGAGAGGTAATAATGACGTTGTCGCCACCAGTGGGGATCAATCATGTATAATTTTCAAAAAACATTTTTTTAACGGTAATCATAAACGATAGTCCTTTTTCGTGGGAAATTTGATTTTTACCTATGCTCAAAATGCTTTAAGGAAAAATAAGCCGAATAAGTTAAGTCTGTTCAGTTAAAAATATTCCACATATCATAATGTTGTTACCTTTCCCAAGTTATTGAATATAAATGAAATGATAGCCTTATTATTGAGTAAAGGAAATCTAGAGACACAGAGAAACTTGGTGTTTGTAAGGTAAAATTCCATACCACAGGCAGAGCCACTACTGCTACCAAGTGTCCATAGCCTCGATAGGGTTTCCTTTTAACCCATAGATGAGCCTGTATCCTTAATAAATATATGAATCCTCTTTTCCCGACAATACCACTATCCTGGTTTGGTAACTAGATGATGATAATGCCACTCACTAGATTGTATCTTAAGTGAACAAGCTAGATCGTGATGAGACCCCTTGTCCTTTGACAAAATAAAATTGTCAAAGGACATTGCCCTGGTGTGGTAGCCATAGTGGGAATGTCACTTACATTATTATCCTATGATCGTGGTAGGTTGGATCATGATGAGACCCCCTATTCTTTGTGGGAGAAGTTTTATTACTTATATATATATATATATATATAAGAGGCTCTATTAATGGAGGCTTATCTACTCTTTAAGAGTCAGGGATGGTGTAAAGAAGTGTAAAGATGCCAAGTAAAAGTGTGCTTAAGACTCCTTATTATAATATGAAGGCGAATTATCATTCAAGTATATTTGTATGTATATAGGAAAAAGAAACAAATTATGGTGGTTGCAGATTATGAACAAGATTTAAGATATTTCGAAGAAATTAATCCAAAGAACAGTTTGATAAGCTATGAGAGACAATCCACAAAATAATGGTAGATCGTTGTGATGATAATAATGCTGGTGAAAATTACTCAGTGAAAATTGTACCCTAAAGGAATGACTAACGTTTTAACAACATGAGGGAAAGGAATGGTAATGAGGAGAAAACGTAGAAGGAACACCAATTGTTCCTTTTTAAAATGCACAATGCGAACCGAGATGAAGGAACAACAACTATAATCAAAGGAACGATAATTGCGTGAAGGTACAACAGTGGTTCTATTCAAATGAACAACATGATACTAAAAGGAACAACAATCGCGTGAAGGGAACGATAGATGTGAATGTTTAACCATCTAAATAGGTAATTTTTGGAAAGTTCCCATGGAAATATATTTGTGTTGAATCTAAGACT
>ML784152.1:21019-108652 GCA_009831015.1 Picea engelmannii | reverse complement strand
TTTACCATAGACTATGTGATAAAGAGAGTAGCCAGTGGTGTTACAACATGTTGTGCGATAAGCCCATAAGGCATTTGGGAGCTCAGTAGCCCAATTCTGCCGGTTTGTTGAGACAATCTTTGTCAGGATTTCCTCCAGAAACTTATTACTGCTCTCTACTTTCCCGTTTTCCTGCAAGTGGTATGGAGAAGTAACCTTGTGCTTAATATGGTAATTGTCCAGGGTGGTGGTAATTCTATGAGTTGTAAATTGTGACCCCCCATCAGTGATTACCTCCTTGGGTAGTCCATAGCATACAAATAATTTGAAAATAAATTTGATGACTACTTCTTCTGTTGCATTTCGTAAGGATTTTGCCTCTACCCATTTGGTCATGTAGTCCATTGCAACTAGAATATAGGCCTTCTTGTTTGACTTTGGGTTGAAGGGTCCAACAAAGTCTAGTGCCCATCTCTCAAATGGTTTTGCGACTACTTGTGCTTTCAATGGAATTTCATCAGCCTGACCTATTTTTCCCATCCGCTGACAACTGTTGTAGGTCTAGACGTATTTCTTTGCATCTCTGAATATTGAGGTCCAGTCATAGCCCATCTGTAAAATTTTGTGTCCAGCCCTGCGGTCTGCAAAGTTTCCACCACATGTCTCATCATGTCCTTCTTTCAGTATGTCGTAGATTTCTTCCTCTCATATGCATATACGGATTTGGAGATCATCTCCCATGTGGAAGAGATATCCAGCGATCCAAGTGAATCATGCGCTACACTGGATGATCAATTTTCTTTCCCTTGATGATAGATGTGATGTAATTTTTCCATTGCCAGATAATTTTCCACATCAACGTACCAAGGTGGATTTGTGGTGATGACAAATAGATGTTCATCTGGAAATTGGTCTTCAACTATTAAGGAGTCATCTATTTTGGGTATGAGGGACAGGAAGTCTGCGACAAGATTTTCTCTCCCGGGTTGATCTTTGATGGTGATGTCAAATTCCTGCAATAATAAATGCACCAAGTGACTCATCCATTAGTAATCGATTTATTATCTCGATATCTAATAGCAGAATGATCACTATATAGAATAACTGGATAACCTGTTATATAATGACGAAATTTATTGATGGCATGTATAACAACTAAAAATTCTTTTTCTGTTACTGTATAATTAAGTTCAACTGGATTAAGATTCTTGCTAATAAAATAAATGGCGTAGGGTTTCTTGTCTTCTTCCTGTCCAAGGACAGTTCCTATGGCAATATCTAATGCATCGGTGGAGATGTGAAATGGTATTTTCCAATTTGGTCCTCTCAACACCGGTGCTGTCGAGATCAACTTCTTGAGTCCTGGAAATTCCACATCACACTTGTCAGACCACTGAAACTCCACATTACCAGTCAAGGCATGTAAAGGTGTAGTGGTTCTTGCAAAAATTTTCATAAATCTACGATAGTATCTTGAAGCACCAAGAAAACTACATACCTCAGTTTGTGCGCGTGGTGTAGATAGATTAAATATTACCTCTATTTTTGCTGGATCTACTCTAATTCCATCTATAGAAATATAATTCCCTAGTACCACACCTTCCGTCATCATCATGTAGCATTTTTCATGGCTTAAACATAACCTGGTAGTAATGCACCATTCTAGTACCTTCTCCAAATTGTTCAGTGATTGATAGAAGTCGTCGCTATAAGGAGTAAAGTCATCCATGTAAAATTCAAGCCCTTCACTGATCAAATCATTGAACATGTTCAGGATGGACCTTTGGAATGTGGCTGGAGCATTGCAAATTTCAAAGGGAAATACTTTGTATGCAAAGGTACCCCAGGGGTAGGTGAATGTAGTTTTATCTTGATTTTCTAGGGCAATCTGGATCTGATTGTAGCCACTAAAACCATCTAGGAAAGAAAATCCTATGTACACATCAGCTGTTGCGAGCCATGGTCTGCCCAATATTAATGGATGCCCTTCGAGTCCACTTCTTGGGTTGATGATGAGGAAATCCGCTGGATATTACCAAGATTCGACTGAGATTGCTATGTCATGTAGTGTGTCGATTGGTCTAACCACTGATCGATCAACGAATTGTAACATAATGGGGGTGGGTTTGAAGGAGTCAAAACCCAGGGTGTTGCAGGTTTTCATAGTTAGGATATTGATGGATGCCTCCAAATCAACTAGTGTATTTGGAAAAGAACAACCCTGGATCTGCACTGTTACTATGGGGTTCCATGGATCTGCATATTTGACTGGGTCTTATCTACCTAGAATTAGATCAGACAAGGCTCCCACTACATGAATTGTTGATGATGAATTTTTAATTTTCCTAACAGGATTCCTCCCACATAGTTCCTTGATCATTTTTTCATATATTGGAATGTCTTGCAGAGCCTATAGGAGTGGGATCTTGAAATATAAATTCTTGAGTTCCCCTACAATGTCGAAGTTAGGATAGATGACAGGTTTTGATATCATCAATATTTCGAGGAACAAAGGGGAAGGAGTTTCATCCTTATTAGGATCCTGTGACTCGACTGTGTTTCCCCCCTGCTCGATTTCTTCTGTTATTACCATAGTTAAGGGAGTTATTGTTGGCTGTTTGTTATTTTCCTTCTCCTGTTCTTGGAAAACATTATTTTCTTCAGGAGAGATTATACGCCCCAATCTCAATCGGAGTTTGTTGCACCCTACCAAGTTGGTCTCCTCTTCCCCATTCTCCATAATCTGGATGAGCTGAGTTGGTCTATTATTAGGATTTGGGTGGGGCTGGGTTGGTAATTGAGGGTGCAATTTTGATTGAGGGTTTTGGGGAAATTGGAGTGGATCTTGCAACGTGGGTTGGGTTTGAGGGGCCATCCCCATGGGTTGATTGTTTATCCCCATGGGGCGCTGCCAATTTTGGTTCCAATTTGGGTTTTGGGTAGTCGTATTAGGCCACAATGGGGGTAGGGGTTGTTATTTGAGTTTTTCCAGGATGAGGTGGGGTATTGTGAGCTAGGCCAGGTGGAACTTGCAGTTGGTTGATTCTGCCATATCGGATTTGCAGGTAGTTGGTTTGGTCAAGTGGGTATTGCTGGGGCCACTAGTTCTGATTAGTAAACGGTTGGTTCTGCCATGTATTACTAGAATTTTGTTGCTGATTATACTATCCAAAAAAGTCCTGGAGTGTATTTGGAGGGCGAGCCTACCATTGACGATGTTGAGCCATCAAATATAATGGTTATGTTTCCTCTTCTTCTCCTCTAAAGACAACTTTCAGTCCAGGGAGCGATGGTCATTTCTTCGTGTCATGATCCTTGGAGAAAATAGCACAAACTCGAACCACATTCAAAGGACATTCCCTTGGACCATGTTTTTTTCTGCATCTGTGGAAAAATATGTCCAAAGTTTATTCTTCTTCTGCTTGTTTTTGTTTGGCCTGCAATACATCCAATTGTGTTGTCAAAGTGCTCAAAATATCTGTTTTGAAATTTTCTAAGAGATTACCAACTTCATCTTGTGTAATGCACTCGATGGTAATGTTGTTATTTATGGTGAGGGAAGTTCACATTCTTGATCTAGTCTGTGTACTTCCTCGTTAGCACCTGATGCATAATAGAATTATGTTATCATAAGTTTCTTGATAAATGTCACCCTTCCCCATTAGATTCAATGTTTCTACCCATTCATCCTTCATACCTTTAAGTAGAGTTTCTTTAAGTACTTCTCCTGGTAATGTACCATAGGGCGATCTCTGCAAGTTATACTAAAATCTCTCAACATATTCTTCTAATGATTCATTTTCTTTTGCAGTCATTTGAAATATTTCATCTTTTAGGTCCTTGGTTCTACAATAATCTTGATATTTTGTCAAGAAGGTTTGTTTCATCTCATCCCATGAGTTAATGGTTCCACCTCTTAATCCCATAAACCAACGTAGAGATGCTCCCTTCAAGGGAGAGGGGAACAATTTTAATTTTTTGGGTTTAGAGGTGTAATCATACCCTCTACATAGGACATTGAATTCGAATAAGAATGTGTTTGGGTATTATGAAATTAATCCATGGAAGGTTGGCAAGTTCTGTAGGGGTATTTCTTTCATGGGAGCATTAGCAATTGGATAAACTATCGGATATTCCAACGTGGAGGTCTGGGGTCTTTTTTTATTTGGTTGCACCATTTCATTGAAAATGTAACAAAAATCTTCAGGAATTTCTTGATCCAGGTGTTCTATTCAAGGTGGTTGATTATTTGATCCTCTAGGGGATTTGATTGCACTCCCTCTATCTAGGATTTCAGGTATGAATTCTTCTTTTATGGGAGATTCAGGATCAGGGGATGGTGATGGGCCTATCTTGGCAACCCCGCTAGTTTATCCTTCTCCTTCCTCCAGATTACAAGAATTTCCCTCGTCTAAAGGGTTGAGGGGTGGAAGGTCTGTGCTTTGAAATCTTTGCTCAGTCCCTTCAATTTTGCTATGAATATTAGCATTGGTTGTAGTTGGTGAAACTGCTGCTTGAGGGATTCAGATAGGTCCTTTCCTAGGTCTGACTGAAGCTTGAGATTTGGCCTTTTAGATGATGTCGTCTATCAAAGTACTTTTCCAAGGGAGCACCGACCCCTGGGCTTTGGTAGTTTTTGATGGGTTTTTTTTTTTTTCAAGATCTTTCTTCTTAGTCATACACACTTCACACTAAAATAAATTCAAAAAGAAACACCTATATGACCTCTTAAGTGTCAACTGGAGGTAAGCATTGGCATAAACATCTTACTTATTTCCTGCATAGGTTTTTACCTTCCATCTTAAATACCTGGTCCTCCAGAGACACAACCTATGATACCTTTGACATTCTCCCCGACAACGACGCCAAAATGTTGGTGTCTAAAGATGTATAAAAACAACCTTAGTTTAACATTAATTTATCAACCTGAGTATTCATCTTTTATCTCAATAATATCAACAAAGTATCTACAGATAGCTCGTAGAGGCTAAAATCGCGTAGTTAAAGAAAACATGAGTTTATCCACAATTAAGTTCCTCAAATGTTCATTAAAGATTCTGAAACTAAGATCTTACTCGACAGAATTGAAATCTGATTACTAACATGCTGTGAATGAAAAAGAACTAACTAATCTATTGAATTCATTTAACTAAGAAGAAGTAATTGAATTTGAATAAAGACTTGCAGAATTAACTATTAACTATGAATCAAATTGTTGGAAAGGAAATAGCGACTTACTCTATCTATGGAAAGAAACAACAATTGTAATCTAACCAAAAGGAACAACAAATGTAACTTAACATAAAGGAACATCAATCGTCACTTTAACTGAAAGGAACAACAAATGTGAATCTAAGTAAAAGGAACAAAGCATATGAAAATGTGAGGAACTATCAAGCAGTAAACTACAATAATGGAAATTGGAATAACAATCATTAATACTTGAGAGAAATGTCTATCTTCTATATGCAAACAACATAAAATCATTAACACACCTATGCATTCGTCTTAACTATTGTGAAAGAGAATTGGATCATAAAACATAAAGCAAACTGATACAGTTACAGATTTGAGACAATATCTCCTTTAGACTAGGCCTTTGGTCCTCAAAAGCACTGCTGCTAGAAAATTAGTATGTAGAAATGGTGAAAACGTTCAAATATTTTATTGATTTCATAGCTGGTACGACATTCACAAAAACTTCTTGCACAGAGTAATTCTGAGTTCTGAATGCTTAGATACAATTCTTAGATTATTATTTCAGGATCTATTACCCTCTATATATATAATAATCTGAGTAAATCAAGCCATCCCGAGGATCGATACATCCTTGGGATTGCTTTACTATTATAAAGTTACAATATAGAAAATCAATAATGTTCAAAACTGCTTTGCGCCAAAAGTCCTCAACCTCCAATAGCTTACATATCTTCAAGATCTCCTTTGCTATTTCGGTTTTGACAATATGTATCCAATCCTACAATAGAATCAAACAATTCCAATCATATTTTAGAATCTATTTAATATAACTTCAATAATATCACTAGAAGACATATCAATCATTTTCTATCCTATTTATCCCTAATTAACAGAAAAGTCAATCAACATTATATCATTAATTGTAAGAATAAGGGAGATATTTGTACCTTTTTCATAACCCAACATATCTCATACACAAATCATCTAGATTATTAATTTTAAATTAATGATCATATCTTTTTGTGTGTAGAAAACGACCATTTTTATAGGCACCTAGAGAGAAAGGCCTTGTTGATTTTTGAGGAAACCTTACACATGAGGTGGAATTTCTAGAATTTCAACCTAAAGAAGAAACTTATGGATTATCTTGAAGGCCTCTTTGGAGTAGACACGTTCAATAAAAATGCGGTCAGCTCTGTAGCAAGCGGATATTCAAAATATATGCGGGATGTTTGTAGACGAAGCTTGGTAGGAAATCCTAGCTATGAGCATCCTCCCTCAATTCTAGAGAGGGAGTGGAAGGAAATCATTCATGATGCAAAAGAGAAGATTTTGAAAAAATCAAGAGAAAAAATAACTGGTACACCAAGGTAAATTGCAATATTTTGATTTCAATACCAGCTTTAATTTTATTTAGATCTAAATAAAAGTTTGGTTATCTATAACATACTTGAAAATTTTGATGATAGGTTTCTTGACACTTCGAAGGAAACCAAAGCAAGGATTTAAAAACATGGCAAACAAAATCTAGGTTAGGGTGGATACCCGAGGTTACAGTCACGAATCCTAAGTACCCAAACATCTTAAGAATATTATTTGTATCACCTTACAACTTTCAGGTAATTGCAACCAAAAACATTAAAAAACCATACCCTTATGCAATGTAGGGTGACGAATTCGGAACTGAAATCATGGAGGAAGACCTCCAACTTCATTACAAGTATGGTTATAAAGTCATGGTTGATCATAGTAAAATCATGGGGCAGACCCCAAGATCTAGTTTGCGGGACAAGGTAAATACAAATTAGTCCACATTAACCTTTCATTACTTATAAAATACATAAATGTTTGATATCGTCCATAATTTAATGTCTTACTTTGTTTTAATCAGGGGAGAAACACTATCAACAAAACCATTAGTACTGGACAACAGAGCGTTGATAGTGCAACACATCCAGAAGATAATGGTGCTCCCTAGCAGCCCCAAGATGGTAAAATGGTTGTATATTAATCATATACTTAATAATTATGTACTTATAAATTTTGATGTTTCAATGGCAGATAATTTCATAGTTGATCCTCCTCGACTTGAAGATCAGGTGAATAGGTCAGCAACCATTCCAACAGTGTCGACTAGAGGACCAGGTAAATAATTACGTTGCAGAGTTTTTTTTAATATTAATGAACTATTTCAATGATATTTAAAAATTGGCCATATAAATTTAATATTTTTTTGTTTTTGTAGGTGATGTCTCCTCAAAGCAGCATCCATGGCGTGGGTATGAGACCATATGTACTCGACATGAAAGGACTGAAACAACATCCGTTGTTGAAGAGCACCCGGTAAACAAAGACATGGAGATGGATGAATTACTTATGACTTGGAAAGCACAAAACAAGACTAAAAGAAATTCATGATGTGTAATAATTTTATAAGACAGTTAGATGTACATTATATAGCCTAACATGTAATGATGCATATAATGCATTGACATTATGGGTACTTTTTCATCTGATAATATATACAAGGATATTTCTTATATGGCTTGTATATATCTGTGAATGTAATTTTGTTATACACTTAATGATAATTTTAGCTTCTCATAGACTTGATATATATATATATATATATATATTGATTCAATAGTTCTTGGTTCTAGTCGTTCTATTGGCCTTGACATATAATTTATGCATCAATTTGTGTCTCCATGGATATCATCCTAGCAATTTGAAGGCATTGGTAAACGTGAAATTTAAGACATTGAATTTTTAAAGTTTGGATTTAAATTTTACATGCTTGTTTGTTTGTGGGTTTCAAGAGTTCCAAACTTGTATCTCTTTGTCTTTTAAGAATGGAAATCTCTTTGTATTTTAATATATAACGTGAGAATCCAAGTGAGACCCGGTGCCTTGTGCTTGGGCTATGGAGTCTTGGCAACAAATAGAACTTGAATATAGAGTATGCAACTTCCAAAATCTTGTGACTTGATATATGAAACTTTGAAAGCCTTGTGACATGTGGCATGTGGAAATATTCATATGAAGCTTCATGTGACATGATATATGCAACTGTGAAAGTATTGTTAAGATATGAAACTTCATTGTTACAATGTGCATCATCTCAATCTTCATGTCTACAATATGTGGAGGGTTATTCAAGGTTTCAAGTTTTTCTTCATATTTTCCTACTTTAATCCTCTCATGGTCATGTTAATACATATAGAGGTTCATGATATAAGCACTCATTGTTCTAATGTTGACATAAATTCCAATATTCACTTTGTCGATTAGAGGGCACAATTTTGGCAACAATTTAATGTTTTCAGTTCCATGAAATTTCTTTTGTTTCTTCAACAACATTAAGGATTAAACATGAGGGGTTGGAAATGGTGATGTCAAACATTTTATAATATTTTTTCATAGCATTACCCTTATTTTCATTGTTTCTTTTCATTGTGTCTCACATGAAAAAGAAACAAAATCACATTGCCATTGTCAATTTATATATGGAGGGTTATTCAAGGTTTCAAGACTTTCTTCATATTTTCCTATTTTAATCCTCTCATGGTCATGTTAATCCATATAGAGGTCCATGATATAAACACTCATTGTTATAATGTTTACATAAATTCCGATCTTCACTTTGTCGATTACAGGGCACAATTTTGGCAAGAATTTAATGTTTTTAGTTCCATGAAATTTCTTTTGTTTCTTCAACAACATTAAGGATTAAACATGAGGGGTTGGAAATGGAGATGTAAAACATTTACTCTTTCACACATGTGCATCATATCAATCTTCATGTCTACAATATGTGGAGGTTTATTCAAGGTTTCAAGACTTTCTTCATATTTTCATACTTTAATCCTCTCATGGTCATGTTAATCCATATAGAGGTTCATGATATAAACACTCATTCTTCTAATGTTGACATAAATTCCAATCTTCACTTTGTCGATTAGAGGGCACAATTTTGGCAACAATTTAATGTTTTTAGTTCCATTAAATTTCTTTTGTTTCTTCAACAACATTAAGGATTAAACACGAGGGGTTGCAAATGGTGATGTCAAACATTTTATAATATTTTTTCATAGCATTACCCTTATTTTCATTGTGTCTTTTCATTGCGTATCAGATGACAAAGAAACAAAATCACATTGTCATTTTCAATTTATATGTGGAGGGTTATTCAAGGTTTCAAGACTTTCTTCATATTTTCCTACTTTAATCCTCTCATGTTCATGTTAATCCATATAGAGGTTCATGATACAAACACTCATTCTTATAATGTTGACATAATTTCTAATCTTCACTTTGTTGATTAGAGGGCACAATTTTTGCAATGATTTAATGTTTTTAGTTCCATGAAATTTCTTTTGTTTCTTCAACAACATTAAGGATTGTTCCTTCATTTATTTTGTTTCACATGTTAAAATATAGATGTAACATATTGAACTTTAAATATTAGGTTGAGGTTCATCCATATACATATAGATAGACATGAATTTGGGTACCTTGGAATTATAGTGAAATACAAAGGACCAAAATCTTTAAGGGCTCCTTCTTTATTATAATTTTATTTTCTCAAAACCTAGTGTTGCATTTTTATTTAGGTTGTCATCATATATTTATTATAGTTTCCTATCTAAACCTATTATTTCAACCTCCTTTGTTGGTTCCTTATGGACAAATTTCATAATTTTGTCATTGATGAGATAAACCAATGTTATGGCCCCGATTACTTGCCACTCATGTTCTTCAATATCATACTTGATTCACATAACCTCATTAAGCATAGATGAAGGATAATTTCCTTTCACTTTGATTTAGCACCAATAATTTGATTATCATTGAACCCATGGTTAGTGTTAGATGCAATACATCCTTAATTTTGTACTATATTTGAAGAAAAACAAAGATCAATGCTATCATGAAGTTATGGAGCATCACATGCAATACCATTTTTTTATTGAAACATGCCATGAACATTTTCACATTCTCCATTTTATATTTCAATATTGGGATCATTAGCATCCCATTCATTACTATAAATTCCCAAGGTTTTTCCACACATCTTACAAACCACTACTAAAATAGAGGGAACCCAACACCATCAATGAATAAAAAAAAATAAACGAAAATGAGAGAGTTTTGACCATATGTCAACTAATTTGTCCATTTAAAAAAACTTCATTGATGTGCAAGGGAGCAATGTGTCTATGAGAAAAGACCTAGTTAATCCCCCACATATATTCAATAAGGCGTGTGGGATAAACACACCCTCAAAACAAAAACAAAAAATCACAAGAAGTGACCTAAAACCCTAGTATCATGCTTAGAGATTAATGTAAAGGATTTGAGCCAACACCTTCAGCCTATGAACCAATACCAAGATAGAGGGAACCCAACACCATTGATGAGGTCAAAAAAATAAACTACAATGAGAGAGTTGTGATAGCATGTTACCTAAGCTACAATAACTAAGAAAATAATGCAACTTTTGTGGATAATAAAAGAGAGCATGAGATGTCATCATCTTCTCCAACTAATGCTATGCCTCCACTTCAAAATTCTAGGCATTTCCATACAAAAAGAGGAGAACCAAGTAACAACAACAACCACCATGAATATAGTGAAAAACTTGTAACTAAACCTTCAATGGAAATATTAGGAAAGGAATCCACTATCAAAACAATTAGTATGGTTTGTGAAGCCCCAAGATATGCATTAGATGTGTTTAGGATGACCTCCCATACCCATAATAGAATGTTAAAATTCATCTCCAAGAAAAATATCAAATTATGATGTTTTTCTTCATAATCATGGTGGTAAGTGTCATATAGAGGATCCTCATATAATTGTCCATTGACAATGATTTGACAAAGACCCCCCTTCTTAGGGTTCTATCCAATTCTATTATTTCAATCCTTAAATATTATGCTCAACACCCCCATCAATATCTCTTTTGTGTTGCACAAAACTATAGTAGTCAAGATCTTGATCCTCCTCGACTAGAGAAAATTTATCCATAACAATCAAAGGGATGTGCTCCATAATTGGAGTTACCATGTGAGACCTTGAAATTCCTTGCATACCATTTCTTTCTCTCACCCTCAATACAAGCAACTGGAAACTAATGATTCAAAGAAATAGGACTTCCCAACACCATGCTATACCAGATCTATTGAATCCAAGGAATCAAAATTTTTCCCTGGTAACAATGCCAATCGTCAGCTCCCAAAATTGCACTTTGAAATATGAAGTCCCACATAACAATCAAGGAAAGCTCGATTCTACTCAAGAGTTTTCACTCCCACCAAATTTTCTCAAACCACATACTACTAATATGACAAACGAATCATATACTAATATTCCAAAGGGATCCACAAGGGTCCTGCATCCCACACTAAAACCACATACTACTAATATTCCAAAGGGATCTTAGCAAGTGGAGCCATTGCCCTCACTAATTCCTCCATCATTTCTACATATTGCATATGAGACATAGCATGTTAGTATCTCATCTTCAATAAATTTTGTATAGGACACTGGTTGTTCTTTTAATTAAACTCCAATCCAACTTATATTCCATTAATTTAACATAAATGAGATGTCACACAATGACATAATGTTTAATCTAGAAACCCATATGGGAAAAAACAAATTTCAATGGTTACTCAATTATCATTTTGAGAATCTTTGGTTACAATGTAACTCATGGATCTTTGTGCATACTTTCCTCTTTGGCCAAAATACCCTTTGAGAGTCGTGTCACAAGGACGAATAAGATATCTTGGGGGTAATCGAAAGGCCAAGAGACCGACCTTTTAGTTCCCATTTCTCTCTCTCTTTTTTGCTCCTATTTTCATTTTTCTATTTTATTTTGTTTTACTTTTATTTCTTTAACTCATTTAATTTATAAAATTTGCATTGTCTTTTATTATACAACTTTCATTAATTTTTAAATTACACTTGTAGGTATTGATTATTACAATCATTACCATGTTCATATCCATTTCAAATTAGGCCTCCCCATTGAGAGGTTTTTTTTTCTCCAAAATATTAGAGGACCAGTCTAGAACAATGAGTCATCTTTTTGTKTCTCTTGAACATGGATCTAACTATGAATGTTGGATTTCATTACTGGCTCGAGTTCTTTCTATGGATTTATCTCTAGTTACTAGCTTTCTTTTTCCTTCATTACAAAAGTATCCTCATTGACTATAAKCTCTAAGAAATATTAATATACAACTCTTCACTCATAATTCATTCCCATCTTTAGAGTGCAAGTCTCTTGCATTTTCGGACTTGGATACAATCTATCTTGGAAGTTAATGAWTCCAAGTAKAATTATGGTTTTATTGTTTAGTGTGAATCCAACAAGAGGATGTGTGAATGACCTCCTTCTACTAGGACCAATTGGTTCCTAGCATGGAAACAATTTTCTTATGTTGCACATGCTTACCAACACTCTATCCATGCAACAACTTCACTTGGATGACCTCCTTAGTGTGCAATCATAGCACCTTGTTTCACCTAAAATAGTTGACAAATCCTACACATGTATAATTGTAGGTGACATTCATCAATAGGTTATAGTCTTGAGGATGACGGTGTTATCACCTTAAAATTTCTCACTTGCACCATTTTTAGTAGTTACACATGAATACATCACAATTGGCATGCATAACCCTCATTTGAATCCCCTTTCCATCATCACATGACCTCAAACTTGTTAGAATCGACCTAGTTAAACCTTGAAATTGACCAAAGAGGTTATCATAGATATTTCCTCCATTATGTGCATGCATATAGTGTAGTTATACCACCCAAATGTTGTGCTTCCCTTTAAGATCACTAATTTTGTTTATTTATGACCCCCATCAATGCACTCCAATTTTTATAATGGGATATTAATTATATGTGAAACCATGTTAACCCCTAATTGTTATTTTTAACTTTGATCTAGTCATCTTTAAACATTGTAAAGAAGGTCATGTCAATGCAGTTATCCACTACACAACTATAATTGATTCCCAACTTGTCATTGACAAGAGTATTGAGTTTTGGAAAAGGCTTTCTTTTTCTTTGTGTGCAACTGTTGATTCATAATCTAGATAGTTAAATAGAATATTGTGTCTTAGTTCTACATATGCCCTACCAGATATAAATTTAAATTTTGCATTTATTGTGGAAAATATCATTTTATTATTTATTTGCAACTGTCAGTTTCCTTGAATTGTAAATGGAGCCCACTTGGAGAAGGAAACATGGGCTAGACATCTTACAAAAAACAACACAAAATGTGGGAAACTTCGGGAAATGGGGAAGTCTTAGGAAACAGAAAAGGAAACTAACATCAGAAAATAATATCTTTGACTTTTCGAACTATTGTTTCATAATTCATCCACCTTAGTACACAAGTTGCATAAAATTTGGATGCCTAGATGATATAATTTTCATTGTTGTCTTTCATATTAGATTTGAAATATCAAATTGTTGTTTAGATTCATATCAAAACATAGGTTAAAAAATCTAAAAGGTGAAAATAGAGCAAGAAGTTTTGCGCTAGTATCATAAGTACAACAAAATGAGTAATGGAACCATTGTAAATTAGAGAACATTTCCTTCCTTGTGCTTAAAAACATCACTATTTTTAAATGCTTGGTTGTTAACTATTTTCACTGTATATAGTTTTTTATATGGTTTAGTATTTATTAGGGTATATTGTAGTTGAATATTGTACTTGTGTTTTATTCCTGATTTTCATTAATGAATGTTATATATGTTTGGAAATTTCTTTTGCTAAAAAATCCTTTTATAATTGGCTCAAAAATCAAATTTTATTTTCTTTTCTCATTAGTATCCCCTGAATGAGAAAGATCTCATCTGATCTTTGTCAGATATCTAATCCCAATAATAGTACATCAAAATAAAATGGTCCATTTCAAACTTTGAGGACAACTCCCTCTGTCACTGAAGAAAACCCTATTGTCCATTCTACCTCACTGGATACTCCCTCTATAACTGACGAAAAACCCATACCCCATTCTTCCTGACTAGCTTCCTCGTATGTCACTATAGAAAATCCTACTAAAACAACTGGATCCTCATAGGAGGTCTCAGATATCCTAGAATCCTCATGCATTTGAAGCTTATGTATAGCCTCGTCAAATCATGACAACTATATGTTAGTCTTGGAAGATGTCTTTATCCCACCTGAACTTGAGGGGGAACTCCATCTGAATGATCGACTCTCCCTATGATCCAACTAAATCTCTCTAATATTAGGCTCACTTTCATTCTTCATGATGCCTCTAAAACTTGACTCCCTCTAAGTCTATACAATATCTGGAACCATCTTCTCCCTCTACATATGCTAACCTCCTCTAAAGTATGATATCCTATGAACTATTCTGGGAGGCTTCTCCTTCGTACTGGATCCTGACACCTAAATCCCTCTAAAATTTGGCTCTTTATGAGATGGTACTTGGTGGGGCCACCTACCTCACCACTGGTGGAACCACCTTCTCCTTTATGTAACTCGAGAAAATTTGAGGTCATTTTCTCTCCCTTAAAGTATCGCTGAGAGTTGCATGCCTCTCTACATCCTACAAAGTGTCACGAAGCCAAGCTAGCCTCTTCCTAGTCACTGCAACATCTCTAGGTACATCCACTAGCTCAATTGGATCTACTAACACTTCCTAGTATTATGAGGGATGAACAACTAGACAGGGATCTGTACAGTGATCCTGCTCAAAAATCAATTTTATTTTTTTTAAATAAATATATGTCGTCGCAAGTGTGACGACCTCAAGAAATGTTGTGATGAAATTGCTATACAAATCACGAAACATTGTATAGTAATTTTGTCGCAAAATACCATGTTCTCGTCGCTCTTGCGATGATCACTTCTATAACTAATTCATCGCAAATTTATTCAGATTATCGATCTTGTGACAATCTGCCTATATTGTTGGGTGTGCGACGATCACCCCTTATTTTCTCTCTAGCGACGATCTCTCTAACATGTCGCTAGTGTGAAAATATCTCTACATTGTCTCATTTGTGACAATTTTCATCGCTAGTCGTGCTTGCGATGATTTCCCTCCTTTGTCTCTCTTTCGACGATGTCCCTACTTAGTCATTCTGGCGACAATATTTATTTTTTGTTGCTTTTGTGACAACTCCATAGTTTCGTCACTCTTGCGACATTGTGTTAGGTTTGTCACATGTGCTACGTCACATGAAGCGATGTTTGGAAGACCTTAGATTCATCGCAATAACCACGACATAACTTCGCAAGATCATCGAAATAGCCGTTGCAAAATGACCCAAATTTGCTAGTGTGAGGTGTGATATATGGCCTGAATTGGTGGTATGGAAGAAGGAGAAGAAGGTCTCAGCGAAATGGTAGCGAATCCAACTTCGTCAAATTGTGTGCAGTACTTTCCAAATCAACCAACAAAGGGGATATTGTGGTTCGGCTCCAATCCCACGAGCAAGAAGATAGGGCATGGGTAGAGTCACACAAAGATTTCATTTTGGTTTTCCTATGCAAAGAAAACTCTCGTCTCCATTGACACAATAAATAACCTTGGTTTAGAAAACAATAAAAGTAATGTATACATAGATGTGGAATTCAAATGAATTTCATTTCACAATAGATATGACACAAAATACTGCACCCAGGATAGATTGGTAGGGGAGTTTCTATACTAGGAAAAAAATATCTATGGAAAATTACCACAGGTTAAATTCCAGCCTGATGAATTATGACCTCTGATACCACCTGTTGGGAGTTGAGATGTTCTTTATATCCAAAAGGTGCACCTGATGGAAATTATCTAGCATCCCAGTTAAGGATCTTCCAAGACACTATTAGACCTTGCTGTGATACTCACAGGGAGAACTAAACATTATTCCAATAATATCCCTGATCTGGATTATTTTTAAAATGAAATGAAAGAAGAAAAATTATAATGAAATACACATAAATATATCCAGAAATGGAGAAATACAACAACACATGATTTCTATTCGTGAAATAAATGTACAGAGACTATTGGCCCTTGATCAAGTTTTGGAGATTATTGGTCAAGTTTGACCTAGTTTTGGGACTTCGACAGGCTAGTCGAAGGTGGAGCGCAATTCGAAGCGAAGATCATGGGATCTTGGCCCCTTTTTAGGGAAATTTTGGGTTTTGGGATTATGTAATGGGTATGGGGATGTCGACCCATAGGTTTTCCCATGTTGAGGCCCTTTTGTAATGTATAAATAGATAAATACGCGAAGTAAGTAGTGGCGATGATGAAGAGATAGAAGGTTTTTGTAGATTGAAGTGCTAAGCGCAACTGTTGTAAGAGGATCTATGCTTAGTGTATGTTGATTTTCTGTAGTGCTCTGTGCATAGACTGTATAAGGCTTTGTGTTGTAACCTATCCTGGGGAAGGAGGATCTGGCGAGGTGCGCGCAGATCCTCTGGCCTTCGTGGAGTAGGGTTTTGATTCTTGGTGCTTGTAAGAAGCTTGATAGAAGATAATAGAAGGAATAAGAGTTGGTGGATGTAGCCCCACATTGGGGTGAACCACGTATATCCTTTGTTATGATTTCTCTGTGCATTATGGTTGTTTTTTTCATGTGATTTATGCTTAGTGCAATAATGTATGCTTAGATGGATATGATATGATAGCTTAGTTCTTAGTGATGTGAATAAATGATAGATCTGATATGTTCCCAGATGCTAAGTGATTCGATGTGTTAGATCTGATTGAATACTATGTTTCTTTGTAATTAGGGTTTTATTTGTGAAGTAACTACAGGTTGAATACTAATGAATGGTAACTGCTAAGTGCTTTGCTAGAATATTGTGATCACAGATCCGTGTCCCAGCTAGGTTGCATACACTTGAGTCATGCAACCACCCCTGCCTCTACCTCAGGTGAGACTTCATTTGCTTCGCAGGTGTTGCCGAAAGGGACAGTAGTTAGGGTTTTGTTGGTGCATTGTTGAATCGTTGAACCCTGGGTCTTCCCTGTGCCAACAAATGGTTCTGTTGTCGGGATTGTAATTGTGATTGTTGGGAACTGAGGAAAAGAAAGAGCTCTGTGTGTAGATCTATTGCTTTAGTGCACAGTATTCCACTTGACCTGTGAAGCTCTATGCTAAGAGGATAAGTCTGATTTGAAGAAAAGAGGTAAGATCTGAAAGTTGGGTGCTCTGAAAAAGGTAAGAGTAATGAAAATTTTAAGATCTAAAATCTTTGTGTTTTGCTGAAAGTAATTTAAGTGAAAATTTTTGTTTCGAAAGTATGGATATAGGTATATTTGATAAATTTTGTCCTAGCCTGAAAACTAGGGCACAACTAGAAGAAAGAAGATTTGATATAAGTAGATCTGATAGATATGTGATTCCTATGCATAGAAAGAATGTTTGGACTAACAAATGGATGCAGGATCTTAGAAAGATTTTTTTGTAGGCTAGCTACTATGATCCTAGTGCGCAGTACGGGAAGAACTGGGGATCATTTAAGAGAAAGAGAGGATTAACCCTTTGTTACAGTTGCAAATGACTGGGATATTATGCTAAGGATTTCCCTGATAGAAGACCTCATTGTCTTTGTTGTAAAGCTATGGACCATAAAGTTCTGGATTGCCGTAGAATGATTTATAAACTTGAAATAATGAATATGGAACAAGAAAAACATGAGAAAGACCCAGAAGTTAATACTATGGAAGAACCATAGAAAGAATTAGAGATTGTATTGTTACAAATAAAATAAACCCTGAACGATCACAAAGACACCAATCTATCATAGGTTTTAAAAGACAATGAGTGCATAGAAGCAAGAATAGGAGACTTCGACATAAACTGTTTTTTGTATGAGGAAACACAGGTGAATATCATGACAAAAAGAACTTGGGAAATTTTGGGAAAGATTGTTATGATTCCTTCATTGGGAAGAATAGGATTGTTTAAAGAAATGTTGATAACCCTATGTGGAAGACTTACCAAGACACCTACGAGTGCTCATGGAACTTCGACAGAGAAAGAATTTGAGGTCATTAAATTTGTTGAGACCAGTGCCCCATTTTCTATGTTGCTAGGAAAAACCTGGATTAGGAAAGATTAGATTTGAAGAAAAGAAGAGGAAGATCTAGAACAGAAAAAGAAAGAATTAAAAAATTTCATGACTAGGAGAATAGCACACTTGATAGAAGAACATGAAAACAAGTTGAAGCTACTAAGGACTAGAGATTTGGATGTTGAGGTTGAAATAAAATAGACAGACTTGAAAAAACTGTCCATACAGGAGAGTAGAGCACCTACCCCATATAGAGAATAAGTATCAACCTTGAACCGTATGGAAGATCATCAACACCGCGAAGTTATTATGCCCAGAGGAGATAAGAATCAAAATAGGAAGAGGAACCTAGCGACTCAGATTACAAGAAAGAAGGATAGAAAACTCAGTAAGAAGAAAGCCAAGTTAGAAAAATTGCAAGAATCCCTAGATAGAACTTCGCAGAAGGAAGGTTTCTAGAATTTGAACTTCACCAGAATATCATAACAATGCAAATTGGAACTTTGCCATGACAGAGTGATATAACCATTGGATGCATTATGACCATTAGACCGATGCTATCAAACGGTTAAGAAATCATTTATGGCCTTGAAGCTCTCCAATGGACCGTTGGGACCATGCCATAAAGGATGGAAGTGCATTGATGAAATCTTTTCGACCCGTTGGAAGAAACCGTTACGATATTTCCTATTTATCCCATCAAACATTGTATCGAGAACACTTTTGAAAACAGTGATTCCTTGAGCCCATAGAGAGTTTACTTCTATCATGCTGTGTTCATCGAGACTTCGCCACCCATCCTATTACATTGAGTGTTTGTTCATCGACTTGAGGTACCCGATCTCGAGCATCCATGTCAGACAACATTACAATAGTAGAGCATTCAGTAGAGGAAATTTTAATCGATCTAATGGCTGAGAAAGTGATGTTTGCAGGAGTTCAAGATTTGTCGATGAGAGCTATACAAGCCTCTCCATTGACTACTCATGGATCCGGACCATCCCAAGCTGCGGCCTAGAAAAGAACCAAGAATAGAGATGACTTGGAAAATGCAAATTTTATCCCATCCATCCTGCTCGACTACATCCCACCCCTAGCCGGTGTGGTGATTTGTGACAGTGTCCCGAGGGAAATTGACTACACCCTGATCATGACGTACCTCCCAAAGGGGATACATGCGGTTAAACCACAGTTGGAAAGGATCCTGACCTTGAAGGTAAGTGACTATAATCTAGGAGACCACAAGACCTACGGCATGCTCGCGCTTCACAAGTACTTGACTAAGATGAAGGGAAATAAATCGAACATCATTCCTCAACCATGGACCATGAACATCGTGTAGTCCACTATTATGAACGTAATGAAAATTCCACATTTTGGAAGGCACCATGAGGTTAACGTGTGCATTAAAATCCTGTTGTCGTTCTTCCATGGTGATTATTTATGGCTAGACAGACACATCACCATCGATCTGACATTGATCCATAGGATCACTGGATTAAGTATGTAGGGAACCGACCCATAGGAATTTTACCCAGGGAAGGCTGCAGACCGCACTATGGCATAGAGAATTAAAGATACCTATGGCAATGTGGAAAAGGGGACGCAAGGCTACAAGGTAGCCTCCATTCATAATGGCACAGTGCACCTTTCCTACCAATTGATCACTGGTAAGTTAGTAAGGAAGAAAAAACCCACACAGGTCATGGGGTTTGTCATTGACCTCACTGGAAAGTGTGTGGAGGGATTAAAGATGAACTGGGCTAGTTACATAGTTAACTAGCTATAATTGGACTATCACGAAGCTCAGGATCAGGGCTATGAGTTCCATTTTAGCTAGCTACTGATCCTCATCGCGTTTACTACTTGAAAGATGCCAGAAGGAGCGAACTTCACTGACATTGAACCATTTGAACCTTTAGCCGTGAAGTTCACCATGCTTTGGTATACAAGCGATATGGGGAAACAATGGTAGTTGAACATGGTGTTCCATGGATACTACCTGCAGCTGAAGAGGGCTATTGATTCCTTCCCTCGAATGACACCGAACACCCTGTGCTAGCACCATAAGTCACCTCTGGATTGCAGCATAGGTAAGCCCAGTACCCATCAGTTTTATGTCACAATTAATATATTTAAGGGGGTCTAATGGATGCAAACTCATAACAATATCACTTTAACTCAGAAAACTGGACTGGTATGCATAAACAGGTGAGGTATTGATCTAAATTCAATTAGTAATTTGTAGTAAGGGCAAGTAGGGGGAAGAAGTTGAGGAAAGTGCGAAGGTTTGCTATGGACATCTGGTATTCTAGTAGCCTATGGAGGAAAATCTTCGAATGCAAGATCCTCTTGAATCTAAAACTTCAGGAAACTAAAACACCATAACAATACTGCAATCAAACATACATTACAATACGGTCACAAAAAATTGATTGGATCATCCATGCCCGAGTCTTCAGTATCAGAAGAGAAAGAGATGAAAAGGAATATGACTTTAATTAAATAAGAAGTCTCAAATACATAACATAACCAGAGAACCATAAGCTTCACTAAAACTTTACAATTGGGAGCTCATCTCAACCATCGAACTTTACAAAATATAAAAACTAAGTGTATATACTCAAAGTAACTGGCTCCCTACAGAAGCATGCTTTGGCCACTATACTCAAGGTTTGACGTCTTGATCTTCTCCTGTCAGCATACACTTACACTCTTCTATCAGACGTGACCTCGGATCGGTATGGATTTGGCAGAGAAATTCATCCACAAGGGTACCATAGGATGACCACTCGAGAACCTCCATTCCTTCCATTTATGGGGTGAAATGAGGTTTCAAATACCTCCCCCCATTTCCATTAGTTTCCTGTATTGGGATTGAGAAGGAGTTTGACATTGGTGAATGTTCCAGTTGGGCTCGCAATCCCTTCCAGTCAAACTTGGTGCCTCAAGGCTATAGGATTGTTCTCTGTGGCCACTTGAGTGCTTTGATATTTAGCGCAACACCTTTCCATCACCCCACGCGACCATAGGTTGTGACCTTGTGCTTAACCAAATGGAATTTTGGGGCTTTGCGTATCATGAGTTATCACTCCCTTTGATTTATAATGTTCCGATGCCTGAAACCCCGAAACGATCCATTTGGATCAACGGTTGGATCTGACCCAAATCTAATGGCAATGATTGGTTCCTTGAACACTTCATCCACTTGATGTGGACATCCGATCTTCTTTCTTTATGTCCCCACTTCTCCATATGACCATGAGCTATGACCGTGGGCCCAAATCTTAGGTGCGTCGCAATTTATCATCTCACGAGTTCACGTTGTGCTCCCTGCTCAAACTTCCGAGTCATGAAATCACGATTGCTTGGATCGGGTGACACACATCTCTTCTGATCGAATGGCCCAGATGAAACTATCGGCCCTTCAGGTCTCTAGATGTTGGGTTATGGACACACCTTTACAATGAGAACCCTGAACTCCCAATTTCTAGTCCTCCAAAAATTACCGATATAAGATCAATGACCCTCATCTCTTTACAATCAGATGGCCCTAATATTCCCTTTCACGAATCGGGACTTCGTGATTATTGCATAAAAATTGACAATGTTTGAACTCCCGATTTCTGCCTTGCTTGATTTGGGTCTCTATTAAACTGCTCTCAACACTACGACCTATGACGATAAAGACTTGGATGACATGATTGGGATTCGGGAAAACAAAGGCTCAGTGATGGAGGTAAAGAGAGAGGTGATCACCTTTTTAGAAAAGAAAGGGAAACTCAGGGCCGATATTTTTCAGGAAATTTTTATAGGAAAAACTGGTCGATCAAAAGGATGAATGCAATCAAAAATAAAAATACACATCGGGAGGGAAAAACTATAATTGGGACTGCAAAAAGGGGAAAAGTCAAGAAAAATCACAGACTTAAGAAAAAACCACAACCCACAAGGACATTACGAGATTAAGTGATAACATTTGGCTCCACATGGGATGGAATGCTCCCTACAAGCTACCAAGAATTCTTCTACAGTTTCAGTGCCTTACCGTTCGGTTATAAAGTCACCTATAAAACTGAAAACAAAAGAAAAACAATATTTACAAAAATATGGGAACCACTCATGGTTCAGGTAGAGAACTTCTATAGAAAATGCCCATTTATAGGGTCACCAAAAACTTCTTCTCCCTCCAAGTTCTGCAACCTGTAAATGTTGTTCATAAATGTCTCAAAAATTTTGAAGGGGCCAATCCACAAGGCCTCAAATTTGGCATGCTTTCCTCTGTATTTCTTGGGTGCATCCCATTTCAGTACTAGATCTCCCAATAGGAAATTCTCTTTTCTCACCTTCCTGTCAAAAGCTTGTTTGATCTTCTGTTGATGCTCATGTGCTTTGTCTAGCAGTTTCTCTCTTGCCTATTGCACTTCGACCAACTGTTGGATTCTTCTAATCATATCATCGGGCTCGCCTTGCTGATCTTGAAATAACTTTGCCATTGGAAAGGCCAGCTGAGAGGGAAAAACTTCTTTAGTTCCATGTACAAGTTGGAATGGAGAGACGTCGAGAGATCCTTTTTTTTGTCACTCTATCAGCCCACAGAGAAAAAATGAGCTTTGAATCGCATGCTTTATTGTTATCCTCTAACAGTCTTTTAATAATTTTTATGAGTCTTTTGTTAGAGGACTCTGCCAGTCCATTTCCCTGGGGGTAGTATGGGGTAGAATGAATCAACTTGATTCCAAACTACTCACAAAATTGGATCAATGGTTTGTCTTTGAAATACGTTGTGTTATGTGTAATGATTCTTTTCAGGAAACCAAATATTTCTATGATGTCCTCCAGGAAACCGATGATTACCCTATGAGAAGCACTCCTTGTAGGGATAGATTCTATCCACTTGGTAAAGTAATTTGTGGCAGTCAGGATCCATATGTGATGACCACTAGATGTAGGATGAATTTCCCCAATGAAGTCCAAGCCCCACTACTGGAAGGGCCCTGAAGCAACCACATGTTTCAATGGAAGGGACTTTAGATGTTGTTTTCTAGAGAATCTTTGACATTTTATACAGGCCCTGACTTTTGCATAGACATCAGTAAATAGAGTAGGCCAATAGTACCCATCCCTGAGAATTTTGTAGGCAGTGGTTTTCCAGAAGTGATACCCCCCACAGAGACTGCCATGGAAATCAAATATCATCCTTTGTGCTTCATGTGGGTCCACACATCTCAGAAGTACTCCCATAGGGTCTTTCCAATACAAAACCTAGTCGATAAGGAAATATTTGACTGCTTTGAGCTTTAAAGCTCTTTCGTTGCTCCTCTTCATGCCATCGGGAGTATGCAATTTCTGTATAAAATATATGACGTCCTTGTACCAAGGACATACTACTAATGGGGGTCTTCCTAAGCATTTGTATCAGACAACTCAGCCTGCTAATTTTTTGAGCAATTATTGGTGAAATTTACCCCCAAAGATTTGCAATTAGATTCATCCAATAGCCTGTATAAATCTTGACCTTTGATCAATTTTGTGGGCTTGATATCTAGATCAAATTCAAGGATTTTGGAAATCCATCGGCTCCTCCTCCCTTCTATGTCTGGCTAAATGAGAATTTCCTTAACGACAACTGAAGGAACATATGCAATGACTTTTGATTGTAGGACATAGACTCTGAAATCTTTGAGATATTTAACCAAAGTGTTTGCCTGCTTCTCCATGATGTCATATTTCACCTCAGAATTTCTCAATGCCCAAAAAGGAAATGGGTTGCTCCAACCCTTCAACATTTTTCTGCAACAGAACAACTGCCACTGTGTCAAATGAAGCAAATGAAAAAATGAGGAAATCCTTTGAGTAATTAGGACTGATAAGCATAGGTGCTTCAGTCAAGGAATTCTTTATTTGGTCAATGGAATTTTGAGACTCAACAGTCCATTTGACTTCGCTTCCTTTCCTCAACATGGTTGTTATAAGCTTTACCATCTCAACAAAGTTGGAAACAAACCTCCTCAAAAACCTAATTTTTCCCAAGAAAGACTGGACTTCTTTCCTAGATCTTGGGAGTTACAAGGTTTGAATTGCTTCAACTCTGCTTGGATCAATTCTGACTCCCTCAATTGATATTATGTGGCCTAGAAATTTCCCTTCCTTCATGGAAAACATAGACTTCTTGGGATTTAACAAGAGACCAAATTTCCTGGATTTCAGGAAAACCCTTTTAAGTGTTCACAGTGCTCTCCATCTGATCTGGAGAAGACCGTAATGTCATCCAGATAGATGACCACAAACTTGTCCCTTTCTCCAATGAAATCGATATCCATGGCTCTTTGAAAGCTCTCCCTTGCATTCATCAATCCAAAGGGTATTTTGGTATACATGAATGTACCCCAAAGAGTGGTGAAGGATTTCTTTTCTCTGTCTTTGGGTAGGACCAAGATCTGATTATATCCTGAAAATTTGTCAATCATGGATATCCTTGATGCGCTAGTTACCCTTTGAAATATGTGTTCCATGTTCAACAAGGAGTAATTGTCTTTCTTTGAGCTCCTGTTCAGGTTCCTAAAATCGACACACAGTCTGATTTCCCCACTATTCTTTCTCATTGGGACCAATTTGGCCACCCATTCTGAATATCTCAAAGGAACAATGATCTAGGCATCCAACAGCTTCTTCACCTCTCTCTCCATGATAGGAAACAACATAGGATTAATTTGTCTCAATATTTTCCTAAATGGTTTGGCTTCTTCCTTCAGTGGGATCTTATGCTCAATAACTTTGGTGTCATATGTTATGAGATATTCATACATCCATGCGAACACATCAGTGAATTCCTTTAATATCTCATCATACTCGACCCTCTTCTTCCTTGACAAGCTACTTTACAACTTGACATACTTAGGGTCTCTCTCCGTGTCAATGTTTCATTCGGCTATGTCAGCATCCTCAATCGGCCTCTGATATTTTATTGCCACATCATTACTATCAAATATCCTTTCCAAAAGGACTAGTCCCTTCGAGATGTGATTGCTTGGTAACTGCACAATATGATGATTAGAAATTTTCTTTAAAAATACATCAACATGTGGGTTACTTTGAGAATCAAGATCCTGGTCTATGTGTAATGAAGAAAATTCATCAACAACTTCCAAGAACCTCTTGATCTTAAGATCATCCTCAAATACCTTCCAATGCTTGAAATTGTCAGGTATAGTGTCTGTATTTTAATTCTACCTCGTACCTGAGTTTAGGTGGCAATGGGATCTTGAATTGGCTTGACAAAACCACCAAACAATCAACCACTATATTCTCCACTCTTAGAATGAATGAAATGTCGAAAGCTAGGAAAAACTTGTCGATGAGGTTCCAAACTTCATTTCTATAACTTTTGAGTTGAGGTTGTTTGGCCGATACATATTTCTAACCTACTAGACAATCAACTCAGCATCACCAAACACTGATATATCTCTAATCCTCGTGTCCTTTGCGGCCCTCAATCCCAAAATAAGGGCTTCATATTTTTCCACATTATTGGTAGTTTCAAATTCTAATTTATATGATAGAGATATGGTCTCCTGAGCAGGGGAAACAAAGACCACTCCAACAACAATTCCTTCTCTAGAAGAGGCTCTATCGAAGAACATTTTCCAAACAAAGGTAGTCAGAAGAGGGTCTTCACAGGGGGTAATGGGTTTTCTGATCTCAAGGGGAGTTTCAGGGGCATCACTGAGTTGTAACAAGATGGATCCCAAATCTGTATCAAAGGAAAAGATAGGGTGATTGATGGGATCTGCTTGATCACTAATACTGTAGGCTAACTAGGCTTCCCTGTATAGTCTTCTATGCTCCCCTTCAAATATGGGAATGGTAGAATATGTGAGGTCCATTTGCAAGGTTCCCCCAAGTCTCTTTATCCAAGATCTTGACAAGAGCATGCAAAACTTGGGAGGAAAATTGACCACTATAATGTCCATGACCACACTTTTCATAGGAAGTTGAAACAAGGTCACAACCAGATCTTTAATGACCCCAAGGCATTGGACCCTCCTTGAATCAAAATAATATAAATCATGATAAAATTTCATGATTTCTAGCCCGATTTCTTCCATGATAGTTTTGGGCATGAGATTATGAGATGCCCCTAAGTCCATTAGATAGTTATGCAACACCTTATCATGTATATTTAGGGATGTATAGAAGGGAGGGGATGAATCATATCTATCTTCTAGCATAGGACCTAAGATGACTGTGGGATTTTCATCTTGGATAGTCACTGAGTCTATGGAATGGAAGGATGGCTCAGACTACAACAGTTTAGAGAGGGACCTTTTGAAGTCTTTGTGCTTGACTAGTTCTGAAAGGGGGACAGGAATTTTGATCTTCTGAATTTCATGCTAAAAGTTAAAGGAGGAAGGGGGCTTCAGAATTTATCTCACCTCCGGGACATGGTATTTGATTATTGGTGGGGGATTCTGAGCTTCCTTTCTTTCCTGTTGTTCGTTGCATATTTAGTAGGCTTTTCTGGTTTGGAGGTCTGATCAAAGACATCAAACTTCCCTTCTATATTCTTATACCAAAGGTTGTATTTGTTGGGACCACTATTTTCCTTCTTCCTCTTACTCAAATCATTTATTTGGCTATCTATGAGGGACTCTTCATATGAATATTGGGTCAAATGGGGAAATGGGGAGGTGTCTCTGAGACAATGGATTTCATGATCAATCTCTTCTTCCTTCCCTTCCTCATCAGCAACAGGTTTTTTTGAAGGGGAGTTTGGATCTTCTGATCATTTCTATCTCTGTCCCTCTAATCCCTTGGAATACTCTGAGGAGCATTGTTATTTGGCCTCCTAAAGTTTCCTATGTTATCAGTATTTTGGGCAGCTTTATAACCTTGCTTCCCTTCGAATTTCATCTTCTCCATTTCTATAGACAAGGACTTCACCATCTTGGTTAATTCATCTACTTAGGGGTGAGATGTGGAAGAACCAGAGGTTGAGGCCTCATATTTTCCTCTTCCTCTGTCTCTGTCAACTTTGTTCCTAAGTCTGTCAACCACCGATATGTTGGAATTCACTTCCAGTGTTGCATCTTGCATAAGAGCCAAGGAAGTAGCTCTTATTTCCCTCAACAAGAGGCAAAAATTGGGTCAAAGGCACTAGCATAAGTGATTTTGGCGGAGGCCTATGTAGGATTTATCTCAGCGGGGATCTTATTGTACATTTTATTGAATATTTTAGAGAAATCAAAGAATGATTCTCCCTCTTTCCTCTTTAGTGATCCTAACTCTCTGATATAATACATTATTTTTTTTTCCCCCACTGCCTCGAGAAAACATCATCTAGAGATTCAATCCCAACAATAGATCCAGGGGTCAATCCCCTAAACCATTTCCTAACCTCACCATCAAGACTCTGGACAAAGACTCTCATCCAGACATCTTCATTTTCAATATTTAGATTGTCTGCGTAACTATATAAGGAAGCAAGGTGTTCTTCAACATTATGTCTTCCTCTCCAGTGAACTTAGGAATATATTTTAGGTAATATCCAGCAGGGAGAGGGCTCATTGGATGAGGTAGGAATAGAGAGGCATATCTAGCAGCCACTATGGCATCCATTCTATTTCTAGGGGGATTTGTACCTGCCATAGGGATGATAAGTGGAGGAGATATAGGAGGAGAAGTAAAAATGGTTGTAGGGATAGAGGGAATAGAGGCTTCCTTCTCTGTGGTAGCAGCAAAAACAATATGAGGAGGAGTGGTGAAGCCCGGGGTAGGGGAATCTTCTGTGGTCCTGGGTCTAAACCATGGTATAACTTCAGGGGAGAGTGGAGTGACAAGGATTCTCTCTCCAAACATAGACCAAGAGGAGAAAACTCAATAGGAACACTCCCAAAATTCATAATTCGGGAAACTCCAACAGAAGGTGCAATGGTAGGATGAAATGTAGAAATTGGAGTTCCTATAGGAGGATAGTGAAAATCATCGGAAATACCTATTTTAGAAGTAGAAGCGCCTTCTGGGAGGGCCTTTCCCCTTCTTAAAATCTTCTCTGGGTCATCTTCAGGTGTTGCTAAAGGTAGCTGCGGAGTAGACCTCGTGTGTCTGCCTCTAGAAGCCATGACTGAAATAGTGGAGTCACCAATGGATTCACCTCAATGGAGTTTCCAGGTGCACAGTTGTAATATTCAAAGGTTTTTATTTCTGATGCACCTTTAGAAACAAAAGTTCGTTGTCATTGTACCCAGGGAAAATATTCAATTTCATCCCCGACAATGGTGCTATAAATGTTAGCACCAGAAGTCACCTTTAGATTGCAGCACAGATAAGCCCAATACCCATCAGTTTTATGTCACAATTAATATATTTAAGGGGGTCTAATGGATGCAAACTCATGACAATATCGCTTTAACTCAGAAAACTGGAATGGTATGCATAAACAGGTGAGGTCTTGATCTAACTTCAATCAGTAAGTTGTAGTAAGGATGAGTAGGGGGAAGAAGTTGAGGAAAGTGAGGAGGTCTGCTATGGACATCCAGTCTTCTAGTAGTCTATGGAGGAAAAACTTTGATTGCAAGATCCTCTTGAATCCAAAAATTCAGTAAACTAAAAAACCATAACAATAATGCAATCAAACATACATTACAATACGATCACAACAACTCGACTAGATCATCCATGCCTGAGTCTTCAGTATCATAAGAAAAAGAGATGAAAAGGAAGTTGACTATCATTAAATAAGAATTCTCAAATAAATAACATAACCAGAGAACCAGAAGCTTCACTAAAAATTTACAATCGAGAGCTCAGCTCAACCATCGACCTTTACAAAATATAAAAAATGAGTATATATACTCAAAGTAACTGGATCCCTAAAGAAGCGCGCTCTAGCCACTGTACTCAAGGTTTGATATCAGGCTACACTTACACTCTTCTGTCAGACATGACCTTTGATCGGTATGGCTTTGGCAGGGAAATTCATCCACAAGGGTACCACAGGATGACCGCTCCAGAGCCTCCATGCCTTCCATTTATGGGGTGAAACGAGGTTTCAACTACCTCCCCCCATTTTCATTAACTGCCTGCATCGGGATTGAGAAGGATTCTGACATTGGTGAATGTTCCAGTCAGGCTCACAATCCCTTCTAGTCAAACTTGGCACCTCAAGGCTATAGGATTCTTCTTTTTGGCCACTCGAGCACTTTGATCTTCTCTACAACACCTTTCCATCACCCCATGCGACCGCATGCTGTGAACTTGTTCTTAACCAAATGGAATTTTGGGTCTTCTTGTATTGGGATTTCTCACTCCCTTTGATTTATAATGTTCCATTTCTTGAAACCCTGAAACGATCCATTTGGATCAATGGTCGAATCTGCCCTGAATATGATGGCCACGATCAGTTCCTTGAACACTTCAGTCGCTTGTTGTGGACATCTAGTCTTCTTTCTTTATGGCCCCACTTCTCCATACAACTACGGGCTATGACCATGGGCCCAACTCATAGGTGCGTCGCAATTTCTCATCTCGCGAGTTCACGTTGTGCTCCCTTCTCAAACTTCTGAGTCTCGAAATCACGACTGCTCAGACCGGGTGACACGCGTCTCTTATGATCAGACAACTCAGATGAAACCATCGGCCCTTCGGGTCTTGGGATGTTGGGCTATGGACACACCTTTACAACGAGAACCCCGAACTCCCGATTTTTGATCCTCCAAAAATTACCGATATAAGATCAATGACCCTCGTCTCTTTACAATTGGACGACCCAGATCTTCACTTTCGTGAATCGGGACTTCACGATTCTTGCATGAAAATTGACAACGTTTGAACTCCCGATTCCTGTGCTCACTTGATTTGGGTCTCTATTAAACCACTCTCACCACTGCGGTCTATGACGGTAAAGACATAGACGACATGACTGGGATTCAGGAAAACAAAGGCTCAGTGATGGAGGTAAAGAGAGAGAGGTGATCACCTTTTTAGAAAAGATAGGGAAACTTAGGGCCGATATTTTTCAAGCAATTTCAACAGGGAAAACTAGTCGATCAAAAGGATGAATGCAATCAAAAATAAAAATACACATCGGGAGGGAAAAAACTATAATCGGGTCTGCAAAAAGGGGAAAATTCAAGCAAAATAACAGACTTAAGAAAAAACCACAACCCACAAGGACATGACGAGATTAAGCGCTAACACCCTGCACAAGTTCATACCATTGGCGAATTTTCGTGCATATAGGCATTTTATATATATCACTGTGCACAGACGAGCACAAATAAGAGCTGCAGAGTTACTACAAGCTAATGGAGGACGAAATGGAAGAAATTACTAAGGAATGGCCTATAGAGTACCTTATACCAATTGACCAAGCCGAACTGTCTGACCTCGATCTAATCAGAAGTCCAGTAGTTACTCGCAAAGAATACGATGAACCTAGTAGTAGCTGAAACAATAAGACAAAAGATGTATAGCAGAAGAGCAGTGCATCAGAGGAAACTACTTTAGAATCACTAGGAGGAGGAGGTGATGACGAAGTCAATAAAGAAGAGAACAATGGGGAAGAAGACAAAAAAAAACAAGGTGAAGTAACACCACCACACAATCCCCCTGATGACGCAGAACCATCTAAGAAAAGAAAGGTTCCCCCCATGAAACCTACATCATGGAAGAAGTCCAAAGCTAGTAGGACAAAGCTACAGATTTTGCCCATGGTTGATGACTTCGACTTCATTATCATAGTGGTATCAGATACCTTGGAAGATATTTTACAGAGGAATGAAGCAAAACAGGAGACCATGTACAAAAGAATTGAAGAAGAGTTGTGAGGTGTACAATGAGCCCTTCACTCCATCCATGCAACATCCATTATGATCCCACCATCAGATGAAACAAAGTTGGGAGATGAGCCGACCCAACTCTGTAGAATAGCTGATGCAACCGAAGCTCGCCTTCATCGTGTGCAGGAAGAAAAATAATAGGCCACAGTGGCCCTGAACCAAGGACAAGAATAATTTATGGAGCAACGACGAGTTGCGCAGCAGGATAAGGACAACCTCCAAACCAAGTTTGAAGAGGATAAAGCACAGATCTAGTAGGAGAAAGAACGGTTGCTTGCAGAGTAGGTTGGAGTCAAAGAAGCAGTCAACAGAGCACTTCGCTCTGTGACAGGTGGGAGCAGATGAAATAAGACCCAGTGGAAGATCAAATGGCAAAGATTTCTGAAGCCATTCAGTAGCTTCAATAGAGGATCGTAGAACTAGAGCTACAAACAGTGCCAAGCACTCCGCAGGATGAGAGAGACCAGAGAGAAGGAACTTCTCAGAGTGTAGTTGAGAGAATCAAGGCCTTCGCCATGGAATGTAAGCAACTAAGTGATCACAGTGCGCAAAATTATGAGCGACTTACCAAGGACCCCGAACTGAAGACACTGGAGTCACAACTCTAGGAGGAAAAGAAACAAGTAGTAATCGTACAAGTGCAATTGAAACTCCTATCAGCAGTTGAAATGATGAAAAGATCCCAAGAACAATGCACAACTCAACAACAGTTCTATGCCATACAAAGGAAGTTTATGGAAGTAACTTAGAATCTCTAGCTAGTCCAGGATGAAACTTACCTACTCTTTGAGGAAATTGAATGTAGAGGAATAGATCTGGAATAGGTAGTCACTTCGGTAGAACATCGCTTAGAGGGACCTGTGAACGAGGTAGTTCTTTAGGAGTTCACCGAGCAGGAGGCCTTAGCGAAGTAGTAGGTTGAAGTAGCTTGAGCCAAGCTCGAGGATTTTTAGGCAGAGTTACCTAGATCAGAGTGACTCAAGATGAGTCATAGGTGATTTTTGGGGGCATGTTGGCCCTTGACCAAGTTTTGGAGATTATTAGTTAGTTTTGACCTAGTTTTGGGACTTCGACAGGCTAGTCGAAGGAAGAGCGCAAGTCGAAGTGGAGATCGTGGGATATCAACCCCTTTTTATGGAACTTTTGGGTTTTGGGCTTAGGTAACGGGTATGGGGATGTCGACCCATGGGTTTTCCCATGTTGAGGCCCTTTTGTAATGTATAAATAGATAACTAGGCGAAGTAAGTAGCTAGGATGATGAAGAGATAGAAGGTTGTTGTAGATTGAAGTGCTAAGTGCAAGTGTTGTAAGAGGCTATGTGCTTAGTGTATGTTGATTGTCTCTAGTGCTCTATGCACAGCCTATAGAAGGCTTTGTGCTGTAATCTAGCCTGAGGAAGGAGGATATGGCAAGGTGCGCGCAGATCCCTTGGCCTTCACGAAGTAGGGTTTTGATGCTTGGTGACTATAAGAAGCTTGACAGAAGATAATAGAAGGAAGAATAGTTGGTGGACGTAGCCCCGTGTTGGGGTGAACCACGTATATCCTGTGTTATTATTACTCTATGCATTATGGTTGTTTTGTTTATGTGATTTATGCTTAGTGCAATAATGTATGCTTAGATGGATATGATATGATAGCTTAGTGCTTAGTGATGTGAATAAATGATAGATATGATCTGTTCCCAGATGCTAAGTGGTTAGATGTGTTAGATCTGATTGAATATTGCACTACTATGTAATTAGGGTTTTATCTGCGAAGTAACTACGGGTTGAATACTAATGAATGGTAACTGCTAAGTGCTTTGCTAGAATATTGTGATCACATATGCGTGTCCCAGCTAGGTTGCAGACACTTGAGTCCCACAACCACCCCTTCCTCTACCTCAAGTGAGACTTCATCTGCTTTGCAGGTGTTTCTGAAAGCGCCAGTAGTTACGGTTTTTTTGGTGCGTTGTTGAATCATTAAACCTCGGGTCTGCCCTGTGCCAACAGAGACTGTAAAAATACATAGTGCAAGACTCTCTAGAATGGTGGAAACTTTATCTATGAGAAGAGATGTGATGGCTATGATCATTCACAAGAACATGAGTACAATGAGTCTTTGAAGGCATTTTTACTATAAACATGAATGTCAAAACCCTATACATCCAAAAACCTAACCCTAGAAGATGAAGTGCCAAAAGTCATGTGGGCCCCGTTGGGGTAAGTTCGTACATCAACTTCTTGGGGTTGTAAATTTTTCATATGATATTTGTTTTAGGCAAGTGATAGCTTGTTGGAAAGATATTTTTGAGAAATACACATTATGCCATCAAATTGTGTCTTTGTCGATAGTTTGTGGCAAGCCCAAAAAATGATGTTTAGGGCCTCAAAACGGCCCCGGAAGTACATAAAGATGTACTGAGATGAAAACTGCCAAAAGAGGCTAGTTGAACTAGATAGGAGGCCACTAATATACACCTAGATGATGTGTAGGGATTCAAGACAACGTCAAAAGTGCATAACCCATAATTACAAAGAAATGTCCCCATTACAGAGAAAGGTGTTGAACTGAAAAAAATGTCATGATGAGCCAGTTGGAATTTGGAACAGGTGGGTGGCCACCAATATCCACCTAGATCAATCCTCCCCCCTTAGGAAGAAATTATATCCATTGCGTTGAGTGCTCATGGAAAAGGGGAAAGAATTTGTTGAATTTGAATCTTGGTGAGCTACTTTCCTTGTTGGAGAAGTTGTGTTGATTGGTTTGTGGAAGGCTGTCACGAACTTGTTGCTAGCGGGGTTGAAATATTTCCACCAACCTATTGTCTCTGGGCTTGATGGGGCATTGTGTAGGCACCATTGTAGGTGAATAAACAAGATCTTATTTATCTTTTTCAATCTTCTTCTATTGGATAGAAGGTGTTGTGGCTACAATGGTTGTAGTGGCCTTCTGTGCATGCTTTGAAAAGATCATGAAGAGGATAAATTTTGCATTATGAGAGATTACCTTGTGGCACCGTTTTGGTGGAACATTTGTAGGAAATAAATCTGGTATCCTGTAGAGCTCACCCCCCAGAGTAATAATGACACTATGGGGTCAAGACTCATAAAAAGCATGATCTTTCCACATATATGGTTGGCCCCAAAAAACATCACAAACATCAAGAGGGGAAACATCACATACTACCTCATCCTTGAAGGGTTGGATTCCATAATACAGGAGACACTAATGGCTGACATGGAGATCTCGTCCCTAGTGAATCCACCCAATGTTGTATGGCTGCAAGTGTGGTGTTGTCGACAACCCCAAATATTTGACGACCTGAGATGATATGAGGTTCTTTCGGCTTCATTTATCAACAATGAAATGAAATTGGTCCCCTTAACCCACATATGTGAATGGAAGAGGCACTCCCCCTCTTCAGGATTTGTTGGTTCTTCTGGTTGAATTGTTACGGTCATGACAGTAACAGTGGGGTCTGCGTCGATGATCTATATTTTTTGGATCATATTTCGCATCAGGTTTTGTCTCCTTGTATTTGATCTCGGTGACCAATGATTGTTTTGTGAGACATTCAACGATGTTGTGCCAAGGGATTTTGTGGAAGTCGCACCACTTCCCAATGTCATTCTTTGTCTTTCCCTTACCCTTGTTTTCCTATGTATTGGACTGGTTTTTGGAAGGCTGTTGGTTAGGGTCATCTTTATCGTGCTTTTGTTGTTGAGGACTTGTAGACCCAAACTCGCATTTGTTCTGGTGCCCAAATTTCTGCTCAATTTTGACAACATATCGATAGGCAATTCCTAGTGATGAGATGTTTATGAAATCTATTTTGGTTTGGATCTACCTATGTAGAGCCCCACGGTATTTTAGAACCAGATGTCACTCAAAGTATTTGATACCCAGCTTGGTATGCAAGGTATGGAAAGTATTTGTGAACTCTGACACTGCTTGGTCCTTCTCTTTCTGCAGTGTGGTCCATCTCATGTACTTGTTTTCATAGTTATCAACAAGGTAATATTGTTACTTGACAGTATCCACAAAAAAAACGCAAGTGGGATCGACCCCATATATTATAGATTCCTTTGTGGAATGTTTCTCCCAGTAAGTTTCCCACCAATTTTTGACATGGGGAAGAGCCTTGAGGAGTGTGAAGGTGATCTTTTCCCTGTTAGAAAAATTGTGAACAAAGAAATAACCTTCTAGTAGATTTAACCATTTTTCGAGGGAATCTGCATCTATCTAACCTTCAAATACAGGAATATCAAAGTTAACGTGTACCTTTAAGGGAAAATTTCCTCCAAAGTGGTCACTTAATGAATATGCGCATGTTTCTATCAGAAGGCATTGAAGGATGTGGGAAAAATTCTCCATCATTTCATCCCCCTATCGCCCGAGATCTTTCTTAAGAAACATGTTAATAGAATATTTTGTGCCTCTGTTGTTATTTTATTCCTTCATGGAGGGTTTCTTGAGCGTGCGAGAGCAAGTTTCCTCAATAGAGATAATATCAAGACCCAACCTGCTATACTTGGACCTCGTCGGGGACATGCACTAAAAAATGATCAAGAGCAACTTGCTCTGATACCACTGTGTATAAATTTCGATACAAATTAATGTATTCTTGCAATTCTCCTGATCTAACAATTTTCACCACTTGTTAAATACAGAATCGCTTCTACTATTATTATTGTGAAAGCAATTAAACCATGATCACAACCACAATTCATAAAGTGAAGTATCAATAACACACAACACAGAAGTTTTACCGGGAAAGCGTAAATCTACAAATCCCACTATCATATATTATGTATATCATGAATCATGAAACAATCTCATACAAAACTCTAATCCAAGAGCTCTCAGTACAATACAATCATCTCACACTGTCATACACAAATTAACAAATACCTATGCCAATTTCCGTGTCTAGACAACCTGCCTCCTCTGCACAATCTCTACAATCTGAATTCTCACAATGAATCGAATGAATACAATTGCCTYRTTTTCACATGATCATAAGCATATCCACTGCATGTGTGAACAAATCACARCTGATAGAYAAAATKTCCCTTTCACCTGTTATCTCAACTAGTGTCCATTGGAACTAACRTGCATGTAGTTAACCRTGGCGAATCTTCAGTTGCATGTGAGTTAACTGATTAACTGAACTCTCACTAGTGCATGTTTAGTTACAACTAGTACAACTGATATTAACTCACTTAACTACACTTATAATTCTGTTACAATTCCAAATCACTCAGTTATGAATGAGATAATAGATTAATATTTATTGTCTAATTTAATTAAAGGAAAAGTAAATTAGACACATGTTTCTTGTTGACTTTTCAACACACTGATCCAGATTATTTTTAGAATRAAATGAAAGAAGAGAGATTACAATGAAATAAACATACAKATTTCCAAAAAAATACAAATACAACAATACATTATTTCTATTAATGAAAGAAATGTAYAGAGACTATAGAGTGCAAAACTCACTAGAATGGTGGCAGCTTTATCTCTGAGAAGATATGTGATGGCTACACTTTGAAGGAMTTTTTACAATAAACATGAATGTCAAAACCCYAGACATTCAAAAACCTAACCCTAGGAGATGAAGCGCYAAAATTCAAGTGGGCCTTGTTGGGGTAAGTTTGTACATCAACTTCTCTAGGTCGTAACTTTTGCATATGATCTCTGTTTTAGGTGCCCATTAGAAAGGTATTTTTGAGAGATACACATTATTCCATCAAATTTTGACTACATCAACAATTTGACTGTGGCAAGCCCAAAAAATGATGTTTAGGGCCTCAAAACTGCCCTAGAAGTACAAAAAGATGTACTGAGATGAAAAGTGCCAAAATAGGCCAGTTGGACTAGATGGGTGGCCACTAATATCCACCTGGATGTTGTGTAGGGCTTCAAGACAACCTCATAAGTGTAGTGATCCAACAAGATCTAGAAAGGCCTAAAAATCACATTTCTCAAAATTAGACGAAACCAATTCCATTGCATAGGGCTCGTCATGTTGATTCTGGCCATATATTTTTTTCCAGAAATGGACATTGTATGTGAAAGTTATTGCGTTATGAACGTTTTCCCAAAAAAGTAAAAAGTCAAAGTCAACATATGACGTCAGCAGTACGGAAAATGACGTCAACAGTACTTCATGCTGGCGTCAACATGACACGTGGTAGCACCAGGACGTGTTATGTGTCAGTCATTTTTGGTGTTTTCAGGCTGAGTTGGCACGATACGGATTTGACACGTGCATTGTATGGACGTTGATATGATAGTATGTACGATGATGTGGCCCAGTGATTAGTTGACACATGGTAGACACGTGGTTGTATGGATTGACATGTGCCAGTGATGTGGCACGCTCTGGGTGTGACACGTGGTAGGAATTTGACTATGCAGCTGAGTTGGCGCTGACTGTACAGGTGACTGTGATGGTGACTGGATGTATGGTGTCCTATCTAGAGGTGAGATGTGGCCCAATCACAGGGTGCCACATGGCACCCCGGATAAGGCCAATGAGGGCCAGTTCAAAAAAATTTGTTACAACCACCCGACCTCCACCTCAAGCCAAGACTTCAAAACAATTGGCTGACTGACCAGTCCGAATATGGTTCTTATTAACCATATGGCCGCAATATTATTTATTGTGGATATTGGGAGGATTTGGGGGTAAATCTCGATCGACGGGGGGCTAGGTCGATCGACCAAGACCATGACCAAGAACCAAGGGCTGAAGACCAGGGGATAGCGCCATAGTGTAGCACCAATACATGGCCACATGGCCCTCCATGTGACCAGGGGCCCAAGGGAAAAGGGGCACGACCCATATATTTTGCAAAAGTGAGTTTTTAACTTTGGGTTTGGATTTTGTATTGTTAAATGTGCTGATTTTATTGGATTTTTGCCCAAAAATGGGGGATATAGAGCCCTTGTTTAGGCCAGATCTTGGGAGGAAGTTGGGAGGTGAGCCCCAAAAACATCCTACATAAACCAGAGGTTTTTAACAAACCAAGAAGGTTCAGAATAGGATAAATGATGAATAATTGTGAGTTCCATGCCATTTTCATGTAGGGAAGCCATTGAGGAAGCGAACTTTGAAGGCCATTTTAGGGAGCTACGCTCAACATTTTTCAGTGTCGTCAGTTGTGTTGGATTCTTGAGGTCGAGTGGAACATAGCTAGACCAGTTTCTAATCCATTTAATATACTTATAATGTAATTTTTCATCATTTAATATTAATAAGAATTCCCCCCCCACCGAGACAAAGGCCTGGAGACGTAGGCAACCTTGTCGAACTCCGTTAAAAATATTAGCGTTATGGTTTGTTGTTATTAATGTTTAATTTCTGTTCTATATTATTTATGATGGATGCAACATTATTTCGTTAAAATATTCTTGTTCTCTTAATTCCTAAGTGTTAAATCAAGGCATGCATAAACTTAACCATAGTCTTTAAAAGACCAATTTCGGATCAAGTGGTATCAAAGAAGGTTCATAGTTGGTTTTTTGAATTTGCATGATTACCAAAGAAAGTCTAAGTCATGGTGAAGGCAAGATTGTAGAAGGATATCCTGAGATTGGATCAAGAAATAGGGCATCTCAAAGTGAGAATATGGCATTAGAGGAAGGACTTTGTCAAAATGAAAGAGAGTTTCAAAAGACTTTCTTCGCCATGTCGGAGATGGTAAAAGTGTTGTATGATGATTACTTGGAACAAAAGAGGCCTTTTCCAGGAAAATCTTCAAATAAAGACAAAAGTGAAGAAGGAGAGGACACTCCTAAACCTCCTCCTTCACCTCCTTCATCTCCATCTTCTTCTTCTTCAAGAACAAGTTCAATTTCTACTACAAGAAAACATTCTCATAAACATAACTTGATATGCCATTACTTAAACTTGATGTAAATTTTGTTTTGCCTATGTATGATGGAAAATTTAATGCTGAGAAACTTGATGATTGGGTTAGACAAATGGAGGTATATTGTAATGTGCAGCAAATCAAATATTAGGCAACCAAAATTAGATTGGCATCACTTTGTCTTGAAAGCAAAGCTCTCATCTGGTGGAAAATTAAAATGCAACATGGAACTCAAGAAGTTGGTAATATTTTTCCATCATGGCATGATTTTATTTCCACACTTAGAAAACAGTTCTATCCATTGGGGTATAAGGAAAAGGATTTAATTGATTGGAAAATTCTTAAGTTAAGAAAAGGACAGTTGGTGCAGGAAGATACATATAAATTTCGTAAGATGGATTTGATGTTAGATGTTCCAATGACTACACAAGAAACTCTTATGAATTATATAAGATGTTTTCCTACTTATATTCATAACACTGTGTTTATGTTTGGACCTGTTAGCACCAGAAGTCACCTCTGTATTATGGCATAGGTAATCCCAATACCCATCAGGTTATATGTCACAGTTAATGGATTTAAAGAGGTCAAATGAGGCAGACTCAAGATAATATTGTTTTAACTCAGAAAACTGGGGCGGTATGCACAAGCAAATAAGGTCTTGATCAAATTCAGCCAGTAAGTCATAGTAAGGGTGAGTAGGAGGAATAAATTGAGGAGAAGATGTAAAGTTATACTCTAGACATCAGGTCTTCCAATATGCCTAAGGAGGAAAAACTCTGAAAACAAGATCCTCTTGAATTTGGGGTTTCAAGAAATTGAAAATGTTGTAACTGCACTGCAATCAAACATCCATTACAACACAATCACCACAATCCATTTGAATCCTTTGATCATGAAAATTCAGTATTAGATGTAGATAATATGGAAATAGAAGTTGGCTTTCATTAAACAAAAAATATCATATCAAGTTACATAACCAAAGAACCAGAGATTCATTAAAAAATTACAATACAGGAGCTTAGCTCAACCATTGACCTTAAAAAAATATCAAAATTGAGTATATATACTCAAAATTGTTGAAACTACCAAGAGTGTCATCGGACCCCTACATTCAAAGCTTCCAGTCGGCACCTACTCTGTCAAATTGTGCGGGCATTCTTCTGTCAGACGTGAGCTCAGATCAACATGGGTTTTGCAAGAAAATCCATACCTTCCATTTATGGAGTGAGCTAAGGCTTCAACCACCACTCCCTTTTTCATTAAATTCCTTCATTGGGATCAGGACAGGACTTAACACCCAGGGATCTATCATGCACTTCTAGCATCCCTTCGAGTCAACTCGACACCTTGAAACCATGAAGGTCTCGTTCTTTAACTCACACGAGAATCCTCGGATTTTGCTGCAGGTCTCATGAAATTCTCACTCTTTCCTTCGTGATCCCAAAGCTCTTGGTGCCATATTCTCCTTCATCACATTTGTCCTGTATGCGACCTCAGACCATGACCATGGGCCCAACTCCTGGGCGCATCATGATTTCACATTTTGGGGGCCTTCACATCACTTGACTACAATCTCTCGATACACGATATTGCGAAATAGAATGAATCAGATGGACGACTGGATCTTATTTTCATCCGATGACTGCGATTTATTCCTCAGAACTCCACCTTGGCTGACTCTATGCTATGGGAATCAACCTTTCCTCCTAGACCCGCTTCCATGTGACCTTGGGATTTGACCATGGGCCCAACTCCTGGGTGCATTGTGATTTTTCATTTTGGGGGTTTTCACTTCGCATGACTACAATCTCCTGATACCTGATATTGCAAAATGGCCCTATTCAGATTAACGATTGGATCTTCTATGCATCTTACAACCACGATTGCTTCCTTGAAAACCTGAGTCACCAATCATGCGCTCAATGCTTACCTTTTTCCTTGGGCCCACCTCCTATGTGTCCTTGAGGTGTGACCATGGGCCCAACTCCTGGGTGCTTCACGATTTCACATTTCGGGAACTTGCGCCTTGCTCTATGTTGAAACCTCTTACTCACGAAATCACGATTTCACTTATCTGCTCCCATGTGCCCTTATGAATTGAATGATCCAGATCATTTCGTGAGTTTGGACTTCATGAGTTCTAACAACTCTTGCCTCTGCACTTCTTGATTTTTGAAACCATGAAATGATGATATTTTACCACGTGCCCTTCTGAATCGAACGACTCCTATTGATTTTGGGTTTCGGGAGTTCAGATCTTTTACGAACAACTTTAACAACGTTTTGAACTCCCGATTCCCGCGACTATTTTTCACCGTTGATCTTTCTCGATGAGATATACGACCCAAATTAAATATTTTCTCAACCTTTGATCTTGAACCTTTTCTCCGACGCTAAATTTCAAGCAACTTTTAACCTCCCAAAATAAAGCACGCCGCTGATTGATTCACCTAATAGATCTTCGTTGTCCCAAAACTAAGCCCACCTGTTTGCATTTTAAGCCGGAAATGAGTTTCTTTGCATGTTGCGCTCGAATGTTTCCTGTGCAGACCATGAACTTAGATGACCTGTTTCCCTTGAAAACTATATGTGATAACATTTGGCTCCATAGAGGATGGCATGCTCCCTACGAGCTGCCAAGAACAAGCTATTCTAGTCACCTTATGCATTGGGTTATGGAGTCTAGCTCAAAACTTTCTGCTGAGGAATACAGGCCAACAAACACCCTATTTTAAACGAAAGAAAATACATGAGCTCTGAAGGACATTATTTATGTACAATCCTATACTAATCAATTTTTACATAGTGCTAGGTGAAAGCAAACTTCCACCATAGCCATTCAAGAAACTTTCTAGCTACAAATTTTCTTATTTTGTCAATGATTAATAACAGATAATGCAACTGTGACAATAGAACGGTTACATTCTTCATCTTTCCTCCTAATGTTGAGGTTGGGATAAAGTTGGGTGGCTCCAAAACATGAAGGAAATACAACTCCATTTATTCCTCCATAGGCTCATAGGACAAGCGAAAAACTTCAGAAAATTTGCAATAGGTAGCCTCATTTGTCTTGTAGTTGTTCACACCAGGCTGGATGTCTCTGGAAAGTGCAGGTGGGTGAAAGGATGGTGCAGGATGACTGCTCTCATGTGATGGCTACTCACTTATAGGCTCAAGACAGGAACCAAAATTCCCCTTCTTCTCTTCCTCTCCTTCATGGATTTCCCAAGGATCAGATTCATAATCATCATAAACAGGGCCTATGGGAAAATGTTTTTCTTCAATCTGCTGCTCAGTGGCTTCTGCAGGCCAAGGATGGTTGATTTCATCACAATATTTTTCTTTATTGAATAGAGGATGAGACTCTGTTGTATGTTCTTGGAAATCCTGCATATCCAACTCATAATCTGATTCATAGTTGTCATACACAAGTTGGTTGGTGCCAGGTGAGATCTGTTTGTTTATAGGTTCTGAACAGGAGATAAACTATGCATTTGGATCCTCCTTTTCTCCTTCATGGCTCTCCCAAGGATCAGATTCACAATCATAATAAAAAAGAACCATGGGAGAGATTTTCTCTTCGTCATCTTCGCTGGGATGTTCATGAACAATCGTTTGTTCTTGGTCAGTATTCAACATCACTTTTTCATCACAAGAAGGGCTTCCAAGAACATCTGTTTCCAGGCTGGAATATCCTCTGTATTTTCTTCGTAAGAGCAATGAGAAAAGTCTTCCTTCAATTCCTCTATACTTGTAGAATGTGATTTTATCAGCTCCTCCGGGGGATGTCCCTAATCCTCACAGCTTTTGCAAGAACAAACTATGTCCTGAACACCATATCTATACTCCTCACAACAGTTATGATAGATTAACTTAGAAGAATAAAACTTTTGATAGTGCCTATTGAAAGCTGCATGAAATTCTCCCAGGGAGGATATGCTAGCAGGGGGTAAGGAGTGATACCACTGACAAGCATCTCCTGCTAATGAGAACATGAACATCTTCATTATGTATCTCCCATTGATGCATGAGTTCATGAAAGTCATGGAGGTGCTAAGCAGGGTTGTCCTTTTTACACTCTCTAAATATGGGAAAATAATAACTTCATTCATTTGGAGTAGGAACAACATTGGGAAAACCAGGAACAATAGAGAAATTAAAGGGAGAAAAACTTTGAGCGAGGATTTTTTCCATGTCGAACCAATGGAGTCACCAATTGATCCTTTAATAATGGAGTCACTAGGTGAATGATATGCATAATGAGTGTGTCTAGTCTTTGTTCACCATCAAAGACCAGATCTAATCGTTGTGTCCCAGGGGGCTCCAGGTGTAGCCAGAGGCAGTCACACTGAAACAATGGAGTTGAGATAGTGGATTCACCTCAGTGGATTCGCTAGGTTCAAGCACAATCTTCAAAGGTTCTGATTTCTGATGCACCTTTAGAATCAAAAGTTCGTTTTCATTCTACCTAGGGAAAATCTTCAATTCGTCCCCGACAACAATGCCAGAAATGTTAGCACCAGAAGTCACCTCTCGATTCGAGCAGAGGTAAGACCAGTACCCATTAGGTTATATGTCATGGTTAATGGATTTAAAGAGGTCAAATGGTGAAGACTCAAGAGAATATTGTTTTAACTCAGAAAACTGGGGCAATATGCATAAGAAAATAAGGTCTTGATCAACTTCAGCCAGTAATTCATAGTAAGGGTGAGTAGGAGAAATAAATTGAGGATAATATGTAAAGGTATTCTCTGGACATCAGGTCTTCCAACATGCCTAAGGAGGAAAAACTTTGAAAACATGATCCTCTTGAATTTGGGGTTTCAAGAAACTGAAAATGTTATAACTGCACTGCAATTAAACATCCATTACAACACAGTCACTACAATCGATGCAAATCCATCAATCATGAACATTCAGTATCAGACACATATAAGATGGAAATAGAAGTTGGCTTTCATTAAACAAGAAAAATCATATCAAGTTACATAACCAAAGAACCGGAGCTTCATTAAAACATTACAATACGGGAGCTTAGCTCAACCATCAACCTTAACAAAATATCAAAACTGAGTTTATATACTCAAAACTGCTACAACTACCAGGAGCAAGATCAAACCCTTGCATTCAAAGATTACATTCAGTGCCCACTCTATCAGAATGTGTGGGCATTCTTCTTTCATATGCAATCTTAGATCAACATGAGTTTTGCAGGAAAATCTTCTCGCAGGAGTACCACGGGCTGACAGTTCAGTCCCCACGACCGGACCTTTCATACCTTCCATTTATGGAGTGAGCCAAGGCTTCAACCACCACTCCTTTTTTCATTAACTTCCTTCATTTGGATTAGGATAGGACTTAACACCCAGGGATCTATCATGCACTGCTAGCTACCCTTCGAGTCAACCCAGCACCTTGATGTTAGAATATAGAATATTTTGCTCGTTTTACCATTGACGATACCCTCGTCACCCAACCATAGGTCAAAGCCACCCTCCGAGCACCTTGACCTTGGCAGAGAAGAGAATATTGATAGCAATCCAATAGCCAAGAGAGGCTAATGCACCAAGCAAGAATAGAAACCAAGCTGATCAAATAATCCCACCCAGAGGCTAGCGCACACCTTCCCAGAAACTTGTGCACAAGCTGCAACTGCACCTGCGTAGATCCAATTCTCTCTGCAACTGCTGAGATGTGAATAATGAGAACTGGCACCCTATATTTATATTAGTCTGGGTAGTCTTACTGGGGATGACTTCTCCTTCTGGGTACTAATAAATTCATTTTAAATATATTTCTACAGCCGACAATTTGTCTAGGGTTTCCTTCATTTCTTTGCTTCCTTCCGAAATATTCTAATCTCGTCATAGGTCACAATAGAGGTTCATACCTCCCGAAGCTACCATAACATTAACAATCCCTCCTAGCTAGGGAGGTATGGTCTTGAGCACAACAGACCATTCAACTGGTAGCAACATGAGCACTGTCATTATTATCCAACTGAATAATCTCCTATGACAACTGGTACAATATCAATTGATAGAACACACCTGTGTTTATTCAAGGTAGTACGCAACTACTCAAACTGTGACACATAGCCACAAACAATGGAACAAATCCACCACAATAGTATATCTCTACTGTCTGGAGACAGACAGTCTCCATAACAATCATCTGATGCTAACCTGCACAGAAAAATATTGTTAAAATAAATTGAATCATCTGGGCCAATATTTCACTCACGTCTGTGAGATATGAAAGAATATCTGCCCTCAGTATAGAGCATCAGCAATGGGCTATCTGCCCTATTATTCTTAAACAAGGAAGAAGGATTGTTTCTGATTTCTAAGCTTGGACCATTCCTCACGCTGGGCCATTCTTCCTACACTAATCAAAGTGCACCCTGGAGAGAATGTATAAACCCTAAGGAATGTATGAGTTTGGACCATTCCCCACCCTGGGCCATTCCTCCTCCACTAATCAAAGTGCACCCTGGAGAGAATGTATAAACCCTAAGGAATGTTTGTGCATGATTATTGAGCCTAGACCATTCCCCACCCTAGGCCATTCCTCCTATACTAATCAAAGTGCACCCTAGAGAGAATGTATAAACCCTAAGGAATGACTATCCAGACCATTTCCTCTGTTAACCACAAGAGGAAAACACTGTCCTATATCAACCTCCAAAACGGACCATTCCTCATGTTAACCACAATGAGAAATCACTGTCTGGCGAGGCAGGCCAGTCTTCTTGAGTAACCCTCAAGAAGAGAGACTTCCCTAGACCACTCCCCATGTTAACCACAATGGGAAGTCACTATCTATGATACATCAACAATCAAACTACCTCCCATGTTAACCACAATGGGAAGTCACTGTCTGTCAGAAATCTCAATCCACTTCCCGAACAAGAAAGAATCTATCCAATCTAGACTATTACAAAGATAAATAATATGTTAGTGCTCCCTCCTAATCTGGAGAGTCATTAAGTCACAAAAATAATTTTTTTCAAGAATATTTTTCAGTACTTTCTCCTATCTTGGAGAATCTTCCATTTCAGCTAAGGGAGTTATTTCCACGATCCCCATCTTCTCTCGAAAATATGCAAACTTAATTCTGGATAGAGGTTTTGTCAGGATGTMTGTTGTCTGCTCATCAGTGGGGATATACTCGAGCTTTACCTCTCCTTCCTGGACTTTATCTCAAATAAAGTAGTATTTGATCTCAATGTGCTTCGACCTTTCATGAAACACTGGATGTTCTGATAATCTTATACAACTCTGATTATCACAATATATTATGGTCGATTCTGGAATCTGATCAAATAAATCAGAGATTAAATTTCTTAGCCATACTGCTTCTGTGTATGCTTCACAAGCTGCCATATACTCTGCTTCTACTATGCTGAGTGGGATAGTATTTTGTTTCCTGCTACCCCAAGATATCATAGTGGAGCCCAAGTTGAAACACATACTTTAAGTACTCTTTCTGTCTTCTACACTTCTTTCCCAATCAGAGTCTGTGAATCCATGAAGTTGGATATCACTGGATGCGGTATATCTCAAGCCATAGTTTATTGTCCCATGAATATATCTTAGGACATGCTTTGCAGCTATCCAATTCTCTTGTCTAGGTTCCACCTGGAACTGACTTAATGTATTGACATCAAAGCAAATATCTGGTCGAGTATTTACGAAATACATCAATGATCCAATTAGCTATCGATATAGAGATGGATCTACTAGATCAAAATATGGGACTTTCACTTTTCTTATATCCGCATTCATAGGAGTGTTCATGGAATTACATTCCATCATTCCAAACTTCTGAAGGATCTTTATTGTGTACTTTCCTTGTCCAAGGAATGCTTCACCACGCTTCTGCCATGCTTCTAGTCCCAAGTAATAATGCATGAGACCTAGATCTTTCATATCAAATTCAGAGACTAGTTCCTTCTTGCACTGAATAATGAGAGATTCTTCACCTGTTATGAATAGATTGTCAACATATAATAGTAGAATCATAGGTGCATTATTCATGACTTTCTAATAAAGGTTTGGATTTGCATGACTCTTGGAGAAACCAAGTCTTGTTAGATAGCTGTCCATTCTAGCATACCAAGCCCTTGGAGCTTGCTTGAGTCCATATAGATCTTTCTTTAATCTACAAACATGAGTATCTCTGGAATGTACCTCAAACCCTTGAGGTTGTTCAATATATACTTCTTCTTCAATTTCTCCATTCAGAAAAGTTGTCTTTACATCCATCTGATGTAGATTCCATCCCATGGAAGTGGCAAGAGATATGATAGCTCTAATGGAGGTATACCTAGCCACCAGAGTAGAGGTGTTGTCATAATCTTCTCCCTCCTTCTGGGAGAACCCTTTGGCCACGAATCTTGCCTTGTATTTATCCACGCTTCCGTCTGTTGCATGTTTGATCTTGTACACCCATTTTGAGGTTACCATTGATTTTTCTTTAGGTCTAGGTACAATTTCCCATACTTCATTTTTCATAATGGATTGATGTTCTTCTGCCATAGATTCTTTCCATTGTCCCTTTTGGACTACTTCTTCAAATGTGGTCGGTTCTTCATCTAGAAGCTTTGTCATGTATGCTGCATAACTTGAGAATCTTTTTGGTCTTTTACTCTTCCTGCATATTCCTTCTGGAACCTTGATTCTTTCTACGTCTTGTAATGTAGCTTCAAGCTAGGATGCTCATTTCTTGGTCTTTGGTATGATATCTGAATCAATTTTCTCACATGGCTCCATAGGATGATCAGGTTGATCCTTTTCGTTATTTTCGTTTTATGTGTTTTCTTCATTAGGTTCTTCAAGTTCTTCTTCTTCTATAATTTCTTCGATGGATTTCTTGAAGGCCATCCTTTCATTGAACGTTACATCTCTACTAACTTCTATCTTGTGTTGTTCTAGACTATATATTCTATAGTCTTTGGATGAATCACTATATCCCACGAATATCCCCTTCTTTCCTGAGGGTTCTAGTTTATTCCTTTTGTCTTTGGGAATATGAGAGTAAACTGGACATCCAAATATTCTTAGGTTTTCCACGTTAGGCTTCTTACCTGATAAGGCTTCTTCTGGTGTCATGTCCTTCAATATACGATGAGGGCTTCTGTTTTGTACATATATTTCCATCATTGTTGCTTCTCCCCATAGAAACATGGATAGACCTTGATCGTTCAATAAGGCTTTTACCATTTCTTCGATATATCTATTCTTTCTTTCTGCTACACTGTTTTGTTGAGGATTATGAGGAACAGTTAGCTCCCTCCTAATCCATGCCGATTTGTAGAATGCAACGAAATCATTCGAGGTGTATTCTCCTCCATTATTTGTTCTTAATGTCTTGATCTTCTTGTTTGTGAGGTTTTCTATTTCTGCCTTGAATTCTTGGAACTTGGTAAATACTTCATCTTTTGATTTCAATAGGTATACCCACGTCTTTCTTGAGTAGTCATCTATGAAGATTATGTAGTAAAGAGATCCTCCTAGAGATATGACTGGCATTAGACCACAAACATCTAAGTGCATTAGATCTAGGATTTCCTTGGATCTGTCGTTTCTGCTTGGGAATGGTTTCTTGATATTCTTCCCAATGGCACATCCCTTGCAGATTCCTTCATGTGTAGATTTCAATTCTGGTATTCCTTCAACCATTTTTCTGAGAAAAGGTAATGCTTGATAATTGATATGAGCATACCTTCTATGCCAAATCTCATTAGGGTTTAATTCGTCATGTACTAGAGCTTCTTCATTTTGTTCTAGTAGTCTATACATATTTCCTTCATGACTTCCAATAACCCTAGCATCCTCTATGCTAGAATTCTTATGCCATGATAACACCTTTCCATCCATGAAGGCTATTCTGTTTCCTTTGTCTTCTAAACATGATATTGATACAAGATTCTTTTCTAAACCAGGTACATATAAAACATTTCTTAAGTGAACATGATTACCTGATTCCAATTTGACGGAGGCTTGTCCAAATCCTTTGACGGGGTAAGTACTTTTGTCTCCAAGCTCCACTTTGTACGATGTCTTTCTCTCATTTAGATTTGAGAGTCTGGCTTGATCTCCCATCATGTGTTTGGAAGCTCCACTATCGATTATCCACATGTCATCTTCAATCGTCCCAGTAAGTGCTGAGTAGTGTAAAAGACTGAATGTTTCACACATATCTTCAATTGACTGGTAACTGGTCATGCCTTGATCCAAAAATTCAACTTCGTCATTTCTGTCTTCTGAGAGATCCAAGAGGTGTGCTAAGTTAGGGTGCATCTAAATATCTTCTTCTTGAGCGAGATGCTCCATCACAAGATGCCGGATCAAAGATTTAGGGTTTTTGCAACTGCTTATGCCAGTAACCCTAGCTGCAGTGTTTTGGAAGTTGGTCCTGCTAGTAACCCTAGTGACAGTTCCTCAGTGAGATCAATATCTAGCAGTTATGTTTCCTTCCATCATTTTAGGATGAATGAAGGGGGTGTGGGCCCATAACCTGTTAGAATATAGAATATTGTTCTCGTTTTACCATTGACGATACCCTTGTCACCCAACCATAGGCCGAAGCCACCCTCCGAGAACCTTGACCTTGATAGAGAAGAGAATCCTGATAGAAATCTAATAGCCAAAAGAGGTTAATGCACTGGGCAAGAATAGAAACCAAGCTGATAAGATAATCCCACCCAGAGGCTAGCGCACACATTCCTAGAAACTTGTGCACAAGATGCAATTGCACCTGCATAGATCCAGTTCTCTCTGCAACTGCTGAGATGTGAATAATGAGAACTGGTGCCCTGTATTTATAGTAGTCTGGGTAGTCTTACTGGGGCTGAATTCTCCTTCTGGGTACTAATAATTCATTTTAAATATGTTTCTGTAGCCAACAACTTGTCTAGGGTTTCCTTCATTTCTTTGCTTCCTTCCGGAATATTCTAATCTCGTCATAGGTCACAATACCTCTCGAAGCTACCATAATATTAACACTTGAAACCATGAAGGTCTCATTCTTTAACTCACATGGGAATCTTCGACTTTTGGTGCAGGTCTTGTGAAATTAACACTCTTTCCTTCACACTCCCAAAGCTCCTGGTGTCAGATTCTCCATCACCACATTTGTCCTACATGCGACCTCGGGCCATGACCATGGGCCCAACTCCTAGGGGCATCACAATTTCATGTTTTGGGGGCCTTCACATCACCTGACTACAATCTCTTGATACCCGATATTGCGAAATCGACTGACTTAGATGGACGGTTGGATCTACTTTGCATTCGACGACTGTGATTTCTTCCTCGGAACTCCACCTTGACTGTCTCTACACTATGGGCGCCAACCTTTTCTCCTGGACCTGCTTCCATATGACCTCGGGATGTGAACATGGGCCCAACTCTTGGGTGCATCCCTATTTCTTGTTTCAGGGGTTTTCACATCACATGACTACAATCTCCCAATACCCAATATTGTGAAATGTCCCTATTCAGATCGACGATCGAATTTGCTATGCATCCGACAACCACGATTGCTTCCTTGAAAACCTGAGTCACCAATCATGCACTGGGTGCTTACCTTTTTCCTTGGGCCCACCTCCTATGTGGCCTCGGGCTGTGACCATGGGCCCAACTCCTGGGTTCTTCATGATTTTGCATTTCGGGAACTTGCACCTTGCTCCATGTTGAAACCTCTGACTCACAAAATCGTGATTTCTCTTATCTACTGCCACGTGCCCTTCTGAATTGAATGGTCGAGATCATTTCGTGATTTTGGAATTCGCGAGGTCTAACAACTCTTGCCACTGCACTTCCTTAGTTTTGAAACCATGAAATGCTAATATTTCGCCATGTTCCCTTATGAATCAGACGACTCTTGTTGATTTGGAGTTTCGAGAGTTTGGATCTTTTATGAACAACTTTAACAACATTTTGAACTCCTGATTCCCACGACTATTTTTTATCGTTGATATTTCCCGATGAGATCTACGACCCAGATTAAATATTTTCTCAACCTTTGATCTTGGGCCTTTTCTCCGGTGCTAAATTTCGAGCAACTTTTAACCTCCCAAAAGAAATCACGCTGCCAATTGATTCGCCTAATGGATCTCCGCCATCGAAAAAATGAGAACGCTTGTTTGTATTTTAATCTTGAAATGAGCTCCTCTGCATGCTTCACTCGAACGTTTCCTGTGCAGACCACGAACTTGGATGACCTGTTTCCCTTGAAAACTATATGTGATAACATGACATACTAATCTTGATGAGGTTTATTTTCAAGAAACGTATATTGAAGAAAGAAAAACTAGATTTAGTGTATCAGGGGAATCATCTTCAAAGAAATATGGAAAAGGAAAAGGGAATGGGAAGAAAGAAAATTCAGCGACAGTAAAGAAAGAGAAACTCTCTTTCAAGCATTGCAAGAAAGAAGGGAACGATGATGATAATTGTTTGTGATTGCACCCAGAGAAGAGAACAAAGTGGTTTAGAGAAAGGAAAGGGAAGAAACAAGTTGCAACAATAACACGACCAACAGACTTGGGGTATGATTCATATGATGAGTCTAAGATCACAACGATTGGTTTGTCAGGTAAAATTGTTGATGATTTTGATTCAAGAAGTAAATTGTTTCATATAAGGGTTATAATGAAACATACTAAGATCGATACATTGATAGATAGTGGATCTCAATCTAACTTAATTTCATAAGAAGTGGCTAAGAAATTGGGATTAAACACTAAGATTCACAAACCTTATTCACTTAATTGGATAAGAAAAGATCATAAATTTCCCATAAAAAAACAATGTATCATAAAGTTTGCAATTACATCTAAGTATGTGGATGAAGTAACATGTGATGTAGTTCCACTAGAAACATGTGGAATGGTCTTAGGAAGCCCTTATTTATATGATCGTAAAGCAATCTTCTACAGGGAACAAAATCAATATCACTTAACTAAAGAAGGGACATAATATGTTGTGCATGCTCATCATATAAAATTAAATCAATCTCTTCTAACAATGGAAAAATTAAACAAGGTAGCTTATGCAAGCAATACACCTATAATTGTGCCAATTAAAGCAATCAATCTTAAGCATGAACATGAGATAGTTGTAGAATGTGTTGGGGTCCTATAATTATAGGTGACTTGATTCTTCAACTATCTATTTGCCATTTCTCTTGTGATGAAGACACCTGACTTGCTTAGCTTAGTTGATTTCTCTTATCCCTCCATATTCTTATGGTATTTATCATTCATGGTCATTTTCATCATGTCATGAGTTAGTGGGTCATCATTAAATTCATAATCTTGTTTCCTTTGTTTTCCCAAAATTTACCCTATCTCTTTCCTGCTTATGAGAAAAAAAAATTTCTACCATGCAAACTGAAATCATGGGAACTTGGAGAAGTTCACAAGGAAGGAAAACAAAGACACCAAGCATTAGATATCAAATATAAGGAGGTGATTGGCATTATTTTAAAGGTTTTGTGGTCATTTGTTGTACATAGGGACAATTTTGCTTCAAAATACGTTTCTGACCAAATGAAGATGAATTTGACAAAAGTGAAAGAGGTTTTTGTCAATAATAAACAAAGGAACAAAAAATTCTTTCAGTTTATACACAAGTGTTATGATTCAAGAGAAATTCCCAAAATACAGTTGCTACAGGTGGGTTGTTGCACTTTTGGACAACTTTACTTCAAGTCAGTTTTTCAGGGGTTTGGAGCAATTGTTTTCAATTCTTTATGACTCTATTGTGTAGTAGACTTCTCCATATTTCCAACCATACCAATTTCATCCCAAAAATCCTATGGGAAATCCTCCAAACATCCTTTGGAAATGGCTTTATGTTTCTGTTGTATGGTCGCTATGCTTCTACAGTTTTTAGTGACCAAATTAAAAATTGAAGTGTGACCAAATGAGAAATTATTTTTTCAAAATGGAGTATGTATTTGTTCCAAAAATACCAAATAACACAAACCTCTCTCCGTTTTGTAAAATTGTGTATTTTTAGAGATATATATCTACATATTTGAGCCTTATTTTTGCAGAAAACACAGAAAAATTGACAATTTCGGGCATGTACAGAAGCACAGTGAGACCACACTACGCTTTTTCCTGGAGGATCCAAATTCACTTTTATCAGCATGGATGAATATATTATGAAGTTTAAATCTCAAATATATCACTGGTGGGACAGTTTTGTATCAATTTTGCAGCAAAAAGTCAAAAACTTGGCGAAATATTGTTTTCTGCCCCTATTTTCACCAAGGTGTTGCGCTTCTAGACCAGTTGTGGAAAAATCCATTTTTTTATTCTTGGAGTGGATATTTTTATTTTTTAATGGTTCAGGAGGATAGTAGACTTCCTCAGATATACAGAACACTCATTTTTTTTTAAAACTGATCAAGGGAAGGCCTCCAAAAGTACCCTCAAATATCACGCTACGTTTCTGTAAAATTCGTTGTGTTTTTACCAGGAAATTTTAAGCAGGATAAATTTTCAATTTCCTTGGTCCAATTTGAATTCCAAAGACATGGTTGACCTTATGAGGTTTCAATATGATGTAATAAAATGTAAATGAACTGATTCATGAAAATTTGAATGTAATTAGAGGGTCATTAAAGTCAGTCAAGCAGTTAGAGTAAAAAGGGGAAAACAATTTTTGACTTCCTAGTCTTTAGTTTAGCTGGAGATTTTCTTGTGATTTGCTCCTATAATGAAGAATTTGACCCCTCAGATGGGGAAATTTGTTTTGTATCTATATGTATACCCAAGAGAGTCAAGAAAAAGGTTGTACTTGAAGGGAAGGATGGTATGGAAAGATTATCATCTACTGTAAAGATGTTCAACAGGTTGTAAGTGACTTTTTGGATGAATATTAAGACATTTTGTTTCCAGATTCCTGTGTCATGATCATGTGGTGAAGTGATTCTTGATGTAATTTTTCATTCTCTTGTTTAACATATTTTTTTCTTTCCTTATTATTTATAAGAATATTATGTTCAGGATTTGTCTGAAACACCCTGTTCAGGCTTTAAGCAATATTTATGTTTTCTTCCAAGTTTGAATGTAGAATTTAGATAATATCTTCTCTGCATTTGGATTGAACCCTAACGTAATATTCATTTCCATATCACAAACTCAAAGGATCCAATGACATGATTACCTTTCCTAGTTACATTTTGTCTCCATTATTCATTCATCTAATCATCTTAACCTCTTGACTCCATTTTTCCCAATGGTCCTCTTTTGTTGTCTCAACCAAAAACTCTAAAAACAAATCCTATTCTACATAGCTAGCCTAATATCTAATCCAAACAAATTTATATCATACAGAGAGATCCCTCTTTGAGTCTTGGAGGGCTAGATCCTTGACTCCAAGGGGTTTTGTGGTTACCTCTATCAATTTCTTCCTCAGCCTGAGAAATTATGGAGTGCTAACATAATGGTGACCATACTGGGGAAATTCTCTAGTAGTGCACTTCAAGTTCCATATCTAATCATTGATGGTGTACAGTGACCAGACACAAGAAGGATGAAATCTTTCACCTAGCGACTCCAATCTCTAGATCGGTTCTAATTCGAAGACTCCACTGGAGGAAGAACCTGACATGACAAAGCAATCTGGAATGATCAGGTATTCAAGCTCAAATTGTATTCAAGACATTGTTGGTTTTATCTGTAATTATATTATCTCCTATTATAAGCTTGGTCAATAATTTATTGCTGAAATTCATAATGATCAGTTTCAAGATGAAGAACCTCAAAGGATTCAACCTTTACCTAAAGCTCTGATACACACTCCAATATCTGTAGATAGCCCAGTGAGACACAAACCTCCTCCTTTATCTCCTACCATTGTTGAAATTCTAGTTAGCTATAAGACCGTTTCTTTACCTCTTGTACCTGCAAAAATCCCAAACAGATACAAGCCCCTAGATTTGCCTCCTATTCTCCATGACCTCCCTGCCAATTATAGCAATAATCTGCCCAGGTTTGATGGAGAAAATGAAAAGATCACTGCTGAAAAACACATCTAAAGTATTGAGGATTTTCTTGATTTGTTTGAGGTGGAAGAAGATGATGTATGTATCAATATGTTTTCCCTATCATTGCAAGGTAAAGTCAAAAATTGGTTTAAGAATCTTCCAGCTGCAAGCATTAGAAATTTCCATCAATTCATGCAAGTTTTCCTAGATCGGTGGGTGATCATGAGAAATGTCTTTCTCATCCTAGAAGAGTGTGACCATTTGAAAAGACAGCCTGGGGAAATAGTACATCATTTTTTAGCAAGGGTCAATAAGGTATATCATGCAATGCCTGCTGATATAAGGCCACCCCCAGGATCAAGTCACTTGCAATTCCCATATGCCTTAGACCCTGAGATGGCATTCCAATTAAGAGAAAGGAAAACTACAATGCTTGAAGAAATGAGAAATATTGCAGTTGATGTGGAAGCTAAATTTCTGAACAAAAGGTCCAATCTAACGGCATAAGATGAAGATATAACAGAAAAGGAAAATCCAATATCTTCAAAAATGAAATTAGATATTCTGACAAACACAGTCAACGAGATGATGCAGAGGATTAGTAGAAAAGAGGAACTTGTTGTTTAAAGACCTTATGTTCCATTAGTGCCAGAAAGGACAAAGATCAATGTCCCTAAGATGTTTTCATATCAGCCTCAGTATTCTGAACCACCAATCAATTATTTCATGTACTCAATTCACAATATATCCAAAGATGAAGTGCAAAATCAGATGGCGATGGAAAAACATCCTGAGATGATGTGCATGTTTGATGACCTTGCATATGTTGATGATTTTCTAGGATATGATCATCAGGGTGATGATTATGGGGTTGATTTTGATAATGAATTCTTAGAGAAACAAACACTATGTTCATGGGAAGAAGAATTCCAATTATCACAATGCCAAGATGGCAATCAAACTCTTCATACTAATCAAGATTGCAAGGAGGAAAATGCAGAAAATTTTCAAGAAAGTGCAAACTGCTTGCCTCTATGTTTTTCCTCACTCCTAAGAAAACATTGCAAGTAGATTGTAAATAGTAAGAATGAGGAGTGTTTTGATGAACCAATTGAGGAAAATAGGGATGATATATAACCTGCTTCAGATCCGGAGGTGCAACCCTTGAATATTTTTGAATGTCAAACCTTAGATGAAATCATAGAGCATGGGACAGGTAATGAATTGATCTATTTTGATTCCTTTCCCTTATGATTTTTTTCATTTCAGATTGTGAGAGGGAATCATAGTCATATTCTGGTTTAGAATCACAGTGTAAGCCATGAAATTCCAATAGAACCAATGTCACGATCATCTAAATCACTTTATGACCCAATAGATGATATGTTGGATAGCTTGTGTTTCCAAAGTCAGTTTTTTACCCCTAATGATTTCAAGAGATGTTATGATATGGATATGATAATATAGTCAGGTCCAATGTCTTGTTTGGTAGAAGTATTAGTACACAACTCATCAGATCAAATACAAGTATGTTCTGAGTCACTTGAAGACATAGAGAACACATGTGTGGCACCTGGTCATGAGGTTGAATTGACTGAGTTAGAATATTCAATAATGGGTCAAGTCTATCTTGATGGTCAAGTCTATCTTGATCCAGTGGCTATTTATATGGAGAAATTGTTCATCGCAGAGCCACAATGCATTCCCAACATTTATGTTGTCTGTCAGGTTTATCAAGATCCTTGTGATGAGGATCAAGCTAGAAATATCCACTACATATCATTAACAGTTATGTTTCTAATTTGGGTGAAAAACAATGAAAGGGCCAAGGCATCAGATTCAATATTTGATTGGTTATATTGGATATTTCATATTGATTGAGGTCGTTCATTCTCAAGTTATAATAGGATGTATGTACATAAATAATATCATCAGATCAACATCTTTTAATTATCATATTTATAGTATGAAAATAAGCTTGTTGGGAAAACATGCTTTCCATTTCATTTCAGTGTTTCTTTGAAGATTTAGTCAAGTTTGGAATAGGTACATGGTGTATATTTTTGGATAAGCCCAATGGATAAGGCACTGGTCTACGTGTTCATATTTCTATGGTTATTTTCACCTCTCGAAAGAGCTTCCATCCCCAGGTGGATCTTATGTTAGGGTCCTATAATTATAGGTGACTTGATTCTTCAACTATTTATTTGGCATTGCTCTCGTGATGAAGACACCTGGCTTGCCTAGCTCAGTTGATTTCACTTATCCCTCCATATTATTATGGTATTTATCATTCATGGTCATTTTCATCATGTCATGAATTAGTGGGTCATCATTAAATTCATAATCTTGCTTCCTCTATTTTCCCAAAGTTTACCCTATCTCTTTCCCCCTTATCAGAACAAAGTTCTTCTATCATGCAAACTGAAATCATGGGAACTTGGAGAAGGTCACGAGGAAGGAAACCAGATACACCAAGCATTAGATATCAAATATAAGGAGGTGATTGGCATGATTTTTAGGGTTTTGTGGTCATTTGTTGTACACAGGGAAAATTTTTCTTCAAAATAAGTTTCTAGCCAAATGAAGATGAATTTGACAAAAGTGAAAGAGTTTTTTGTCAATAATAAACAAAGTAACAAAAACATCCTTTAATTTATACACATGTGTTATGATTCAATAGAAATTCCCAAAATACAGTTGCTACAGGTGGGTTGTTGCCGTTGTGGACATCTTTACTTCAAGTCAGTTTTTCAGGGGTTTGGAGCAAGGATTTTCAATTCTTGATGACTCTATTGTGTAGTAGACATATCCATATTTCCAACCATACCAATTTCATCCCAAAACTCCTCTGTGAAAGCCTCCAAACATCCTTTTTAAATGGCACTACATTTTTGTTGTATGGTCACTACGCTTCTGCAGTTTTTAGTGACCAAATTAAAAATTGAAGTGTGAACAAATGAGAAATTTCTTTTGAAACATGGAGGAGGTTTTTGTTCCAAACATACCAAAAAACAAAATCCTCTCTCATTTTTGTAAAATTGTTTATTTTTAGAGATATATATCTACATATTTGAGCCTTAGTTTTGCAGAAAACACAGAAAAATTGACAATTTCGGGCATGTACAAAAGCGCAACGAGCCCATGCTACGCTTTTTCCTGGAGGCTCCAAATTCACTTTTCTCAGCATGGATGAATTTATTGTGAAGTTTAAATCTAAAATATATCAATGGTGGGCCATTTATGTATCAATTTTTCATCAAAAAGTAAAAAACGTGGCGAAAAATTGCTTTCTGCCCTTGTTTCCACCAAGGCGCTGCACTTCTAGACCAATTGTGGAAAAATCCGTTTATTTTTTTATTTCTTGGAGTGGATTTTCTTCTTGTGTAATTGTTTAGGCGCATAGTAGACATCCTCAACTATCTAGAAAACACATCCTTTTTTAAAAATTATCAAGGGAAGGCCTCCAAAAGTACCCTCAAAGATCACGCTACGTTTTTGTAAAATTTGTTGTGTTTTTACTAAGAAATTTTACCAACAGGATAAATTTTCAATTTCCTTGGTCCAATTCGAATTCCAAAGATCTGGTTGACCTTATGAGGTGTCTAGATGATGTAATAAAATGTATATGAACTGATTCATGAAAAATTGAATGTAATTAAAGGGTCATTAATGTCAGTCAAACAGTTAGAGTAAAAAGGGGAAAACAATTTTTGACTTCCTAGTCTTCAGTTTAGTTGGAGATTTTCTTGTGATTTGATCCTATAATGAAGAACTCGACCCCTCGGATGGGGAAAGTTGTTTTGTATCTATATGTAGACCCAAGAGAGTCAATAAAAAGGTTGGACCTGAAGGGAAGGATGGTATGGAAAGATTATCATCTACGGTAAATATGTTTAGCGGGATGTAAGTGACTTTTTGGATGAACATTAAGACATTTTGTTTCCAGATTCTTGTGTCATGATCATGTGGTGAAGTTCTTCTTGACGTAATTTTTCATTCTCTTGTTTCAAATATTGTTTTGTTTCCTTATTTTTTATAAGAATAATATGTTCAGGATTTGTCTCAAACACCCTGTTCAGGCTTTAAGCAATATTTATGTTTTCTTCCAAGTTTGAATGTAGAATTTGGATAATCTCTGCTATGCATTTGGATTGAAACCTTACCTACTCTTCCTTTCCATCTCACAAAATCAAAGGATCCAATGACATGATTACCTTTCATGGATACATTTTGTCTCTGTTATTCATTCATATAATCATCTTAACCTCTTGACTCCATTTTGCCCAATGGTCCTCTTTTGTTGTCTCAACCAAAAAAATCTAAAAACAAATCCTATTCTGCATAGCTAGCCTAATATCCAATCCAAACAAAGTTATATCATACATAGAGATCCCTCTCTGAGTCTTGGAGGGCTATATCCTTGAGTCCAAGTGTTTTTGTGGTTACCTCTGTCAATTTCTCCCCCAGCCTGAGAAATTACAGAGTGTTAACATAATGGAAGTTCAATCATACTTTGCTTCAAGATAATTTAATGTCATGCAATACCGTCAAACATATTGGTTCAATTTCAGTCATATTTCTGATGTTATCATTGCTAATGTTTTCTACATGGATGGTAGTGAATTTAGTAAGATGTGAACGAGTTCAAATGGATAACAATATGCTTTCAGTTGTCATGGTTCTTTTGCAATTGATTATGATGTGATATGTGCACATGACATAGTTTAAAGACAAAGGACAAGTGTGGAGGCCTATCTCACACTTGATGACTGGTTAATGCCCTTTTGGAGGACCAAAAGGTATTAGTGGGGAGGTGTGATCCAACTGGATCTAGAAAGGCCTAAAAATCAAAGTTCTTGGAATCAGATGAAACTAGTGCCATTGCATAGGGCTCCTCATGTCTATTCTGGCCATACATATTTTTTCTGAAAATGGACACCATATGCGAAAGTTATCATGTTCTGAACTTTTTCCCAAATAGGCAAAAATTCAAAGTCAATAGGTCAAAGTCAATGGATGATGTCATCAGTATGGAAGATGATGTCAACAATACATCATGTTGGCGTTATCATGACACATGGTAGCACCAAAACGTGCCATGTGTTAGTCATTTTTGGTGTTTTCAGGCTGAGTTGGCATGGTACGGATTTGACACGTGGACTATATGGATGCTAACATTGTAGTATATATGATGAAATGGCCTAGTGATAGGTTGACGCATGGTAGACATGTGGCTATATGAATTGATAGGTGGTAGTGATGTGGCATGCTTCGAGCATGACACATGGTAGGCAGTTGACTGTGTAGTTGAGTTGGTGTTGACTGTACAGGTGATTGTGATGGTGACTAGATGTACGATGGCCAATATAGAGGTGACACATGGCCCGGTCATAGGGCTCCATGTGGCACCCCAGATAAGGCCAATGAGGGTCGGTTCAAAACAAATTGTTACAACCTTCGTAGAGTTCGACCGCCCGACCTCCACCTCAAGCCAAGACTTCAAAAAAATCGATGGATCAACCAGTCTACATATGGTTCTTATTAACCATATGGCCGCAATATTATTTATTGTTGATATTGGTAGTATTTGGGGGTAAATCCCATCGGCGGGGGGCTATCCCAACTGGCCAGGACCATGACCAGGAACCAAGGGTGGAAGACTAGGGGCTAGCGCCGAAGTGTAGCACCAATACACAACTACATGGCCCTCCATGTGACCAAGGGCTTGAGGGAAAAGGGGTGTAGTCCATATATTTTGCAGAAGTGGGTTTTTAACTTTGGTTTTGGATTTTTTATTGTTAAATGTGCTGATTTTATTGGATTTTTTCTCAAAAATGGGGGACTTGGAGCCTTTTTTTAGGCCAGATCTTGGGAGGTGAAACCCAACCAAAATCATACATAAAACAAAGGTTTTTTACAGTCCAATAAGGTTCATAATAGGATAAATGCTGAAGATTTGTGAGGTCCAATCCATTTTCATGTAGGGAAGCCATTGAAGAAGTGAACTTTGAAGGCTATTTCTGGGAGCTACGCTCATCCTTTTTTAGTGCCATTAGTTGTTTTGGTTTATTGAGGTCGAGAAAAACACATCCATACCAGTTTCTAATCCATTTTAGATAATTCTAATGCAATTTTTCAACATTAAAGATTAATAAGAAATCCTCCCCCACTGAGACAAAGGCCTGAAGATGTAGGTAACCTTGCCGAACTCCATTAACAATCTTGGCGTAATGATTTTTTGTTCTTAATGTTTAATTTTTGTTCTGTATTCTTTATGATGGAGGAAAAATTCTTTATTAAAATCTTCTTCTTCTCTTAATTCCTAAGTGGTAAATCAACTCGTGCACAAACTTAACCATAGTCTTTAAAAGATCAATTTTGGATCATGCAAAACCCATAACTACAAAGAAGTGTCCCCATTATAGAGAAACATGTTGAACTTAAAACTATCAAGATGAGCCAGTTGTAATTTAGAATAGGTGGGTGGCTACCAATATCCACCTAGATCAATCCCCCTCAACATTACCCAAATAAGTTTCAAACCCATGACCCTGCTCTGGTACCACTATTGGACACACGAAAATAGATAGGTGTGAGATGCATTAATTCATTAATATCATACATATATAAATACATAATTTTGGATGACCTCTAGATTCATATTCAAAGGTATCTTAGACTCCCTACAACGGTTATGTCTTGTGAAATCTCATATTCCTTCTTCGAGTAACCCTAAATAAAAAAAAAATTCCAACATATTCCTGTATAAAAATTCCAATACAATGTTATAAATAGGTGTAAAATCACAAACTACACATTATGCAAGTTGAACCACTAAATTTGGCTCTAAATTGAGACTAGGGAATGCATTTTACTCTGAGGTAGATTTGCATTCAAATTTACATGAAATCGAAAATAAAGGTGCATGAAATGAACCTCTCATGTTCTTCAATTGAACTTTAAATGTATAGGTAAATTTACCATTTATCAAACTCCATCTTAAAACTGATAAAACAATTTAAGGAGCAACAAGGAAGCTTGGACATGCATTTTAATTTTTTCACTTAATATAATTTTGACCTTACAAATTACAAGGAAAAAATTGTCTCTTTTTCACATCCACCCTTTTAAGACATGCAATTGCAAAATAAACAACATGAATAGGTCTACTATCATAAGACACGCCCTTGAAAACATGCACAACACAAATCTAAGATATAATACAACCTTGGGTTTTTTTTTACAAACAAGTTCTACATTTTGAGGGTTTTAGTAGGCATATATTGCTTATTTTTGCGCAGAATAGTATTTTTAACTGAAAATGAAAAACTGACCTTGCTCTCTCATAACCCACCATCCTCTAATTCATCAAAATGTCGTGAACCTTTCTGCATAGAAATCATCCTTTTTGGAGTGTACATGCACTACTAATTGAACAAACAGGTTATAAATATTGTAATCATGGATTTACAAATTAAATCCTAAATTATGGAGCCTTTGCTAACCTTTGACATGAAGTTTCATATAGCCAACTTTAACAATTTGGCCCTTTGGTTTTACAGAGCATTTTTTAGCCTTTATGCACACGAGGTAGGTTTATTTCTTAACATTCCAATATAATATTATATATAGGTGTAAAATAACAAACAATGCCTTATTCAAGTTGAACCACTCAATTTGGTGCAAAATTGAGACTAGGGTGTCAATTTTACTCAAAGACAATTTTGCATTTAAATTTACATGAAATCCCAAATTGTTATAACCCTAATTTGCACCAGATATGCTTACCTGGCACCAGACCATCTCATTTTACATCTTTTTCCAAGCCACTACTAAACAACTCTTCTTAAAAACACCCTTTTTGAAGGCACATGCACCATGCTCCACTACCGCATGCATGTATACATTAGCTAACCCACTACAGTCTGCGTATACCTACAAAAGCACAAAAAATGGAAAGTTGCAGATGAAACTCACAGTTTTGGGTAAGTTACCTAAACCGTTTGACTGTCCATAGCCGATCACTCGACCAAATACCTAGCCCTTTAGGTATTTGGTTGAGTGACTGGCTATGGGTGGTCAAACGGTTTAGGTAACTTACCCAAAATTGTGAGTTTTGTCTACAACTTCCCATTTTTCATGCTTTTGTAGGTATACGTGGGTTGTAGTGGGTCAGCTAGCATATACATGCATGCAGTAGTGGAGCAGGGCGCGTGTGCCTTCAAAAAGGGTGTTTTTAAGAAAAGTTGTTCAATAGTGGCTTGGAAAAAGATGTAAAATGAGATGGCCTGATTCCAGGTAAGAATATCTGGTGCAAATTAGGGTTATAACACATATCTAGGTGCATGAAAGAAACCTCTCACGTTCTTCAATTGAACTTTAAATGCATAGATAAATTTACCATTTATCTAACTCCATATTAAAACTTATAAAACAATTTTGGAGCTACAGGGAATCTTGGGCATGCATTTTAATTTTGTCACTTAGTACAATTTTAACCTTTCAAATTGCAAGGTAAACGTTGTCTCTTTTTCACAACAACCCTTTTTAAACTTGCAATTGAAAAATAAAGAACATGAACAGATCTACTATGATAAAACCACACCCCCAACGACTTGCAAAACTCAAATCCAAGGTGATCCAGATTATTTTGAGAACAACATGAAGGCAGAAATATAACCGAGATATAACAATGAAATACACAAAAAAATATAGAAGAGAACACAAAAATATAGTGAAACCCAACTTCTATTACTGAATAAGATAAAAAAACATTGTAGAACACAAACTGGAAAAATGGGGTAGCTTATCTCTAAAAAGAAAGATATGTTGGTTATGCTTCATTCACAAGAAGATTTACATCACAATACATTGTCTGCTTAAAGGGCCTCCTTCACCTCAATTATATATGAGAGAGTGAGAGGAGAAAAATTCCCATGATGCATGTGGGATAAATTGGACTAAGTTTATAAAATTCCATAGGCATGTAAAATATTGGGACTTCCTGGGCGGTCACCCATCCCAGTACTACTCTATCTCGAGTGCGCTTAACTGTGGATTTATAATGGGATCCAATGAATTAGTTCTATGTTGTAGGAATGTACATAAGACCAATACATGATATCTGTAATTAAAAAATGAAGATGATATTACATTCCATTCCCCATCAAAAGGGTGAATGTCATGGTTTATCAAAACCACAGGTTCAAAATGGAAAAGGTGGATGGCCACTAAGATCCATCTAGATCATTCCTCCCCCCTTAGGAAGAAATGGTCCCCATTTCATCAAGTTCTCTTGGGATACGAGGATACTTCTAATAAATATAAGCTTGGTGCATTGATTGCCTTGCTGAAGAAGTTGTCTTGCTTAGCTTGTCGGAGGATGTCATGAACCTGCTACTAGAGGGGTTGAATCCATTCAACTAATCTAGCTTCATGATCTACCTGAGTGTGGGAGGACTCTATCGGTGAATATGCAACATGAAGAGTATGAAGGGTTCTGTTATAACCTTGCTTGATTGGGTAGTGTGGAGGCACCCCTGTAGGTGCAACAAGACCATCTTTGTACTCTTCTACAATCCTGTCGATCTACTTCTGCTAGATAGAAAGGTATTGGGATGAGGTTGTAGTGGTTGCAGTGTCCTTTTTTTCACCTTCTGATCGGATTGTGAAGAGGCTAAACTTTGCAGTATGAGAGATTACTTTGTGGCATTGTTTTGGTGGGACAACAGTTGAAACCACCTCTGGTATCCTGTATAGTTGACCCCCCAGAGTAACTTTAATGTCTCTGGACAACAAGGCCACTGCTGGGAAACGCTACTACGAAGCACACATATATACATAACATGCATATTTAATGAATTTAAATCAAATAACACAGAGTTACTGCTACCATACAGACTCAAATGGAATTAACAGTAATTCATACATGCAATGGAATACATGATAACATTTCAAAAGTCACAGACATGTATAACATATATAATTAAGAATGGAAATTATACTTATCTTTTAACTGGAGTAAAACCGCCAACTATGTTGAGAAATTCCACGAACCTCCCAACCTTAGACCACACTTCTCATCACTCTTAGCAGTATGTCACCCCCGAGCTGGGACTAAACTCCACCGGGCAAGGGATTACTAGGCTAGGCAAGGTCAATAGGAAAGTCACATAGTTTAAGAGGAAGTATTCTCTCCCAGGAGCCACTTACACCCAGTGCTCACAGACTCCCATTCCCCACATGCCTGTCCCACCCTAGGATTATACACCTTCATTGTTAAACAATCCATTGGCTGCTCCACCTCCCTTACCTTGGGCTTCAGCAACAATCCAGACCATAATTCTCATAGCTCTGTAGCAGCTATGGGACTCCTTCCAGGAGAACTCACCTCCTCAACACACTCTCTCACCTGGAGAGAGTTGCTCACAGGCCTGGAAACCTGCTTCTTCAATCCACAACCAACTGTCTCACCTAGAGAGAGAGTTTCTCACATGCCTAACAACCTGCCTCTTCAACCACAAAATTCACAACCCACTTCTTCAACCACATCATCTAAATCGGGTAAGGAAATGGACGGCTCAGTAATTTACAGAGGTGCAAAATGGTCACAGTTTAGCAGTGGAAGAAATGGATGGTTGTGTATTTCTCATTGCATGAGTGAACTCGTGAGGAGATACAGGAAGACTGATCTAGCATAGCCCAAAATGATGAAAGCATGATCCAAACTTTGGGCGTGAACCCCCCCTGCGTGAGCGAGCTTCCCCCTTATGCGTGTACGAGTGCCTGATCGAGTGAGTTGGTGCATGAACCCTTTTTATGTGAGTGAGTTCCTCCCTTTGTGTGAGTGAGTGTGTGCACATGAGTGCCCCCCCAAAAATAATTCCCCCCTTAATATTGCGTGTTCTTGAGCTGACACTTGTCGCTCATGAAACATGTTCCTTCCCTTTGGAATTCACCTGTCCTCAAGGAACTTCGGATAAAAACATATCCTTCTAAACAATTTTTGGAAGAATAATAAATTATTATTTTCTTGGACTTAAGCCCCTAGACTTAGCCCCTCTTTCCAACCTCTCAACCCCCTCTCCCCTACCCATCCTAGTGGAGCTTAGTCCCCCATTCTCTTTTATCGTGGTCGGTCTACACGCAGTGGTGTTTTTATATTAATCATGTGAATATTTACATGTACAAAATAGGCTCCTGGCCTTTAACACCTAGGCTCTCTAGCCTATTAACACATAATCCCATCCTCTTATAATTGCTCGGCTCACAATCCTACAAAACATGTTTACAATTCATAACACCACTGGGGCTCTTCCTTGGGGTATTACAGTAACAATGATGCTACGGGGTCGAGACTCATAAATAGCATGATTCATCCACAGATATGGTTAGCCTAATATAAAATCATAGACTTCTAGTGGGGAAACTTCACATAATACCTCATCCTTGAAGGGCTTGATTCCATAGGCCAGGTGACATTGTTGGCTGACACAAAGATCTTGACCCTGGAAAAGCCACCCGATGTTGTATGATTGCGGGTGTGGTGTTGTTGGAAAATCCAACTACTTGACAACCTCTACTAAGATGATGTTCTTTTGGATTTCATTATCAACAATAAAATGTAGTGTGGTCCCCTTCACCCACATCTATGAATGGAAGAGTCACTCCCCCTCCTCGTGATCCTCTACTGGTTGGATTGTTGTAGTTGTGATAGTAGAAGTGGGCTATGCATCAATGATTTGTCTCCTTTTATCATTTTCTGAATCAAGGTCCAAGTTGAGGTTTGTATCTTTATCTTTGAGCTTGGCCACCAATGACTGTATTGAGCGACATTCATCAGTGTTATGCCAAGGGTTGTCGTGGAACTCACACCACTTTCCGTTGTCTTTCTTGGACTTCCTGTTACCCTTCTTTGCCTGCATCTGGAGATGTATCTCTTGAGTTTGGCCTTCCTTTCTTTGTTCTTCATTATGTGAGTTAGATTTTTCTTTTCCATGCTTCTCCCACTTACTCTGTTGCTTGAATTTCTGCTCAATTATGAAGGCATATCGATAAGAAGCTCCCAATGAGGATATTTCCAAAAAATCCATCTTTGTTTGGATGTACCTATGTAGAACACTGTTGTACTTCAAAACCAGGTGTTGCTCAGAGTCTTTGCTACCCAGCTTTGAGCTTAAGTTATGAAATATGTTGGTGTACTCCAACACCATCTAATATCTTTTATGACATAGATTTTTCCAACTCATGTATTGGTAATCATAGAGAATCTACAACAAGAATGATTTTAGGGGATAAATTTCACTGATGGGATAATTTTCCATGGTTTTTCCCAAAAAAATATTCGCCATTCTAAAATAATTCGCCAAAATTCTATAGGATAAAATTATTTTACCTTAAAAATCGCCCAAATTTTATACAAACTATATGCAATCCTTATAAGTTTGAATGTTTTTATAAAAATATCGCCAAACATTTATAGTTGGCATATGAAGGATTAGTAAGATTCGTTAAGGTTTCTACATTTAAAAAAAAAAAATCCATCCTTAAAATCATCCCTAATCTACAGAGGTTTCCCAAGTGGTTTCTCTCCCAAATAGTGTAGATTCATCTATGGTGGACCTCTCCCAGTAACCTTCCCACCATGCTTTGACATGGGGAAGGGATTTAAGGAGCGTGAAGGTGATATTTTCACTATTGGAAATTTTTTGGACAGAGTAATAACCTTCTAGCATATTTAACCATGTTTCTAGAGCATCTGCATATATCTAGCCTTCAAATAAGGGGATGTGAAAATTGTTTTGTACCATGAAGGGTGTCACACTTGCAAAATGGCTTCTTATAGAAGATGCCTCAGATGCTTCCATCGGTAGTCTTCGAAGGATTTGAGAAAAGTTTTCCATCATCTCGTTCCTTTGTCGCACAAGGGCTTCCTCGAGCAACATCTTGAAAGGATCTCATGCTTTTTCATCTCTCTTTTCTTCTGCCATGGGAGGTCACTTGGGCTGGCGAGAGCAGCATTCCTCAAGATAAACTAGCTCGAGACCCAACTCTCTATACCTTGACCTCGTCGGGGACCATCTCTGAGAAATGACATGGAGCATTCGACTCTGATACCACTGATCCAGATTATTTTTAGAATGACATGAAGGAATAAATATAACCGAGATATAACAATGAAATACACAAAAAATATATAGAAGAGAACTCAAAAATACAGTGAAATCCAACTTCTATTACTGAATAAGATAGAAAAACATTGTAGAAAACAAACTGGAAAAATGGGGTAGCTTATCTATAAAATGAAAGAGATGTTGGCTATGCTTCATTTACAAGAAGCTTTACATCACACTCCATTTCCTTCTTAAAGGGCCTCCTTCACCTCAACTATATATGAGAGAGTGAGAGGAGAAAAATTCCCATGATGCATGTGGGATAAATTGGACTAACTTTATAAAATGCCATAGGCATGTAAAATACTGGCACTTCTTGGGTGGTCACCCATCCCAGTACTACTCTAGATTGAGTATGCTTAACTGTGGAGTTATAATGGGATCCAATGAATTGACGCTATGTTGTAGGCATGTTTATAAGACCATTACATGATGACTGTAATTAGCAAATGAAGATGATATTACATTCCATTCCCCATTAAAAGGGTGAGTGTCATGGTTGATCAAAACCATGGGTTCAAAATGGTGATTCAGTGGAAAAGGTGGATGTCCACCGAAATCCATCTAGATCGTAAGGTATAATACAACCTTTGGTTACTCTTTACAAACAAGTGGTGCATTTCGAGGGTTTTACTAGGCATGTCTTGCCTATTTTTACAAAATAGGGTCTTTTATGACTGAAAATGCAAAATTGACCTTGATTTCTCTCAGAACCCACCATATTCTAATTCATCAAAATGTCATGAATATTTGTGCATAAAAATAATCCTTTTTCGAGTGTAAATTCAATATTGAATGTACAAACAAATTACAAATAATGCAAGCATCAATTTACAACTTAAATCTTAAATTATGGAGCCTTAGCCAAATTTGGTTGTGTAGTTTCATATAGCAAACTTTAACAATCTAGCCCTTTGGTTTTACATGGAAATTTTTATCCTTTATGCACATCAGGTATGTTTAGGTCTACAAAATGCCAATATAATTTTATAGATATGTGTAAAATCACAAACTACACCTTCTGCAAATTGAACCACTCAATTTGGGTCAAAATTGAGACTAGGGTGTGCATTTTACTCTAAGGTAATTTTTCCTTCAAATTTACATTAAATACCAAATCTAGGAGCATGAAAGCAACATATCCTATTCTTCAATTGAAATTAATATATCATAGGTAAATTTCTAATATATATATAACTCCATCTTACAACCTATAAAACAATTTTTGAGCTACATGGAAGCTTGGGCATGCATTTTAATGTTGTCACTTTTAATATACGCAAATAGATCTAAGGTTTGGTTTAAATCCATCATGATTTTTCTTGAGGCTCAACACACAACTATTGAGCTTAAGGGGGATTTATCCACCCATGTGACCAAAACCCACCAACAAACTGCATTATTTGAGTGTTTGTTTTCTTGGGTTACATAGTGAATTTGGTTTTACATTAATGAAATATATTCTACTACAACTAATATTTTAGATTTTGTGATAAGGTTCAAATTTCATGGGAAATATATATTAAAAACCTCAAGTAAATGGTGTCAAATTTCTCAATTTTCATTAAACATGGATCTTCAAAATCTCCATGTTGAAGTTGGAATTGTATTAAGTCTATACCAATTATGTTTTTTTATTCCTACGCAGTATTAAGGTGGTTGGTCCTTAATGGAACGATAAAAATTCTAAGCAGACTATTTACTTTTAGAAACAACAAATTATATGCAACCCTAGTCTTAAATGGTAATATGAAATCATTCTTGAATAAATATCATATTGGATATCATCATATACAACAACAGTCCACAACCATAATATTTCACTTGTGGAATCATTAATCTATCATCTATCACTATAAATCATTTCAATGTTGTATATGTAACAATACATATTAGTTCAAGAATGTAACCCCAAACCAAAATTATATTTCACCATTCACCAAATTCCAATATAATGATATAAAAATATGTAATATCACAAACTACACCTTCTGCAAGTTGAAACACTCTATTTGGGTCAAAATTGAAACAAGGGCATGCATTTTACTCTAAGGAAGTTTTGTCTTCAAATTTACATGAAATCCCAAATCTAAGTGCATGAAAGAAACCTCCCCTATTCTTCAATTGTACTTTAATAAATTACATAGGTAAATTTTCCAGATATCTAAATGCATCTTAAAACTTATAAAACAAATTATGGTGCTATAGGGAATCTTGGGCATGCCTTTTAATTTGGTCACTTAGTATAGTTTCGACATTCCAAATTACAAGGAAACGTTTAAATATAATTTGGTCACTTGTAATATAATTTATTCATTTAGTACCTATTATGACATGAGCTTGTCAGAGTCCTGTGGGTTTATGGATTCTACCCAGGTCTGTAATTTTTCCATGTCTCTCTCCTTTTCGCAGACCCCGTCTTAGGTTTTTCCCTTTCGGCATGTAGGTTTTTCTTCTATTTGCCTTCATTCATTTGAGCGTCCTATTTTCCCTGTTGTCTTTCCTGAGAAGTCTCGGCCTTAAGCTTTTCTATTTTCTCTAAGTTTGATCACTACCCTCTCTACCTCCGTCACTGATCCTTTTTCTTTCCCGAGCCCTTAGCCATCATCGAAGTATTTATTTACATGGTTCGCCACCATAAGCACAACACTTAGAGTGGTCTGATATGGAATTGAATCAAGCCAATGAGCAAGTTCAGTTTTTCAGTGGTGGATAATAATCATGGGAATCAGGAGTTCAGAACGTTGTTGAAGTTATTTGTAAAAGAGTCAAACCCCCGAACTCTAAAATCAACAGGAGCCATCTGATCCAGTAGGACGCATGGCACCAGATCCGAACCGCAGAGAAAATCATTCCAGGAAAGCTGAAGTGAGGATTGCACTGATTTTTTGAAGTCCCGAAATGATGAAGGCCCGAAGTCCAGAAATTTCAATATTCATCTGGGCCGTCCAATTTAAAGGGACATGTGGCACCTAATCTAAGAAGTCACGATTTCGTGACTCGAAGGTTTTAGCATGGAGCATGACACAAGTTCCCGAAGTGCGAAATCGCGAAGTGCCTTGGAATTGGGCCCATGGTCATAGCCCACAGTCATATGGAAAATGAGGCTATAAAGAAGGGCATGCGCCTATTGGGCGACTGGAGACTAAGGTTATTCGGGGAGACAATCCTAACCGTCAAATTCAAAGTAGGTCCAACCATTGATTTGGATGGACGTTTTTGCAAGTTCGAGCATCAAGATATTTGGAATCAAGTGGAGTGAAGACTCCCGAAATGCGAAATCCTGAAATTTCATACGGGATAAGCGTGATTTCATGGCCCGAGGTTGCATGGAGCAATGGAGAAGAGCTACGCAAAAGGTCGAGAGTGCCTGTATTGTTTACAGAAAAAGATTTGCATGGCCTTGAGGCGTTGGGATTGACTTGGAGGAGTCATGAGCACCGCCTGGAGCATTCATGGGTGTCAGGCCTCATCCCGATGCCGATGAAAATAGTTAATGAAAATGGGGAAGGTGGTTGAAACCTCATCTCACCACATAAATGGAAAGCATGGAAGGACTGGCCTTGGAGGTAGACTACCAACCCAAAGTTCCCCCGTCAATGGATTCTTGTGCAACGTCCATACTGGTCTGAGCTCGCGTCTGACAGAGGAATGCAAGTGCAGAATGACAGAAGAGATGCAGACACAAATCTTTGATTGTAGTAGCCAGGTCACACTCTTGGTGGTGGCAAGATGTTCTGAGTATAAATACTCGGTTTTGATATTTTGTTAAGGTCGATGGTAGATCTAAGATCCCGCATGTAATGTTTTAATGAATCTTTGGTTCTTTGGTTATGTAACTTGATATGAGACTTCTTGTAAAATGAAATTCAACTTATATTTCCATCTTACTTACATCTGATACTGAATGTTCATGATTGAAGGATTTGCAAGGATGTTTATGACTGAGTTGTAATGGATGTTTGATTGTAGTGCAGTTATAGATTTTTCAGTTTCCTGAAACTTCAAATTCAAGAGGATCTTTTTTTCAGAGTTTTTTCTCCTTAGACTGCTGGAAGACTTGATGTCCAGAGCATACCTTTACATCTACTCAATTTATTCCTCCTACTCACCATTACTACAACTTGTTGGCTGATGTTTATCAATACCTCATTTGCTTGTGCATACTGCTTCAGTTCTCTGAGTTAAAACGATATTCTCTCGAGTCTACCCCATTGACCTCTTTAAATCCATTAACTGTGACATATAAACTGATGGGTATTGGGCTTACCTCTGCTACAATCCAGAGGTGACTTCTAGTGCTAACATTTTTGGCATTGTTCTCGGGGATGAATTGAAGATTTTCCCTAGGATTGAATGACAAAGATTATTGGTTCTGAAGGTGCATCAGAACTCAATACATTGAAGATTGCAACTGTGCACTTGGCGACTCCCTGTTATGAATCCATTGTTCCAGCTATGGCTTCCAGAGGCAGACACACAAGGTCTAACCCACAGTTGCCTTTAGAAACACCTGAAGCTGGCCTAGAGAAAATTTTCAGAAGATGGAAGACCCCTCAAGAAGTTACTTCAACTTCTAAACCAACTATTTCTGATGATTTTCACTATCCTCATTTAGAAACTCCAATAGTTGCTTCTCCTTTTCCTGTTATACCACTTGTTGGAGTTTCCCGAAGCTTAAAGTTTAGGAGTGCTCCTCCTGATGTCTCCTCTCCTGGTCTAGGATTAGAAGGAAAAATTATTGTCACTCCTATCTCCCCTGAAGTTGTACCATGGTTTATACCTAGGACCTCAGAATATTTTCTCACTCTAGGTTTTACCACTCCTCCCCTTGTTAGAGTTGTTAACTTTACCACGAGGGAAACCTCTGTTCCCTCAAGCCCTCTAGCCTTTTCCCCTAATCCTATGTTTTTTCCCTTTCCTCAGGCAGGCTCAGTTCCACTCTCCCCGGTCTGAACTCCATCTCCTCCTGGTTCCCCTCTAGCTATCATTTCTATGGCAGGTGTTAATCCCCCTAGGAACAAAATGGATGCCATAGTGACTGCAAGATATGCCCCTCTGGTATTAACTCAACCAATGAATTCTCACCCTACTGGATATTACCTAAAATACATGACCAAGTTCAAGAGAACCTTGCTTCCTTCTATAGTTATGCAGACAATCTAAATATTGAAAACAAGGATGTCTGGATGAGAGTATTTGTCCAAAGCCTTTATGTCGAGGCTAGGAAATGGTTTAGGGGATTGACCCCTGGATCCATTACCGGGATTGAGGATTTAGATGATGTATTCTTGAGACAATGGGGGGATAAAAAGGAATTTATGTATTATATCACTGAGTTCGGGTATCTAAAGAGAAAAGAGGGAGAATCTATCTCTCACTTCTCCAAAAGATTCAACAAAATGTACAATAATATCCCTGCGAAGATAAAGCCTACAAAAGCCTCTACTAAAATTACTTATGTTAGTGCTTTTGACCCTTATTTCTGCCTCTTGCTAAGAGAAAGAAGAGCTACTTCCTTGGCTCATATGAAAGATGCAACCCTTGAAGTAGAATCCAATGTGTTGGTAGTTCACAGACTCATAAATAAAATTGATAGAGACAGAGGAAAAGGGAGATATGAAGACTCAACCTCAAGTTCCTCTGCATCCCATTCTCAAGTAGATGAATTGACCAAGATGGTAAAATCTCTCTCTGCAGAGATGAAGAAGATGAAATTTGAAGGGAAGAAGAGTTATAAGAATGCTCAAAATGTTGATAACAAAGATAATTTTAGAAGACCAAACAATACCCCTCAGATACTTCCAAGAGAGCCCAGAAACAGATATAGGGATGATTAACAAATCTAAACCCCTCTCCAAAATAATCTCATTGCTGATGAAGAAGGAGATGAAGAAGAGCTTGATCCTAAAATCCATTGTCTTGGGAAAACCTCCCCATTCCCCGATTTGTCCCAATCCACATATGAGGAGTCCCTCATGGAAAGCCAAATAAATGAGCTAAGTAAAGAGGACAAGACCAATAGTAATCCAAATAAATATAACTTCAGGTCTAAGAAGAAAGATGGGAAGTCTGACATCCCTGATCAACCCCCCAGAGTAGATAATCCTGCCAAAGACGCAGCAAGAAGCAACAAGAAAAGGAAAACAAAGAACCCCCCACCAGTAGCCAAAGATCTTGTTCCAGAGGTGAGAGAAATTCTAAATCCCCCCTCCTCTTTCAACTTTGAGCATGAAATTTAGAAGATCAGAATCCCTGTACCCCTTTCAGATCCGGTCAAGCATGAAGACTTTAAAATGTCCCTCTCCAAACTATTGCAGCCTGAGCATTCATCTTATTCCACAGACTCAGTAAACCTTCAATATGAAAAGCCAACAGTCATTCTAGGTCCCTTGATAGAAGATAAAGATGATTCATCCCCTCCCTTCTACAACTCACTGAACATACATGATAAGGTGCTCCATAATTGTTTAATGGACTCAGGGGCGTCTCATAATCTCATGCCAAAAAATATCATGGACGAACTAGGACTAGAAATCACAAAATCTTATCATGACTTGTATTCTTTTGACTCAAGGAAGGTTCAGTGTCTTGGTGACATCAAGGATCTGGTTGTGACCTTGTTTCATCTTCCCATGAAAAGTGTAGTCATGGATATCGTGGTGGTAGATGTTCTCCCCAATTTTGGCATGTTGTTGTCAAGATATTGGATAAGTACACTTGGAGGAACATTACAGATGGACCTCACATATGCTACCATTCCTGTGTTCGGAGGGGAGCATAGAAGACTGTACAAAGAGGCTCAATTGGCCTATATTATTAGTGATGAATATGAACCCACTAACCATCCTATTTTCTCACTTGATACAGATTTGGTATCCAACTTATTGCAGCTCACTAATGCCCCTGAACCCCCTCTTGAAATYAGAAAGCAGTCCCTTACTCTTTGTGAAGATTCTCCTCTGATTACCTCTGTTTGAAAAATGTTTTTTGATGGAGCCTCTTCAAGAGAAGGTGTCGATGTTGGAGTGGTCCTTTTTTCACATGTTCAAGAGATCATAYCTTTGTCCTATAAGTTAGAATTTGAAACTACCAACAATGTGGCAGAGTATGAAGATCTTGTTTTGGGTTTGAGGGCTGTAAAAGAACTGAGAATTAAAGAGATATCAGTGTTTGGGGATGTTGAGTTGATTGTTCAACATATTAGAAATATTTATCAAGCCAAGCACCCTCAGCTTAGGAGTTACATAAATGAAGTCTGGGATCTACTCGACAATGTTTTCTTGGCTTTCAAAATCTCATTTTTTCCAAGAGAAGAGAATGCTATGGTTGATTCTCTGGCCGCTTCAACAAGTAATTTTAGATTCTCTTTGCCACCCAAACTCATGTATGATATATAAGTAAAATATAGACCCTCTATACTTGATAATATCAAGCATTGGAAAGTGTTTGAGGATGATCTTGAAATGAAAAGATTCTTGGAGACTGTTGATGAGTTTTATGCATTACACATTGATAAAGATCCTGATTATGAAATAAACCCTCATGCTGACATTTTTCTGAATAAAATTGTTGAGAATCATATCGTCCAGTTGCCTAGCAATCATATCCCTAAGGGACTAGTTCGTTTGGAAATACTATTTGACAGAAATGATGTGGCAGTAAAGGGAAAGATTTCAAATGAAGAAGTTGACATGAATGAGTGAAATATCGGCATAGAGGAGGATCCAAAATTTGTCAAGTTGTCAAACAACTTGTCAAGGGAACAAAGGACCGAGTATGCTGAGTTATTAAGAGGATTTTCTGATGTGTTTTTCTAGACCTATGAGGATCTCAGAACATATGACACAAGCATCATCAAGCATAAGATCCCATTAAAAGAGGAGGTCAAACCATTTAGGAATAAATTAAGACAAATAAACCCCATGTTGTTTCCTATTATGGAAAGGGAGGTAAGGAAGTTGTTGAACGCCCAAATCATTGTCCCTTTGAGATATTCTAAATGGGTAGCCAACCTGGTTCCAGTGAGGTAGAAAAATGGAGAAATCAAACTGTGTGTCAATTTCAGGAATCTGAACAAAATCTCTAAGAAGGACAATTACCCTTTGTCGAAGATGGAACACATATTGCAGAGGGTAACATGTGCATCCAGGATTTCCATGATTGATGGATTTTCTGGCTACAATCAAATCTTTGTCCTGCTTGAAGATAGAGAAAAGACAACCTTCACCACTCCTTGGAGCACATTTATGTATGCCAAAATGCCCTTTGGATTGATGAATGCATGAGAAACCTTCCAACAAGCCATGGACATGGCTTTCATTGGAGAAAGGGATAAACTTGTAGTCATCTATATGGATGACATTACAGTCTTCTCCAGATCTGATAAAGAACATTGCCAGCATCTGAGAAGAGTCTTCTTGAAATGAAGAAGGTTTGGTCTCTCCCTAAATCCCAATAAGTCTTTGTTTTCCATGCGAGAGGGAAATTTTTTGGGGCACATAGTATCAGCTGAGGGGGTCGGGATTGATTCAAGCAAAGTAGGAGCTATCCAAACCTTGTCACTTCCCCGATCCTAGAAGGAAGTTCAGTATTTCCTGGGAAAGATTAATTTTCTTAGAAGGTTTGTTTCAAATTTTGTTGAATTGGTGAAGCATATTACAACCATGCTTAGGAAGGGGAATGAAATAAAATGGACTGTTGAGTCCAGAAATTCCTTCAATCAAATCAAGAAGGCCTTGGATTAGGTGCCAGTTCTTATCAGTCCTGATTATTCCAAGGATTTTCTTATTTTTTCCTTTGCTTCTTTTAACACAATGGTAGCTGTTTTATTGCAGAATAATGTCAAGGGGCTGGAGAAACCTATTTCCTTTTTCAGCTAGGCATTAAGAGATGCAGAGATCAAATATGACATCATGGAGAAGTATGCGTATGCTTTGGTGAAAGCCCTCAAATATTTCAGGATCTATGTCTTACATTCAAAGGTCAATGCATATGTTCCTCAGCTTCTATGAAGGAAATTCTCATTCAGTCTGACATAGACGGAAGAAGGAGCAGCTGGATTGCCAAAATCCTTGAATTTGATCTGGAAATAAAGCCCACCAAACTAGTTAAAGGCCAAGGTTTAGCCAAGCTATTAGCTTAATCTAATTACAAATCTTTGGGGTTTAACTTCATCAACACTTTCTCAGAAAATCAGAAATCTAAGTTCATTGATATAAGTTCTCAGGGTGGCCCTCCACTGGTAGAATGCACCTGGTACAAATACATTATATATTTTCTACAGGAGTTAAGGCCCAATGATAGAATAGGAAAAAGAAAGGAAAGAGATTTAAATATTAAAGAAATTAAATATTGCCTCATTGATCATGTTTTGTATTAGAAAGACCCTCTGGGAGTTCTTTTGAGATGTTTAGACCCACAGGAAGCCCAAAATATTATTTTTTATTTTCATGAAAGCCTATATGGGGGACATCATTTATGGAGAACCACAGCCTATAAAATTCTCAGGGCCGGGTACTTCTGGCCTACTCTATTTACTGATGTCTGTGCAAAGATCAAGGTTTGTGTCAAGTGTCAGGAATTCTCAAGGAAGCAGTAGCTCAAGTCTTTTCCATTGAAGCCTGTGGTAGCTTCAGGACCCTTTCAGCAGTGGGGCCTACATTTTATTGGGGAAATTCATCTTGCTTCAAGCGGTCAACATAGGTGGATCTTGACTACGACAAATTACTTCACCAAATGGATAGAARCTATCCCCACAAGGAGTGCTTCTCACAAAGTATTCATTGGTTTTCTTGAAGATATTATGACAAGATTTGGATGTCCGAACARAATCATCATTGATAATGTTGCATCTTTCAAAGCCAAGCCATAAATCCAGYTTTGCTAGTAGTTTGTAATTTCACTGATTCACTCAACTCCTTACTACCTCCAAGGGAATGGATTGACAGAGTCATCTAAAAAACGCCTTATAAAGATTATCAAAATACTGCTAGAGGACAACAAGAAAGCATGGTATTCAAAGMTGAAATTTGATCTATGGGCTGACAGAGTGACAACAAAAAGATCTCTTGGGGTCTCTCCTTTTCATCTTGTGTATRGAGTTGAGGCCATMTTTCCTTCTCATCTCRYCTTKCCAGTGGAAAAAAATTTCTAGGACTACCAAGGAGAAGTTGATGACATGGTCAGGAGGATACTGCAGCTAGTAGAAGTGCAAAAGACTAGATAGAAGCTATTGAACAAAGCACATGAACAACAACAGAAGATCAAGTAGGCTTTTCACAGGAAAGCAAGAAAAGAGGATTTTCAGCTGGGAGATGTAGTACTAAAATGGGATGCACCCAAGTAGGACAAAGGAAAGCATAGCAAATTTAAATCCTTGTGGATTGGGCCCTTCAAAATCTAAGGTATTTCCAAATAACACTTACAGGTTGGGGGATTTGGATGGATCTGAAGTTTTTGGTCTCCCTGTAAACGGGCATTTCCTGAAGAAATATTTTGTTTAGGTCGTAACCGACATTCTGCCACTGTAAATACCATTCTTGTTTTGTTTTTTAGTTTTAGTTTTTTGTTTTCAAATAGGGGACCCCATAACCCAATAAAAAGGCATTGGAACTACTTGTTCTTGGTAGCCTGTAGGGAGCATGCCATCCCCTGTGGAGCCAAATGTTATCACGTGATCTTGTCAGAGTCCTATGGGTTTATGGTTTCTACCCAGGTTTGTAATTTTTCCATGTCTCTCTCCTTTTCGCAGACCCCATCTTAGGATTTTCCCTTTCATCTTATAGGTTTTTCTTTTGTTTTCCTTCATACGTTTGAGCTTCCTATTTTTCCTGTTGTCTTGCCTGAGAAGTCTTAGCCTTAAGATTTTATGTTTTCTCTAAGTTCGATCACTACCCTCTCTGCCTCTGTTACTGATCCTTTTTCTTTCCCGAGCCCTCAGCCATCATCCAAGTATTTATTTACAAGGACTGCTGCCATAAGCACAACACTTAGAGCGGTCTGATATAGACTTGAATCAAGCGAGCGAGCAAGTTCAATTTTTCAGTGCTGGATAATAATCACAGGAATCGAGAGTTCAGAACGTTGTTGAATTTATTTGTAAAAGAGACAAACCCCCGAAATCTGAAATCAGTAGGGGTCGTCTCATCTAGCAGGACGTGTGGCACCAGATCTGAACCATAGAGAAAATCATTTCGGAAGAGTTGAAGTGAGGAATGCGTTGATTTTCTGAAACCCCAAAATGACAAAGGCTCGAAGTCCCGAAATGTCAATATACATCTAGGCTGTCCAATTCAAAGGGACGTGTGGCACCTGATCCAAGAAGTCACTATTTCGTGACTCGAAGGTTTTAGCATGGAGAAAGACGCAAGTTCGTGAAGTGAGAAATCATGAAGCGCCTAGGAATTGGGCCCATGGTCACACCCCATGGTCATATGGAAAGAGGGACTATAAACAAGGGCATGCGCCTATTGGGAGGCTGGCGACTAAGGTTATTTAGGGAGACTATATTAGTCATCAAATTCAAAGTAGGTCCGACTGTTGATCTAGATGGACCTTTTCGCAATTTCGAGCATCGAGATTTTTGGAATCAAGTGGAGTGAAGACTCTCAAAATGAAAAGTCCAAAAATTTCATACGAGATAAGCATGAGGTCATGGCCCAAGGTCACATGGAGCGATGGACAAGAGCTGCGCGAAAGGTCGAGAGTGCCTGTATTGTTCACATAAAATATCTGCATGGCCTTGAGGCACCGGGATTGACTCGGAGGAGTCAAGAGCACCACCTAGAGCATTCATGGGTGTCAGGCCTCATCCTGATCCCAATGAAAATAGTTAATGAAAATGGGGAAGGTGGTTGAAACCTCGTCTCACCCCATAAATGGAAATCATGGAAGGACAGGCCTTGGAGGCAGACTGTCAACCCAAAATTCCCCTGTCAACAGATTCTTCTACAAAGTCCATACTAATCTGAGCTTGCTTCTAATAAAGGAATGCAAGTGCAGACTGACAGAAGAGATGCAGACGCAAATCCTTGATTCCAGTAGCCAGGTCACACTCTTGGTGGTGGAAAGATGTTCTGAGTATAAATACTTGGTTTTGATATTTTGTTAAGGTCAAGGGTAGAGCTAAACTCTTGTATGTAATGTTTTAATGAAGCTCTGGTTATTTGGTTATGTAACTTGATATGAGACTTATTGTTTAATGAAATTCATGTTCTATTTCCATCTTATTTGTGTCTGATACTAAATGTTCATGATTGAAGGATTCACATAGATGTTTATGACTAAGTTGTAATGGATGTTTTATTGTAGTGCAGTTATAGATTTTTTAGTTTCCTGAAACTTCAAATTCAAGAGGATCTTGTTTTTAGAATTTTTTCTCCTTAGATTGCTGGAAGACTTGATGTCCAGAGCATACATTTACATATTCTCTTCAATTTCTTCCTTCTACTCACCCTTGATACAACTTACTGGCTGAAGTTGATCAAGACCTCATTTGCTTGTGCATATGGCCCCAGTTCTCCGAGTTAAAACGATATTCTCTCTAGTCTGCCCCATTGACCTCTTAAAATCTATTAATCGTGACATATAAACTGATGGGTATTAGGATTACCTCTGCTGCAATCCAGAGGTGACTTCTAGTGCTAACACTACCAATTAACCAAATATCTATGGATGGAAATTTCCAATAGTTTCAAATTACAAATTCATTGGGATAAATTAAATCTGTTGGAATGTATGGAATTACGGATGACTGATAACTTTGTTTCCTCACATAGAGCACTACCTATGTATGTGTTATGGGGAATCCAGTTAACCAGAAGCAAGTTGATTTTTCAAGATAGAGTCATGGTTAGGAAGACTTTCACATTACATTAGAGTATCTTATGAGGAAGGAAGGAAGTAACCAAAGAATATTGTTCCAAGAAGCCTTCAATAACCGAATATAGATCACACTAAGCCTTGGGGATTTTTTGATGTAGCATGTGAGGGTACTTTGGGAACTTGTGGATTTGGGGATATTATTTATCTAGATAATGAAAATTAAGTTTTACTAAAGTATGGGGCAGGTTTGGGAACAAACAATAGAGAATAACTCTATTCCCTCTGTATCCTACTTAAGGTTGCAGTGGACAGGAAGGTTAAGATGTTATAGGAGTTTGGTGATTCCAAACTTCTGATGGACCAGGAAAATGGTAAAAGTAACATTTATAACTTGGAGATGAGGCCTATTTTAGATAGGATTATGGAAAAGCAATTAATTTTTGAAGAGGTTTCTTTTTCTCCAACCACAAAGATAATTAGTTATCTAAGGAAACACTCATTTTGGAAGAAGTTGTTTTTCTTGTTCATGAGATTAAGGACCATACTACTATACATTTGATACTCTTACAACATTTTTTATGAATGGATTTTTGTCGTGATTTTGTTTTTGTTTATGTAAAGTTAGAGAGAGTTTGTCTCATGGTTTTGTCTTAGAATCAATATGATGTTGTGGAACTATTTGTTTAAAGAGATACATATAAAAGGACAATTGTAAGATTCGAAGTCATAATGATAGGCTATAGTGTTATCTGATAGATGTAGTATATAAAGGAAATGACTGGTAACGTTAAAATTCAAAGGGATCATCAATGTGTATTTGATTTCCACTAGAAATATCAATACATGTATTTTTGTCTTGGAAAAAAAACTTGAAATATAATTTATTGTAGGTACATTCAGACATTATTATAAAGATGCACTAAAGATCACTTAAATATTGCATATAAACACTAAAGATCACAAAAGGCATCACATATAAGAAAAGTATGAGTCAAAACATTATTGATCTTCCATTAATTCCTCATAATAGAAGGATGTTTACATGATAGACATTAGAGTTACAATCTCCATTACAAAACTGGGTAAAGTATAATACAGATTCTACAACTTTCTTCTATCTGAATATTCCTTCTAAGGTATCTATAACAAGCCTCTCCTTTCCTATATCTCTACTGAAAACCTTATATATTATGTTCCCCAAGGAGACCATATTTAACCTATAAGTCAGTTATATAATTCAATCATAACTAACTTTACATGTATTCACAGGTCCTTGAGCCAAATGTTATAGCTATGAGGCGATGCTTACTTGAGGAACACTCCACCTTGTTGTAGCCAGTCATCCAATGCAATCGATACTCATAAGGGTATTTTATCTAGTCACCATATTCACATTGTGGGGTGGTACTAAATAACATTACAATGTGAATGGGTTCCAAACTTGGTAGTGCATCGAAGAGTCTAATGGAAGATATAGAGTGCAGTATGGATATGGAGGGTGCACCACTAGGTAGGAAGAAAGTAGTGGAAGTGATGGTTAATGGTCGATGATATATTGGGGACCAACTTGAGGAAGAGGATTATGGTTGGGATGGACAATATTGATACAACTAGGTATATGTTCACCATGAGTTATGGTCTTGTTGCAAAGAAACTACCATGATATCCTATACATGGGTCAAACACCTTCAATGCCATTTGACTTGACCAATATAGACATGTTCCTTCTCGTGAACTAATTTCTCTTACATATCCTTGTACTTATGAATTCCCTTGGAAGTGTTGGAATCATTGATTCCTCCCCTCAATATGTGCTCCTTTTCCTTTGGTCCTCCCACATTGATGGAGACTCCCCCTTTATATGTCTTGGGTCCTCCTGGACTATTGACATTGATGTGAAATGCTTCTTCTTGATTGGTGGAACCATCCACATATGGGTGCAGTACTGTGACCTATTATTCATCCACCTTAATCCTTCCCAAGTTTCCCCCATGGTGGTGTAGTCTAAATGTTCTATGTTTTGGCATTTTTCACTAGAATTTGGTGATCTAAATCTAGGTGAAATTTCAATTTTATGTTGTTTAACTTGCATTTATGAATGCATGAATTGATTCAGCATCCTCAAAAAACCTTGGGGCGCTTGTATTATACAGACTTAACCACTCAATGGGATACTTATAATTCCATGGACTAGTGTCCCTTCATTATACAAAGGGGTAAATTTAGAACATGGCAGTACCTTTTAGGACCAGACATCATAGGAATTCACTGGTCACATTAAATAACTTTTTAATTCATATTCTCTCATAGCCTATATAGCAACACAACAGATCTGGGTCAGGTATTGTCGAGCCTTCCCACATCATGCAAAATTTTAATATGCACTATGTTCATCGATTAATCCTTGTCCTTTCCAATGTCTCTCATCCACTCATGTTTAATTTACATTTCGAGATAACGTGGGAATAATAAGCCCACGATGGACATTTTAAACACCCCCTAGCTCGTATAATTAAGGCCCAAGATGCCAAACGCACCCATGAGACAAAAACTTTGCTAACATGGAAGTACTAGGTGGGTCCCATTGTGGCAGGCCAAGGGGTGATGGTGGGTCACAATGGTGATTTTAGCATGGTAGCATCAACGATATTTCCTGGATACAAGTGGTTTTAGCTATAGTTGAGTGGGTCATGGAAAAGTTTTTTTTATTTGCAAATCGTCGAATCTGAGTCATAATTCTGATGAATAATGGATAGATTCGTAATTTTGATGAATGTTAGAGAACTAAGAAAAAATTATAACAAAGTTTTGAGAATTAATGAGTAATTTCTAATGGTAAGGTTGATTTTATTTGTACCGCCGTAACTCTACATCGAACTTTGAACCCATATATAATAGTGATTCTTCTTCCTAACCTTTTTCTAATTGATCTCCCAAGTATGTATCCTTGGTCACTAGTTTTGTAACACACTCGACCCCCTAGTCTTCTTTTAGGCTGATGGAATGTCAAAAATTTTCTTTTTCCAACTACACTTCTCCAATTAGACCCCATAGGTTAATATTTCTCATTAAGAGATTTCCAATAACTGTAACTATGCCTCATTTTTCATGTCCATTTTTGGGTGGTCCTCGGTTTTTGTGTCCATTTATGGCCGATTTTTTGGAACATGGTTTTTTGCCAATGGTTTTCTATTTTAGGTTAAGGAATTAGGGTTGTTGACTAATCCAGGTCATTGGATTAGGGTTTTGGATATCTTTGGATCCTATATGTATATTGTATTGTAAACAATGTATGATATGAATGAGCATAGAATATATTGGTTTTCCCGGTTTGGGTTTCCAGGGGAAAAATCTTTGTGTAATGTTTGTATTTTCCATTGTATCTTTTATGTTCTTTTATTGAAAATCTATTTGTAGTATAATATTGTACAAGGTTAAAATCTACAGTGGCATCTGCCACGTCACTCCTCAGACCCATGCCTTGTCGGACCTCCAAACAACATTTTTCATTTTTATCAAAACCCTCCCATCAGAGTACTTCCACTCTGGATACTCTGTACACTCCAACAATTGATTCTGACAACGTCCACCCCAATGGATCTAATAGTTTTGGAAGCCGACAAAATCAACAGCTTGAATTACATCTAGATCTTTAACTTTCATGGTATTTAACATTCTCCCCTATTCTCTTTGTACTCGTGCCAGTGGATCCCATGATATATCGATGGTTGTTGTGAATAGCGGTCACCCTCCAATCAACATCCCAGATCTATCCTCAGGGAACTCCTATCGAAGTACTTCCTCCCTTAGTATCACAACACACCTCAATCAACCCCCTTCGATGAATGGTTGAGATATATATCTGATAAATACAAGGGCTAGGATTTAGCCACTTTAACTAAGGAATAACACCAATAGGGTCCTACTTGGTCTTTTCTACAATTGGCAGGCTACCACGTTTCCTTCTCTAGACACATTGACACCCCTCGTCATCATGAATTAATTCCCCTCTTAGCCTCATTTAAGTGGGATGTCACATGGAATACGAGTTGGAACCCATGACATGTGTCCCTACCCAACTCTACCACCTGGCTTGACACATGAAACTTAGGACACATCACATGTTGTTCCCTCAAAGCACCAAACCATATTGACAAGTGGCACAACCTCCACTTGACACGTGGGCCTCTCACATGGACTAACATGGAGTACACGTCATATCTGATCACTTGACGTTTCCATCCATGACTAACACCTATACAGTACGCATTGGATGGGTAACATCATCCTCATCAGCATGATGTCACATTCCTCCTTGGCCTCTCCAAGCATGACCCATTGCGATCTACGATTGGCAATGATTCCCCCACTCACCGATCAATTTCCACAATCACTCCATGGATCCTTCTCATCGGAGTTCCTTAACCAAATCTACTCCAACAACCCTACCATGATTCCTTTGATGTCCATCCTGATGAATCCAATGGTATCGATGGATCCTCGAGGCCCTTCCATCAAAGTGGCTCTACTCTTGTTTTGTGGGGATACTCTTACAGATTATTTATAATCAATGGTCACAATTTCCCCTGTTCTTCTCTCCTTTAAATCCAACGGTTGTCAATGACCTAGATCTTCTTCAATATCTCGTATGTGAGGTGACCCTTATCAACATCTAGGATTTTGATGTCGTGTCAGATCGACGCCACAATTATTTCTAAGATAAAGCATGGGTTTTCTAAGGTTTAAGAGTCCATTTCAGGACTTTACCAATTCATGGATTTCTCAAGTAAATTCCAAATTTGTACTAGGCCTTTCAGCGTCTATAGAAACCCTTCCAATCCAGATAAGGCTCTCATCCTTCATCATTTTTCATGGATAATTTCCTCTAACAAACTGTACATACAAATACATGGCGTATCCAACCGAGTTGGTCAAGGTCATTCTAAATAGAAGCTATTAAACCAATGAGTTTTATGGGAATAATTTGCATACAAGCAAGGGTATACATAAATCCAACAATATGTGTATACATGGATATTTATATGCAAGTAAAAATTGTACAACACGCATAATAATTACATAGAATATTCTCATGCACAAAATTGTATAGTCCTAGAAAATTCTAGTAGAAAATATGCAGAAATATAATTCCAATAGCCATTACCCATGACATAAAATGTGTAATTACAATTCATGTACCATTTTAACAATAATATTCCAAATTATAAATAACACAAAAATATACCCATCATTCATACAGTGATTTAAAAAACACATGGTGGACACTGATTTGATTTAAATAGCCACCAACTGCATACAGACCTTCAAATTTCCTCCCAACCTTAGACTGTGTTTCTTATAACTCAACAGTAGGTCACCCCCGAACTGGGGATTAAACTCCACTTGGGAAAGGTCTCTCAGTATTAGAAATATTCCAATTCAGGTTCCAAGTTTAATAGCCAGACTGCATTCTCTCATTCCCCATATGCATGTCCCACCCCAAAAAGTGTTCCCCTTCTCTGCTCAATAGCCCTATGGCTGCCTCACTTCCCTTCCAGGGCTTCAACAATAGGTCGAAAAGGAAGTCTTAGAGCCCTGTAGCTGCAGCTTGGAACCTTGAGAAAACAATTCCAACAATTCTCTCACATGGAGAGAATTATTATGGTCCAAAAAACCCACCTCTTTATCTTAATTACCAACAAAACCTGCCTCAAGTGCTCTCAAGCAAGTATGGCATGACAACAAGTATGTATAGCAGCAGCAGGGAGATGGTATGAATGATGGAGTTCAATGATTGAATGATTGAATGATGCCAAACATGCACTAAGTTTTTCTATTTTATTTGCATGATTGATCCAGGTGGATATTGATGGCCACCCACCATTTCCAACTTGCTCAAAACATTTTTCTTGCAATTTTGGCAATTTACTATTTTTAGCAGTTTTTAACTTTCAAGCCCATTTTGAGGGCCTAAATGAAGGTTTTTAGGGATCAATATTCTCAATTATAGCCAAAGGTTGTAATTGAGCCCCAAAAAATAAATCTTCTTGATGATACATTTCCAATGGGCTATCATGTGCCTAAAACGAAGATCGTATGAAAAAGTAACGACCATGGGAAGTTGATGTACTAACTTACCCAAACGGGGCCCACATGACTTTTGGCGCTTCATGTCCTAGGGTTAGGTTTTTGGATGTATAGGGTTTTTGATATTCCTGTTTATTTTAGAAAGGCCTTCAGAGCCTCATTGTAATCATCTTCTTGTGAATGAGCACAGTCGTCACATCTCTTCTCAGAGATAAGCTGCCACCATTCCAGCAAGCTTGTTTTCAGCTGCATTTTAAAGTTTCATCTTATTTACTTATTGAATAGAAAACCAATTTTACTGTATCTCTATTATTTTGTGTTAAACATATTTTAATAATTTGTATTCATTTCGTTCTTCTCATAAAATCCAGATCAGTGGTATCAGAGCAGTCTTCTCCTTGTCGTCTTAATGCATGTCCCCAACAAGGTCAGGGTACAAAGAATTGGGTCTCAAGCTTCTTTCTCTTGAGGAAAAAATATCTCGCACACCCAAGCAACCTCTCATGGATGGAGAAAAGAAATATGATGGGACAAGAGATCCTTTCAAAATGTTTCTTGAGGAATCCCTCA
>ML784151.1:808500-831857 GCA_009831015.1 Picea engelmannii | reverse complement strand
TTAATTCACTTCAACAAGGTTGCCTACATCTCCGGGCCTTTGTCTCTGTGGGGGAGGCTTTCTTATTAATATTCAATTATTCAAAAGTACATTAGAAATGCATCAAATGGATTGCAAATTGTCATGGTTGTGTTCTTCTCGACCTCAAGAATCCAACACAACTGATGGCACCGAAAAAGGTTGAGCATGGCTCTTAGAAATGGCCTCCAAAGTTCACTTCCTCAATGGCTTCCCTGCATAAAAATGGCTTGAGTTTACAAAATCTTCAACATTATGTTGTTTCTTAACCTCCTTAAACTGTCAAAACCCTTTGATTTATGTAGGATTTTGTTTGGGGTTCAACTCTCAACTTCCTCCCAATATATGGCCTAAAAAACAACTGTAGATCCCCGATTTTTGGGAAAAAATCCAATAAAATCATCACATTTAACAATAAAAAACCCAAAACCAAAGTTAAAAACCCACTTTTGCAAAATATATGGGTTGCGCCCCTTAACCCTTGGGCCCTAGGTCATGTGGAGGGCCATGTGGTCATGTACTAGTGCCACACTCCTACACTAGCCCCTGGTCTTCCACCCTTGGTTCCTGGACATGGTCTTGGTCGGTTAGGACATCCCCCCGTCAACTAGGATTTACCCCCAAATCCCACGACAAATCAATTTTAAATAATATTTTTTCCATATGGATTAACAAGTCACATAGTAGCTCAGGTGGCTAGTGTGTTCTAGTTAGAGCTTTCGTGTGCCCAGAGGTCACGGGTTTGACTTCGACGGAGTCATAACAAATTTTTGAACTGACAAACATTGACCTCTTTTAGGGTTCCACGTGGAAACCTGCGATTGGTCCACATGTCACACTATGATTGGTCCGTACAACCGAGTCATTTTCCAAGTCAACCTCCCAGTCATCCTTCCTACCACGTGTTGCCTCTGAGGCGTGCCATGTCACTGCCACCTGTCAAATCGTAAAACCACATGTCTTCCATGCGTCATTTGTACTACCACATTTCAAACTTTCACTGGGCCACATCATCATATAGACTGCCACGTCAACGTCCGTACAGTCCATGTGTCAAATCTGTACCGTTCCAACTCAGCCTAAAAATGGAAAAAATGTCTGACACATGTCAGCTCCTGGTGCTGCCATGTCACCCTTATGATGTCATGCTGATGTCACCTACCAGGTCATGCTGACATACTGTTGACATCAATAGTACGACCTCTGACTATTGACTTTGACTTTTTTTGTCTGTTTGGGAAAAAGTTCAGAACATGATAACTTTCGCATACGGTGTCCATTTTTGGAAAAAAATATATTTGGAATCGACACAATGATACCTGTGCAATGACATTGGTTTCATCATATTCTGAGAACTTTGAAATTTTGGCCTTCCTGGATCCATTTTGGATCATTCCTCCCCACTAAGACCTTTTGGTCCTCCAAAAGGGTATTAGCCTGACATCAAGTGTGGGATAGGCCTCCCCACTTGTCATTTGTCTTTAAACTTTGTCCTTTGCATTTTTTGCATCATAATAAATTGCATAATAACCATGATAATTGAAAGCATATTGTTAGCCATTTGAACTCGTTCACATCTTACTAAATTCACTATCATCCATGTAAAAAACATTAGTAGTGATAACATCATAATTATGAATGAAATTGAACCAATATGTTTGACAGGATTGTACGACATTAACTTATCTTGACACAAAGTATGATTGAACTTCCATTATACAATCGTCTCATGTTCATGCTTGATATCAACTACTTTACTTGGCACAATTATAGGTGCATTGTTTGCATAAGATGCCTTCTTTAATTGTTCCATTCTTAGAAGAGATTGATTTTCTTTTATATGATGAGCATGTACAACATATTCAGTTCCCTTTTTAAACACGTTATATTGATTATGTTCCCTGTAGAAGATTGTTTTGTGATCATATAAATAAGGGCTACCTAAGACCATTACACATGTTTCTAGTGGCACCACAACACACACTACTTCATCCACATACTTAGATGTAATTGCAAACTTTATGATACATTGCTTTCTTAGGGGAAATTTATGAACTTTGTTTATCCAATTTAGTGAATAGGGTTTGTGATGCATCTTAGTTTTTAATCCCAATGTATTAACCACTTCTTCTGAAATTAAGTTAGATTGAGATCCTCTATCTATCAATGTATTGATCTTAGTATGTTTCATTATGACCCTTATATGAAACAACTTACTTCTTGAATCAAAACCATCACCAATTTTACCTGTCAAACTAACTGTTGTGAGTTTAGACTCATCACTGGAATCTAATCCCAAGTCTGTTGGTCATGTTGTTATTGCAACCTTTTGCCTCCATTTCCTTTCTTTGAACCACTTCAGTCTCTTCTCTGGGTGCAATTTCCAACAATGTTCATCATCGTGCCCTTCTTTCTTGCAATGCTTGCAAGAGAGCTTCTCTTCCTTTACTGTCGTTGAATTTTCTTTCTTCCCATTCCCTTTTCCTTTTCCATCATTCTTTGAAGATGATTCCCCTGATACACCAACTCGAGTTTTCCCTGCTTCAATATATGTTGCTTGCACATAAACCTCATCAAGATTAGTAGGTCCAAACATAAATAAAGTATTATGAATATAAGAAGGCGAACCTCCTATATACTTCATAAGAGTTTCTTGTGTAGTCAATGGAACATCTAACATCAAATCCATGTTACAAAATTCATTTGTATATTCCTGCACTGACTGTCATTTTCTTAACTTAAGACTTTTCCATTCAATTAAAGCCTTTTCCTTATACGCCAAAGGATATAATTGTTTTCTAAGTGCTGAAATAAAATCATGCCATGATGGAAAAATCTTACCAACTTGTTGAGTTCCATGTTGCATCTTACTTTGCCACCAGATGAGAGTTGTTCCTTCAAAGCAAAGTGATGCCAATCTAATTTTGGTTGCCTCATCTTTGATTTGATGTGAATTACAATATACCTCTATCTGTCTAACCCAATTATCAAGTTTCTCAGCATTAGCTTCTTCATCATACATAGGAAAAACAAATTACACATCAATTTTAAGTAATGGCATATCAGGCTTATGTTTATGAGAACGTTTTCTTAAATAAGTAGTATTAGAACGTGTACTTGAAGAAGAAGAAGATGGAGATGAAGGAGGTGAAGGAGGAGTTTTAGGAGGGTCCTCTCCTTCTTCACGTTTGGATTTCTTTTAAGATTCCCCTTGAACCGGTCACTTCCATTCCAAGTAATCATCATACAAAACGTTTCCCGTCTCTGACATTGGCAAAGAAAGTTCTTTGAAACTCTCTTTCATTTTGAGAAAGTCCTTCTTCCGATGCCATCCTGTCACTCTGAGATGTCCTCTTTCTTGATCCAATCTTTGGATATCCTTCTACAATCTCTCCTTCACCATGAATTTTTTTTTCCCTGGTAATCATGCAAACTAAAACAACCAACTGTCAACCTACTCTAATACCACTTGATCCAAAATTGATCTCTTAAAGTCTATGGTTAAGTTTATGCATGAGTTGATTTACCACTTAGGAATTAAGAGAAGAAGAATATTTTAATGAAAGAATGTTGCATCCATCATAAAGAATACATAATAGAAAGTAAACATTAAGAACAACAAACCATAATGCCAAGATTGTTAATGCACTTCGGCAAGGTTGTCTACGTCTCTAGGCCTTTGTCTTAGTGGGGGAGGCTTTATTATTAATCTTCAATGCTTCAAAAGTACATCATAAATGAATCAAATAGATTACAAACTAGTTTGTTTGTGTTCTTCTCAACCTCAAGAATCAAACACAATTTATGGCATTGACACCATGGGATGAGTGCAAGGTTTGGAAGCCTATCATTGCCCAGTGGATGTTTCTCTTTTGAATGGTTTTACCACCTAAATCACCATGTTCCTTGTGCGTAATTGTTGTTGTTTTAATTGCCATTAAAATCTTGTTTTGTTTATGCTTATGCAATAGTTTTCACAATTTAATTCACTTTCTTATCATGACCATATATGGAATTGTAAGCGATATTAACATTTTTATTTTTCTTTATTTAATAAATGTAAATTAAAATGATGCATTAAAGACTTCTAGATTTTCGAAGATATACTCCATTTCATTAAAGATGCATTAAATACTTTCTATTGTATACACATTATTTATGTTGTATTATTTTAATTCATTATTTATACACATTATGAATATGTTCCTTTAGAAGCCCATAGGACTAAGTCAACTAATTGTTGTATGCCCACTCTGGAGGGTCATATTCAAATTTAATATTGTTAGTGGATAGATAGTGAACGTCTCATGTTACTTTTGACTTGTCAATCCATGATCATAGTTTTGTCTGTACCTAATAATTATACTACTTTTCTTCAACAATTAGCTTTAAAATGTTGAGTGAAAATGACGCTCCACTGGAAGGGTTGGTGTGCATAATACAACCCGATTTTCGCTCGAGATGAGATTGATTTGAAAGCAACTGAACGCTGAATCTCCGTAAGTCTGGCCTGGCCGCCCAGTCAAAAGTTTGTAGAGTTGTAAGACTTTTATGCTTCTTTTACCTTAAAAAACATAAAGCATACAGATACCTATAAAGAAACATGTAACCTATATGCACGCAATATCTATATCTAGAAGGATACCTCGTCGGATATCCTACCGATATCATTGGCCAATCAAAAGTTATTGAGAATTTTATCATTCAAAGATTTCTAAAGCAGATTTGCCTTAGAAAAATGATGTATGATGGCCTCTATTTAATCCCCACGACTTCAAAGCTGTCGAGAGCAGGTGATATATGGATGTGATTTAAGCAGCCGAGGATTCAAGACGAGAAAAGATGGATGGGAACAGTGCTAACGTGATTATTCAGCCTGTAGTTAGTAAACAGTTCTGCTCTACTTCACAAACACAATTCATTGTGAGGAAGAGGCCGTGTGTTGTTAATGGCGGCGGCTTTGTGGTCACGAACTGTGGAGGCAACGAAGTATTCAGAGCGGAGGGATGCGGTCCAATGGTTAAAAACCAAGCTGTTCTTAAAGACGGCGAAGGGAACCCTATACTCGCCATGAAACGCAAGGTTATATGACTGGAAGACTCAAATTGTTTTTTCGAAATTGATAATGATAATGAAAATAATAACAGTAGCGTTGTTGAATGAATGTATGCATTTTCCAGGTTGGTGTGGTGCAGGTTTTCTGCTTTCAAACGCAATGGAAAGGGTTCGTAAGCGACGGGATAGATGGGTGCGACAAACCTATTTTTAAGGTCACCGCTTCGGCCGTTAGTTGTTGCCAGAAGAACCCCATTAAGGTCTCCCTCACGAATTCATACAAGAATAAAACTGGGTCGGACTACAAGATTGTGGGTAGTTTCGCTGAACGAGACTGTGTTGTCTACGACCACTCCGGTGCAATTGCTGCAGAGGTAGTCCCATTATCTCTCTTTCTCTTTCTGACTAGTCTGCTAAATGACCTAAATATTGAATGTTGTGCAGATTTTTGTGAATACTGCACTAAACGATGTGAAGGACATATACAGCGTTGCAGTGCGACCGGGAGTTGATCAAGCATTCGTTTTTGGGTTGGTTGCAATTCTTGACAAACTCAGTGAAGAAGATCATGGCAACTGAGAGTATTAACTTATAGTCCTCGAATCAAGCTGTAGACAAGGAATAATCGGTTCTAAAGTAAGTGAACATTTGTAGCCATTCCTGAGTAGGCTGTGTTCTGATTTTTACATCAATGTAATGTGTTACAAAGGGGTTGCACTGGAATTATCTGTTATAAATGCAAATAAAGCACAGTTTCATTCAAATTGGGACAAAAGAATATTGTAAAATATGCGAGTACGGTATTAGCAGTTGAAGTTTTGTAGAAAAAAAAAGTTTTGGGCAAAAAACAATGGAAATCTCTGTTTCGGAATTTACGTGTGTAAGATGGCATTCTGGTTATTTTAAAATTTGCATTACTTTAAAAGTTCCATTTTTTTTGGGTTGTTTTTGGCAATTTTTTTTGTTTGATTTTGTCAGAAATCTGATGATGAATGGTTGGATATGAAGATTTGAGTGATTAAATTTGTATAATTCCAGCTTCTCATAGTTTTTCAATTAACTGAATCTATTTATACATTCAGAAATGCAATTTAAACAATAAAAAATAGCATTTTGTCTAAATTTACATAATCCTATTCCCACCAAAAAAACCCAAACTTTAACCAACTAGCTGAGAACTCCAATATGAGTTGAAGTTTTTATGTTTTACTTAGTATAATTTGATTTAGTTTAGTTAGAGACGGTAATATTCTCTACAGGCCTATTTCTTTACTCTTTGAAACTAGCTCATTTTCAGAAACAATGATGGATTTAGCCAATAGAGCAGAAGTTGTACATTGTTTGGAAATTAAAGGACGTTGGCTAAACGTTCTAACTTAGCTACCTTAGCATCAGGGGTTTAGATGAACAATAGTGAAAGAAAACATATCCTGAATGAGTGAATTGAAAACATATTTTGATTTGGATTGGAGTGAATTGAGATGGTTATATTTATTAAAAATAGTGTTTTTTAAGATAATTTTTAAAAAAATTAATAGAAAAACTTTAATTATTTATAAGTATCACAAATCTTAAAATCTTGTAATAATTATTCATTCTGTATAATCAGAGGAATTAGTGTGTGAAATCATAACTAACATAGATTTATTTTAACTTCGGTTCTACCAAGTATTTAGAAAAATCAAATCTCTCTAGATGCAAACCTTTCATTCTTAACCAGTTTTAAAGTGACATATAAAATTTTCATTTACTTAATTTATTTTGTTATTATTTAAAAATGACACTTCAACTCTACCTAGAATTAAAACAAGAAATCACATATCTACCTAAATACTGAGCTGTAAAATGGGTCTATATGAACAACAATTATCTGATCATTGCATGATGGTTCGGGAGATAGTCCATATTACTTTCATCCACATTAATGATATGACAGTTGAATAAATTGAACAATTCAATTCACTTTTTTCTTAATATGACTATATTTATGGAAATGTAAGCGATTCATCGAGGTTGAGAATGCTCCTTGCCTTAAGCAGGCTGGAAGGTATGCCACTTGAGAAAGGAATTTCTTAACTATCAGTGTTCTGACTTGTAGTTATATCTTCCAATGCACTCTAACGTTCTGCTGGCCTGTTAATGGAAAATATGTGGTTTTTTCCTACCTAGTTATACAGTTCTGGTATTTAATGTTGGTTTATCTTTGCACTATGTTCGTATGAGGCACCGACAAATCCAACGTTAACTCCCACACCAACACGGAGAATCTTTGTTTTTCCTTTCAAATAAATCCATATGATTCTGAATTCTTACTTCATAAAAGGAGGTAAGATAGGAGATTAAAATAAAAACCTAATATTGAAAGTTTTTTAGAATCAGTGTGTTAACATAAAATAATCATTTGAATGGTGTTAGTATAGAATTTTGAATGGTGTTATTATAGAAAATAAATCCATATGATTCTGAATTCTTACTTCATAAAAGGAGGTAAGATAGGAAATTAAAATAAAAACCTATTATTGAAAGTTTTTTAGAATCAGTGTGTTAATATAAAATAATCATTTGAATGGTGTTAGTATATAATAATCATGGTTAGGTGTCTCCTTCCTTTGGCAACATTTGAATGGTTGGCTGATGGGGAAATGCCCTTCTTTCCCTTTATTTCTACTAGTTGGCATAGCCATTTCACTTTACTGGATGTTTGTTTTTCAAATTCGTTGCATATCAAATTAGATTGTTGAATATCAAATTCCTTAATAATTGTTGGAAATATTAATTACAAGTCATGATATTCACGCTTAGCTTGGGCATACTCTGTATGTCATGAAAACAAAATTGTTAGTTTGTAAGACATGTCAAGAAGAGTGTTAGCGGGAGTTTATTTAATGAGCCGATATTTATCTTGCTCGACCTCTGTTATCCACATGAGAGTCAGTGGAAATTTATTGTCATCTTAATTGTTTGAGTCGATTTTACTTCTACAGGAATTCTCAGTCTTATCTATATATGTCCAAGTCTATAAGTAGTGGAATAAACATAGAACAAAGAACAAAGAACAAAGAGAAGAGTCGATAGTTAGAAAGCAACAACATTTATGAGGAATCGAAGAAGTTTGAGAGAACAAGCTCTCTGTGTTTTGTAAGTTGCAAAAGTTGTTGGAGCAGAAGCTTGACATAGATATTGTATTTTGTAATAGCGCACAATGCTAAAAGTTCATAATATACTATTTATTTGTGTGTTGATGTATTTCTGAGTTTATGTTTTGGAAAATATCTTCTCTTTGTTTATGCTCAAACTTATGTTCATAGTTTATGTGCTGAGAATAAGACTGTATAAAGAAATCATTTTATGAAGTGTTATCATCACAATGCACAGTCTATTGTGTAGTCTGGGAACTGCATAGTAAGTTTGGAGAGCTCAGAGATGAAGAATTTAACTATGCGGTATTTGTTAATGCACGACGCACTAAGAAAATTATGCATGCTCTAGATCTGAGATCTGGTATCAGAGCAGATTTATCAGAGAAAGTTTCAAGAGCAGTAACAAAGAGCAATGACTCTGTTGAAAAGTGAAAAATATGGCTTCTACTTCTAATCTTCAAGCTCCCACTTTCACAGGAAAAAATTATGAGTTATGGTCCTTAACCATGAAGGTGTTATTTCGGGGTCAATATGTATGGGAGATAGTTGAGAATGGCTATGTGGAACCAACAGATCAAACAACATACAATGCACTCACACAAGGTGAGAAGGATGCCTTGAAAGATCAAAGGAAGAAACATGGAAAGCTAATGTTTTACATACATCAAGCCATACATGAGAGCATACTCCCAAGATTTCCATCAACAGAGTAATCCAAGGAGGCATGTGACATATTACAAACTTCTTATCAAGGTATGGACAAATTCAAGACTTCAAAACTACAAATTCTTAGAAGAGATTTTGAAACTCTGTCAATTAAAGACACAAATTCAGTAGATTCACTCTACACCCATGTTATTGGCCTGATAAATCAGATTAATTCTCATGGAGAAACCATAGAATATAGAAACGTTGTTGAGAAAGTACTTAGGAGTCTTCCTCCAAATTTTGATACTTTTGTTGTGACTTTGGAAGAGAGAAAAGATATGAGTCAATTCAGTCTAGATGAGCTGCAAGCCTCCCTCATTAATCATGAACACAGATTGAATAGGTCAAACATGTCATTAGAAAATTCATTTTGCGTGCAGTCATCTATAAGTCATGGAAGATGAAGGCAGAGAAAAAACTCTAGAGGTAGTGGAAGGAGTTATGGTAGAGGTGGATGCAGTAGAAGTCCTACAAATATTGGTGGAAGAGGTCAAAATCAAAATAAAAGTTAGCCAAGTAATCAAACATCTAATAAATCAAAGATCCAATGTCATTACTGTAAAAAGTATGGAAATTATGCATATGAATGCATGGGGAGACAGTATAATAATAAAAATAAAGGTCAAGATTAGTCAAACAATGAAAATACTCCCTCCAGTGCTATGTTTATGGAACGTGTTGAAGAAATACCAATAGTCTTACCATTTGAATGCAATGTTGCTCAAGAAATTCCATGTGACATATGGTATTTAGATTCAGGGTACAATAATCACATTATAGTAAACTTAGAATTGTTTTCTAGTTTGGATTAGTCAGTCTAAGCTAAAGTTACACTTGGAACAAATATCCAAGTCACTGTCCTAGGCAAAGGAAGTATTAACATCTTAACTAAACAAGGAGAGAAGAAAGTTGTGCCTGATGTATATTATGTTTATGTTCTAAAGCATAATTTGATAAGCACATGACAATTGTTACAGAAAGGATATAGAATCTATATGGAATATAATCACTGTGTGATTATGGACAGATATCCAAACAACGAGCTTATTGCAAGAATTCAGATGACAAACAACATAATGTTTTCATTAACATTGAAGTCAACCATAAAGAGAAAAATGACACAAGTTGTTGGTGAAGCAAAAGATGCGCAGTCTCACGTTGCATTCAAAGAAGAAAGTGAAGCAGTAAGTGTGTGCAGTTCCAAAGATAGTGTGTGCAGTGTTAAGGAAGAGGAGACAATTGTGCATAGATGCAGACAACATTCCAATATGAAGTACACGATAATTTTTTATTTTGACATTTCAAATTTGGACACTTAAACTTTGGTGGTCTAAAGTTGTTACATACAAAGGATATGGTGAAAGGTTTTCCATTAATTAAAAAACTAGAAAGAATATGCGAAGGTTACATCTTTGGAAAACACCACAGAGAGTCATTTCCAATTAGCAATTCATAAAGAGCAAAAGCTCCACTGGAAATAGTGCATTCAAACATATGTGGACCAATGAAAACACCGTCTATAGGAGGAAATACCCATTTTTTTACATTCATTGATGATTTCTCAAGAAAAACATGGATTTATTTCCTAAAACTTAAATTTGACGCATTGGTTTGTTTTCAGCAGTTCAAATCACTTGTGGAGAATCAAATTGATTATTACATCAAGGTTCTAAGAACTAATAGAGGAGGAGAATATGTTTCAAGAGAGTTTCATAACTTTTGTAAAGTTCATGGGATTTACAAGCAATTCACGACATGATATACACCACAACATAATGGTGTTGTAGAAAGGAAGAATCGAACCATCATGGAAATGTCACGTACTATGTTGGCAACCAAAAAATTATCAAATGAGTATTGGAGTGAGGCAGTAGCAACTGTAGTGTACATAATGAACAAATGTCTGACAAATAGTGTGAAAAACAAAGCTCCTCAAGAAACCTGGACAGGTATGAAACATAATGTGGCGCACTTCAATTCTTTTGGTTGTGTCACATACACACATGTTCTAGATGAATTGAGAAAGAAGTTAGCTAACCAAGGAAATAAATGTATATTTATTGGGTATTCTGAAGATACAAAAGCATACAAGTTGTATGATCTTGTTGCAAGAAAATTCATAATCAGTTCCAATGTTCAATTTGTGGAGAATGAAGCATGGGATGGAAGCATAGAAAGCACAGTCAAAATCATTGATGTTATTGTGCATGATGATATGGAGGATGAAGTGGTTCAAACACCATGTACAATTTAGTATGCATTTTCTTCCACTTTTGAAACTGTGATACAAATCTGAGCTCAAACTACTCCAGTAAGTAGTTTGAGTAGTTCTACATCTTCAGATCCAACATTAGCAAGCCTGTAACCAAGAAAGATAAGAAGTCTACTCGACATCTATAACGTTGACACAACAAATTCATTTTCAATTTTTGCTATGTTTTCGCAAATAGATGATCCATTAACTTTTGAAGGAGTTGTGAGATAAGTGTTAAGTAGATTTATAAAACTAAGAAAGATGGATATGGGAATGTGAAAAAGAAAAAAAAAATATTAGTTGCAAAAGGTTTTACACAACAACCTCGGATTGATTTTAATGAAACTTTGCACTAGCTGCGTGCATGGACACAGTCATAACTGTGTTAGCCATTGATGTGCATAACAAATGGCTTGTTTACCAAATAGATGTAAAACCTGCATTCTTGAATAGACATTTAGAAGAAGAAGAAGTATATGTGTAACAACCACAAGGATATGAGTTTCCAAGACAAGAAAAGAAGGTATAAAGATTGAAGAAGGCATTGTATGGATTAAAGCAAGCTCCCAAATCTTGGTACAGTCGCATATGCGATTTTCATCTCACTCGGAATGGATTTCACAAAAGTGAATGTGAGCCAACATTGTGCACCAAAGCAAATTAGCAAGGTAATATGTTAATTTTCTTCTTAAATGTGGATTATCTAATTTTTACACGTGATTTTGACATAGAAGATTTTATGTTAATCATGAAGGATGAATTTGAAATGACTCATTTGGGGCTTATGAGATATTTGAGTATTGAAGTTCACCAGTCAAAATCTCGTATATTTATCTCATAATCTAAGTATGTGCATGAAATCTTGAAAAGATTTAACATGATAAATTCAAAAGCAGCCCCAACACATGTCATAAGAAGATTAAAGTTAAGAAAGGAAGATGAAGGATATAAAGTGGATCCAACACTGTTTAAAATCTTGGTAGGAAGCCTTATGTATATGAAAACAACAAGGCCTGATATTATGTATGGAGTGAGTCTAATTTCAGGGTTCATGGAAACTCCAAAAGAATTACATTGGAAGGTAGGAAAGAGAATTCTGAGATATGTGAATGGAACAAGAGATTTTAACATTATGTATTCTACTTCAAAAGATTTCATACTTATTGGATACACTCACAATGATTGTGGACGCAACATAGATGATAGGAAAAGTACCTTTGGGTACACACTTCATTTTGGAACAGGTATAGTTTCATGGGCATCAAAGAAGCAGCCCATTGTGAAATATTGCAACAACAGGAACCAACTACAGTGTTTTCTGACAACAATTTGGCCATCATGTTATCAAAGAATCACATGTTTCACAAGAAAAGCAAGAACATTGATACAATGTATCATTTTATCATTTTATCATAGAATTAGTGAATAACCAAGAATTTTTTTGAGTTTTGTAGGTCTAAAGAACAAGTCACAGATATATTTACAAAATCTTCGGCAAGGGATGCATTTCAAAAACTACGCAATTGTCTAGGAGTGAACGTATTCGCAGATATTTGACAGTTCATGTCAATTCAAATTTTTGATGTAAACTTTTGTATTTTTATAAACTCACCTACTTATCTTGGGAGAGTGTTGGAGTTATTAATGACAAGTCGTGAACTTCACACTTACACAAACCCTTATGTCATGAAAACAGAGACGTTAGTCTGTCAAACACGTCAAGGAAGAGTGTTAGGATGAATTTATTTAATGAGCCGAACTTTAACTTTCTCGAGAAACAGAGACATTAGTGTCTCAAACACGTCAAGGAAGAGTGTTAGGACGAGTTTATTTAATGAGCCGAACTTTATCTTTCTCGAGCTTTTATATGCAAATTAGAGTTAGTCGAAATTTATTGTCATCTTAATTGTTTGAGATGCTTTATCTATATATGTCCAAGTCTGTAAGTAGTTGAATATACATAAAACAGAGAAGAATCGATAGTTGAAGAAGTTTGAAAGCACAAACTCTGTGTGTTTTGTAAGTTGCAAAAGTTGTTGGAGCTGGAGCTCGACATAGTTATTAAATTCAATTGTATTTTGTAAGTTGCAAAAGTTGTTGGAGCCGAAGATCAACATAGTTATTGATAGTTATTGAATTCGGTAATAGCACTCAGCGTCGAAGTTCATAATATACTAATTATCTATACATTATCAAGTAGCTCTGCAGAACTACATATCAAATCTGGTGGGTGGCTGATCCCCTGAATCGTTAGAATGGAATCTACTAGATCAGTGCATATCGAATCGGCTGGATTGCTTAACCTTGCATAACGAATCCTCTGGATCCTTGCATATCACTTAGAAATCGAGAGGGAAGCCATTGCACAAGATTCACACATAAAGAATAGTTTGTATATCTTAATAGGCAAATGGAGGTTACATATATAGCATGCAGATCACTGACTCCTAGCAATCTAGATCCTAAGAAAGTGGATCTGATTAGCTAAAAATAGTAAACCTAGATACTCACAGTTACAAGAGTCATAGTTGAAACTCACAGTTACAACAGTCATAGTTAACCTAGAAACTCACAGTTACAATAGTTGTAAGCATTATCTCTAACACCCTCCCTTAATGCTTACATTACAAATATTACAATCACAAATTACAAAACATAACACTAGAACTTTCATTTGTCTGTCTGATCTGGTCTTCCTCAGCACTGAAACTCACTCTGCAATCACCCGGTTTCCGCTCTTTCTTCTCCACACATTCGAGCTACCCACTAACACATTTAAAGTCAAAATGCTTCTCACCATCATTGTAGCACTTGTATACTGGACAATTTGACAACTCGACTCATCGGAGCTTCCATGATAAAATGTGCCAATTATTGATGCATTCTATTAACTTGCCTTCATCAGTCGGATTTTTTGCTTTCGACTATCCTTCAGTATATAGAAGAACAGTTTGGATACTGAATGTCTTCAACATTCCTTTACACAAGGTGACTTCCAATAAAAACATTGTTCTTGAAACTGGGGCTACCAGCTTGCATTAAGATACAAGTTCTTATTTTTACATAAACACTTATATAAAAACTTTAAACTCACCACACATGACACATAATAATATATATAACATCAAACCACAATTTACATCATCTTCAAAATAATAAAAAATAAGAAGTATGACCACATCGTTGACTTAAACATCATTTATAATGCCAGTGCCATGCATTCTATGATTAAATTTAATAACCATGCAACAAATTTCTTTCTAAGGCAGCAACACATTCTTCTCACAGCTCTTTCATGCAGATTCAACTCCTTCATGCAGATTCCTCCCTCGGCTCCTTCACACAGTCGACTTTCTTTAAATCTGCTTCACAATGAAGATCTCCTCTTCTTTAATTTAAATAGAGTATCTTCTCCTTTCTTCAGACGTCAGATGTTTTTTTCTTCTCATGGCGAATGCAACAGACGACCTCCTCCTCTCGGTAATGATATTTGACGTGGGCTCAATTTTTGGCAGTGATTTTCTCTAAATATGGCAGCGATTTTCTCTCCTCGTTGGCAGCGACTCGATCAATACTTATCTCCACTCAGCAGCTACCAAAAGAAGTGGCACATCAAATGGCAGGTCAACACTCCTCACAAGATAAATCTATTCTCACACTTCTACGAAAAATTCAGAAATTCAACACTCTCTAAGCAAAATATGTGCAGAGGATCAGCTCTCAGTCTTTCACATATTCCTGGCCCTCCCTCCCACGAAGGAGTCTAAGCCAGAACCAACTCTGATACCAACTTAGAAATCGAGAGGGAAACCATTGCACAAGATTCACACACAAAGAATAGTTTGTATATCTTAATAGACAAATGGAGGTTACATATATAGCATGCAAGCAATCTAGATCCTAAGAAAGTGGATCTGATTAGCTAAAAATAGTAAACCTAGATACTCACAGTTACAACAGTCATAATTGAAACTCATAGTTACAACAGTCATAGTTAACCTAGAAACTCACAGTTACAACAGTTGTAAGCATTATCTCTAACAATATCAAGTCTTTTTCAAGGTTATTCAATGATTTTGACTCTATTTATAAGCTGGGTATTTCAATGCTAATGAAGCATCCAAATTTTATTGACAGCTTATATTATGACATGGGTGATGTTGTGAGAAGCCGACACGCATAGGCGTTCACCAGCCGCGAGTCGGCTATGCTAGTGTGTAGCCATATATAGTCAATTTGATGGGATGGTCTTTCAAAAGTTTTTAGGTACGCCCGCCCTTCTACATGCTATGTTTTAAAGAATATTAGTCCCGCCTGTGTAATTAATTATTCGGTGATGTTTTTCAACTTATTGGACTGTTTCATGTGCAAACACTTCAATATTGGAAACTCCCCATTGTACACGTTACTCTTTAAAGAATATTAGTCTGCCTGTGTAATTCGGTGATGTCTTTCAACTGATTCGAATATTGGAAATCCCCCATTGGAAAGTTTTCCAAACCAACAAAACATTTGATGATGAAGTTTTCTATCTTGGGAGATGCTGCACATCACATATTCACAAAAATATGTACAGAATCAATGTACTGTTCGTTGTTTGACAATTTTAGATTTCTCACATTAGGAAAACTTTATGACCATGTAACTCCAGGTTCATGAGGTTTTGAAGTTGAAAGATACGTGATTTCAGAAGGGAACGCCGAATTGTAAATCCACGTCTCTTCTTTTCTCTTGGATTTCTCTCCACATGAGGGCATAGTTTCTGATGTGCCATAACCACTTGTATTTATGGAGATAACCATGGGGGATGCATTTCCATGTGGGCTATGCAATTTTCCAATTTTGCATTTCCCACGTGTGGGTTATGGTTAAACCTAAGCTACAGGTCCGAAACAAATGCACTTCAGCTCATTTCGTTTTCAAGTGTTTTACCGTGAGCTCTCTCAGATTTGGTTGGCTCTCCTCTGCTTTAGCGGGAGAACTTCAGAATTTGGTGGTCAGAACGTGGCGAGAGACGGTAACCACCACCTATGCCAATTCTGGAAATATAGTTTTCCTTCATTTTCCACCATTCCTCAATTTTATCATCTATTTTTGCGAGTGGAGGTTTACTGTAAAAGGTTTTAAATAATGTTTGTATCTATATGTTCCAATTTCAATTCCTAGCAAACCCATCAACGAATTCCATCAAGAGGGAATTTCAGGGAAGGACCACTGTACAACGAGGTAGAAGATTCCAATATATGTCCCAATTTCAAGTCCGAGCAAACCCATCAACGAATTCCATCAGGAGGGAATTTCAGGGAAGAACAACTCTAAAACGAGGTAGAAGATTCCAAGCTCCACACAGTCCGTTGTGTTAGTATTGTGTTTCAGGCGATGTTATTTTTCAAGTTAAATTTTGCAACCATTGCTTGCAGATTTGAACCACAAGGAAGAGTGGATGATGATGGAGATTACCTATTAGAGAAGATGATTGAAATTTTTGGTGAGCCTTTTTTTGTATTGGTTGGCGTTGGAGATTTTTCTAAATTATCCAATAGAGATTATCATGTCAATCTCATTTGTTTATTTAGTGCAGCAGATTATGTAATAGCTTATGTCAAATTTAGTTGCGGATAACATAGGATAGCAATGTAGGTAGCAGAGAGTCTAAAGTCTATTTACATCCAATAGGTAGCAGATAGTCTAAAGTCTATTTACATCCAATAGGTAGCAGAGAGTCTAAAGTCTATTGACATCCAGTGTCTTATTTTAAGAAAAATATTAAGAAAATTTCTGAACTCCCTTAAGACCTTTGCTTAGCACAGCAGGGAATTGAGGCAAATTATAAAAAGTTTTAAAACATTTATCTCAACATGCATATTGTAGGAAGTTAAGGCATTTATAAAAAAGTTTTAAAACATTTATCTCAACATGCATGTCGTATATAGATTCTTCAATTTGTTAATTGGTTCTCAACATGTTGTATATAGATTCCTCAATTTGTTAATTGGTTTTAGTCTAAGTAGTTGTGAGATAAAGTTTTATTCTCCCACCCATGTTTTATTCATATAAGTGATATGTTGAGGGTATAATTGTGGGAATGAGGGGAAGTGCTTCCATAAGTGACATGTTGAGCCCAAGTACCATCTATGGATTTTTTGGGGGGGAGACATTGTATTATTGTATGTTATTTTTCAACAAAATATTCATGTAAGTGACATGGTTTTATTGTTTTTGCAGTTCAAATCACCAAGGTTGTCATACCAAACCTAAATTTGAAGCAATCAAGTCAACAAGCATGTAAAACATGTAATTTATAATTCTTAGTTCCACAAAGAAAATGTTTAATTTAAGTAACATGCATGAGTTATAAGAATGTACTCCTTTTCCAATGAATGTGTGTGTTATAAAGTGCATGTTTGTTCCAAGAAAGTGCACACGCTATTGTGAATATAAATTCATAATCTCATGTTATTCTTTCCCCTTTTCCAAATGCCCATGATATAGTAGAATATATCCTTTATGTTGATTTCTATGATACCTTTGTTCATGGCTATAAACATAGAGACACACTTTGTTTAGGGCCCAAGGCCCTTGTTTTCCTTTCCTGGCCATGGAACTGGTCCTCACACCCATTCTTAATTTGTAAATATATCAATAGTGCCCATATTCACAGTGGTAGGCCTTGTTCATGGCCATTGAACATTATAAATCTTCTTTTAGGGCCTGAGGCCCTTGTTTTCCTCTTGCAACCATGGTATAAGCCCTCATTCCCATATGTGTTATGAAAAACTCCTAATAACACATATATCCCACATAGCCAGCAAAGATTAATTAGAAAGGATCAATGTTGTTGCTTGAGTCCCAATTCATGTCTCTTGAACTTGAGAAGCTTTGTTTTCATTGTAAGGTTCTTATTTTCCTCCCTTGGCCATGGTAAAGGACCTAAGACCCATTTTCATTGTGCAAAACATATTAATGGCACAAAAAATTGTTCAACAAATAGGGTATTTTCACATAGGTCAAACACCCTAAGAAACAACTCACACAAATGGGCCAAACATTGGTACACTAGTGTATTACATGGTTAAAACCCAAAGAGGGAAATAGTGCATGACCCCAACCAATGTGGCCACTTGAGGAAATATATTAATGTAAAATAAAAGAATTTTACATATGAGTTTCTCATAATCGATCATCAACACCTGACCTTTCATGATATGTAAATAGTGATCATGGATCAATTGGGTGTTAAGCTATGGATCAATATAGTTGTTAGTATCGAGGAGAGTATGAATGTAATACTCCAATTTTGAGTCCCAAAATTAATAATGTATTTTTGTAAATTTTATGAAAGATTGGAATGCCTATAAAGTTGAAAGGCCGAAGAGAATAACAATGTAATACTTTGAATATTAATAACAAAAATGCATCATTAGTTGCAAAATGAACACGTGCAACGTTATAGAGGGCTATGATTCCACGAGAGAGGAGGTTAAATGGGCTTAGCCATTTTATCAGAGTTTATTCATCCATCTTGGATTTAGTTGGGAAAAGTGGTTACGTGAGCTTCTTAGGGAAGCTACACGGTGCATTATTGCATGTAATCATAACAACCATGTTTTTGGTTGTTGGGGGATTACACAATTCATTCCTCATTCATTATTTTTCAATCATGTTCTTGGTTGGGGAATGGAAATGAATTTTGGAGGTACAGATCGATTGCTAGTTGGTTGTAAGTATCTATTGGTATTTTCCAACAAGAAATTAATTCATGTGTGCATGAGAATGATGGAAGTTGTGGAAGAACTTTCCACAACTAAGAATAATTGGAGTTTTTAGCATTGATATTTCATGACTAGTAGCACTAGTTCCCTAGAAAAGAAGTGGAACAACCTGATGGAGTACATTGCAGAAAATGGGGGTTCATTTCTTTGGGTTGTGCAGGCTGAAAGGGGAAAGAGAGCTGGAAAAATAGGATTTGTTGAGTGGTTGAGACAACTGTGAGAGCTTATAGTTGACTAGTGTGTGTATTAGAGTCGACATAGAACCCGTCCTTGTGGATTCATAGCCTTGGCTCATGTGTTTCCTATTGTAGATATTCTATGTGCAATAGAGCCTAAAGTTGGGGGGAACATCCAACATTTGCAGCTAGTCGATGCAATTTTATTTTAAAGATGATTTATGCTCTATGTTTCTCTGCATTTATTTTCATATATTAGTTTTTCCTGATAATAGAATGAGTTCTTGTTTTTCATGGATGCTTCTTGATTACTTAAGAATGCTATTAGATTTCTAAATTCACCCCAAAAAAGTGAATTTTAGAGGTACCCGGGCAATGGGTTCATTACAGTTTGGTATTAAACACCGATTTACATCGCTTGGGCTGTATGGGCCTACAAACAAGTGGGAATTTTTTTTTATCTTCATAGAGGTCGAGTCAGAGAGTGTTTGGACTACCAAAGGCATTTTTGAGAAATTTGGAAAAATTGGAATTTTTCTGTACAATGACATCAATGATGATGTGGAGGATATTTGTCGGGTGACATGGTGATGGTGACGTGGACTACCATGGTAGCATTTATATGGTGTAATTCTCAATGGAGTTGGGGGCGGGGCCACTATGGTAGGTCCAAGTGGTGATGTAGTGCCACGACGAGAGCGGTGGAAAATCAATACCATAAGTGGTATCAAAGGTTTTTAAAATGATTTTGCGATGTTTTAAAAACCTCCAAAATGGATGTGAGGCTACCATGTATACACTAGGTGGTATGGTGGTAACAAATCTTTTTTATTTTTTAGCTCTCGTTCGCTTCAAGCTCCAAAATCAACCAAAAACATGGATAAACTATGATTCTCCGCTGCTAGATCCGAGGAACGAGCCTATTGCACACTAGAAGGGTAAAGGTGAGATATGGGACCCACCCATCACCACAACCAATAAAAGGATTCCAAGTGGAGGTACATCAAGGGAGGTGGGACCCCTATACCCTCCAAAACTAGATCAGGTATCATGTGGCAGATGGTATAGGTGGGTCTGCATTTCATAATATGTTTTTATTATAAATTAAAGGAAAAAGGAAAAAGAAAATATGAAAAAGAGATGTAAAGGGTAAGAGAGAGAGATAGAGAGAGAGAGAGAGAGAGAGAGATGGTATTAACAAATGATGATGAGGCAGGGATAGGACAGATGGAGGGGTGACAGACATCCCATCATGGTTTCATGTAGACTTGTGGTGCCACATAAACAACCACATCAGTAGATCCCACATATCAAACAATATTCTCTGTGTCAAAAAATTCTTAATCCAAAATGATATTTTGGCTATAAAAAGACCATAATAACTTAGAATCAAATGAAATTTTATGGGTATGTCCATAGTGAGGAGGAATACAAAATTTCTAGTGACATCCACTCGTTGTTTCTGCTTAAATTATCCATAAACCTTGAAATAGTGGTTTTTAAGTATATGTGTCAAGTTCAATGATCGAGATCTAGATTAAGATGAAATTTTTAGAGAGAGTTCAAAAAGAAAAAATGAAAATACCGAGTGAAGGAATGACCATATTATAATTTTTTTGGAATGGGGATGGTGAAACATGGAAAATCCACTATTCCAGGCCACTTTTGGGGGAGTTTTGGGATTTTCAAAGGAAAAAGGACCTTGGATCAAAAAACTAGAAAATTTTATTTAATCAACATTTTACATATTCATCAATCAAGACAAGTTTTATTTATTGAAATTGTTCCAAAAGTGTACAGTTTGAGAGATAACCAATTGTTCTAAAAAGTCCAATTTTGAAGAAATTGTAAAAATGACAAAGTTTTAAATTTTAGATTGTTGTAGAATCTTACTGGAGCAACAGATGGAAAATATTATTGAAACAACAGATGGAGAATATAAAAGTTGTTGTTTTTTCACCATCATGAATATTATCAGTTCCCTATACAAAGAAATTCTTGGTTCTTAATGGATTTTCTTGTGCAGTTGGAAAAAGTTTGACACCTAGTCAAATTGTACTAGTGAAGAAAGTGTATAAATTGGGTGAAAATGGTTTTTCGGGAAACCATAACTTTAATCTTAAAGATCAGAACACTGCACATAAATAGTCATTAGAAATAAGATTCAAAGAATAATACTCTTGAAAGATTATAAATTGGAGAAGTATGATATGATTCTTCATGAATTGAGAAGAAGAACCTAAAACATTAAATGGCATTTTTTTATAATATGCATGATTCTAACATAAATGGTTGCTTGGACATTTTGCATAATTAAGCATATAAGAAAATAAATTAAATCTCGGGATTGTAGGTTAGAGACATGGAGGATGCACAAAGAGACTGCAATCATGAGAGAGAAGCTAAAGGCCAAAATATTAGTTTGGGTAATGAGGAGACATAATATAATGGACATAGGAGTAGGGTGGAGCTAGCAAAATTGATAGAGACTATGAGGACTTTGAGAGTGGAAGTGTAGAGTTATAGACATGATAATGATAATATAATGAGAAAACAACAGGATCAAAATCAAATCAATACTCAACTTATGAAATTCTTAAACCATTTGCAAAGACAAGTGAAAAATGGATAAGGCTCAAGACATGAGGAATAAGGGAGACCCCATGCAAGAAGAGATAACTAGAGAGGATCCAAGCACTCAATAAGTGTTAGTATAGCTCACAGACATCATTACTCACCTACTCATTCATCCAGAAAGTATTATGCATCTAAAGAGTCAAGTAGAATCCCATAGGTGTCTCATGTTAGGCATCAAATAATAATATGTGATTTGGAAATATTGCAAGGAGAGCTTAGGAGTCTTAAGACACTAGCCTTTGATGGTGAAAATAGAAAGGGATATGATGTTGAAACTCTGTTCCTTGAAATTATAAATTATTTCCTATTGCATAACTACTCATCTAACCTAGAAGCCAAGGTTTCCATATACCATTTGCATGGAAAAGATTATATGTGGTGGAATCAGTTGAAACAAGTCGAGTACACTGATGAGAATGGGATTTCTTAGAATCAATGCAAGAAATAATTTCATCATGAGTATATTTTAAAGAAAAAATATGAAAAGAAGATGCAGGAGTTCGTTGAACTCAAGTTGGGAAGCAAGACTATAGAAGAATATGAAAAGAAGTTCTTGGATTTGTTGAGGTATGTGGGATTTATCAAAGAGGAGAAGGTAAAAATATAGAGGTTTATAAGTGGACTTCCATCCTTTTATAAAGATAAATTAAATTTGATGAACCCAAGACTTTGGCTAAAACCATTATAAAATCCAAGCACCTCTATGAGCAAGGAAAAGGTAGAGAATTTTTTCATAAATCGTGGAAGGAAAAGAAGAAAGAGAAATAAGATTAGAGAATGAAGGGATTCAGAACTTGTTTTAATAGAAACATTACTAACGCATATCAACAAAATCAACCTATTCAAAATGAATACAAGATGGGAGACTCATTGGGATAAATGGGAAGGCTACTAATGAAATGTTGTGGATGCAAAGAATATCACATGTATAAATATTTACCTCACCGAGAAGAAAAAATGAGGACCTTTCATGCAATACCCCAAGGACGAGACCTAGTTGTATTTATGAATTGTAAACAAGTTTTGTAGGCTAGTGAGCCGAGTGTTGATAAGCTAGTGGTCTTATGTGTTTATTAGGCTAGAGATCCTAATTGTTAAAGGCCAGGAGCCTGATTTTGTATATGTAATTATGCAGATCATTATTAAAATATAAACATCGTTGTGTGTAGACTGACCACAAAAAAAGAGTGATGGGGGACTAAGATTCCACAAGGTTGTGCAAGGGAGGGGGATAAGTATTTAGGCCTAGGGGATAAGCTAGGAGGCTTACCTCTAGAAGAATAATATTTTAATATTATTTCCTAAAGGCTAAGGTGGACAATTGATGAATGTTGTCCTAAGTTACTGGAAAGGGAAGGTATGCTAAGTGGAGTGCATGGAGCTCTAGGGAGACAGGTGTCGACCTGGGCTCATGCAGTTAAAACCCAAGAGTCAAACCATGGAAGATATTTACTCCCATTCTTCCATTGTCGGCCTGAATGTGTTGGCCTCAGACGTCGACCTATGGTTACCTACGCACAATTGGGAAAACCACTCATAGGAAGGGGGTTCACTTGCCATTTCCCATCCGTCATCTAACTTGTTAAGGCCTCTGCGT
>ML784151.1:773187-808469 GCA_009831015.1 Picea engelmannii | reverse complement strand
CAGGAACCTAGTTTATCCACAGTCTGAACCCGAAACTGGGATGATCGACCTTTGCATTGTTTCCTGGTCACGTACCCTGAATCTCGTGGGAAAACAGATGGATTGATCCGTGTCCGCGGGGAAATACGAGTATCCCGTATTTGTCTGAGCTGTGTGGTTTCATAAATGTGGGTTGTTGTGGCCACGTAGTTCATGGACTGAGTGTGGCTCGCTGCCTTGTGTTTGCCTGAGCCATGCTGTGTCTTAGTGTTAGGTTGTTGCCATTTTTGGTGTCCATAATTGTTCTTGTTGTTGATGTCACATGTATGCTAGCTGAATGTTGTTGCAGTATTACTTAGGAGTTGACTTGAAGAAGTAGGTTGTCAGGCCTATGAGAAACTCTCCCAGGAGAGAGAGTTTTTTGGGAAGTGAGTTCTCCTGGAAGGGAGTCCCGTAGCAGCTACAGTACTCTGAGACTTCTGGTCCAACATGTTGTTGAAGCCCAAGGTAAGGGAGGTGTACTCGTTGATGGAATTGTAGTAGTGAAGGTGTACTCTCTTTGGGTGGAGCAGTCGTGTGGGGAATGAGGGTCTATGAGTTGTGGGCATAAGTGGCTCCTAGGATAAAAGATCCTTCATGTTATTTATGAAACTTCCTTATTGTCCTTTCCAAGCCTAGAGTTCCCTTTCCTGGTGGAGCTTAGTTCCAGCTCGGGTGTGACCTATTGTTGAGCGTGATGAGAAACATGGTCTATGGCTGGGAGGTTCATGGAAGGTCCGGACGTAGTTGGTGGATTTACTCCAGCTAAAAGATAAGTATCATTTTTGTGTATAATTTATGTAATTTATGCATGTTTGGGTTACTTGAAATGTATCATGTCTTTTGTGGCATGTGGACTTACTGTTAATCTCAATTTCATCTATATGGTAGCAGTAATTCTGTGTTAAGTGCTTTAATTCGATTAAAATTCATCTTATATATATTTATATAAGTTGTAAATTCTGCATGGTAGCATTACCTAGCCCGTTGGTGGCTGGGGATGTTACAATATGGTATTAGAGCATGGTTACAACACTGATCTTGGATGGGCCATGTTAGTAGAAACTGAAGCAATAGTTTTGGAAGGAGTTGTTGTCGAAACAGACAAAAATGAAGTTTTGACCCATGGTTTGAACATTGTGCTTGGATGGGAGGGATAAGTGGTCCTTGGACTCAAGGTTTCAAGAGGAAATTATCTTAAGAGGAACCAATTTCAGACCTCAGAAACACCACTGAGTGCCAAGAGTATTACCTTGGCTATGTTAAGAAGATCGAGAGGAGTAGAGGTATCATAAAACCATGACATAAGTGGTGTTGGACCGCAGAGTAATGGGAACCATAGGATCTGTTCGGAAGAAAAGGGAAAAACCTTATGACCATCAGATCTAGAGAGTGTGCAGAAGACCCTTCTAAATGTTGAATTTAGGAGAAAAAGCACCGAGATCTTAAGTCTTTCAGAGATTTCAAAGTTTAGGAAGAGTAGAGAGGTCTAAGTATCGAAAGGGAAGGTCCCCTTGTTTAGAATGAGAACGGACGAAAATTTATTCGAAAAGAGCCACGATATGTTATGACCATTGGAAATGGGAAAGAGTGTGGGAATTAACCCTTGGATCCATTCAGACTTCATGAGTTCAGAGAATTGAACGCGTTCGTCGTAGGGGATGTAAAATCTTTGAAGTTTCGAAGTCCCAAAGTTAATTCTGAGCTTTAAATCTGAGGATGCTCGGGAAACATCATGACCGTCAGATCTAGGAAGTAAGCAATAGTCAAGTTAACCAAACTACCGATGAATTAAGAACCATTGCGAGATGTATGGTCGTGATCCCCTAAGGAAATCCGTTGAGTAACAGAGTCCTTCAGTATCGTTGGTCTGAGAGAATCGAAAATCTTTGAAGAGATAACGTTTTCAAGAGAAAAGGCGAGACCCAAGATAGTCGGGCTCGCAAGAGGAACGAAGGCTGAGGCCTTTGAACATCTACAAAACTCTTCCAAGTTGGAAGAAGTTAAAATCTCAAGAGGAGGAGTGAAAAAAACCATCATATCGGTTGTGGGAAGAACCATGGACCATTAGATCAATGCTTAGGGAAGCAGAGGAGAAGCACTGAGAAGGAAAAAATCCTAACCGTTAGATCTGAGTGCAAGGATACGATAGTCATCCAATCTAAGGTAGGGTTCATGAGTGTTAACATTTGTGTGCACCGGAGGGTTGACTGTCCAAAATCCCGAAGTCCCCAAGTGAGTTAGGGACCATTCATTTCCAAGAGGGACAGGTGGCGCAAGATCCACAACCCGTGAGTGAGAGCTTGTGGTCAAGGAGAGTTTGAAATAATGAAAGTAGGTCCTGGTTGTTGATCGCCAGGAGGGGTATGTGTCAATAGATCATATTTTTTAGGAAAAACACTTCAATAGTTTTAGTTGAGAGTTGAAACTCTCGAAGCCTGGAGAGTTGGAGACCCGAAGTGAATCTGGACCATAGATCCAGAAGGGTGCATGGTGATAGATTGTGAACTCCGGGTAAAAGCGTTCCAGGAGGAAGCAAGTGGGGAAAGTTGAGACCTTTGAAGGCCGAAGTCCCAAATTGGATCTCGATCCTTGATCGTGAAAGAGGATGAGGGTAATTGATCTGGTCCTGGTTGAAGGTTTAGAAGTAAATGAGAACCGTCCATCTCATCGTGACATTAATACATGACCGTTGATTTTGATAAGTGATCAAGCACTTCTTAGCTTAGAGTCTGGTCACCGCCTACGGTCATATGGAATAAAGAAAGAAAGGGAAAAGAAGAGGCAACGCTCAAATCAATAAGTTTTTGGGTTTCATCTAGTTCAGACCTACATAAGGGAGGTACTGAAGACCTGAGAACTTTATGATAGGGTCCAAAAAATATCTAAGATCCATTAGTTCAGATAAAATAGATCGTTGCACAAGAAGTGCATCAGAGAGGAAGCACAAGTTGTAAAGGATTATGGCTTTCTTCTCAAGGCTCATAATTGAGCAAGGAAGTTGTGATTGGAAATTAGTAGCATACCTACCCCTACTTTCATTTAGCGGAAAAGGAATTTATGTAGGGGTAGCGAAGGAAATTCATGATCTAACTACTTATTTCTAACTAGCTGGTGTGACTCTTAGCTGACACAAAAGAAAGTAATGACTAATGGAAAGATGGTGTTTCCCTTCCTTTTATTTCAAACTCATGATGATATGAGTCAGGGTAGGGTTATGCATATTACCGATGTCATTCATTTTCCCCAACCCCACTTCATTCTAAGTTTTCAAGTCTCGGAAAGACGATTCTATATGTAATGGTTACATTAAAATAGAGAAAGTGCTAGAGATGTCTTCAGATAGAAGAAAGAAGGAAGAAGGTCAGTGAAAATTATTTATTCTACATCTAATATTTTTTAGAAATCATTGGATCAGATGTTGGGTTTGATAAGAAGAATGGAAACCCCAAATGAAATTCTTGTTTGGGGAAGATAGTTCAAGTGACAATCTTTGCATATCAAATGTGAATTCTAGGTGGAGAAAATCGTCTGCAATACAAGATAATGCATGAACCATAAGTTCGTATGGAGATGCAAAGAATGGGAATAAGGAAGGAAGGTTTTATGAAATATTAAAGAGTTTGGAGATAAGATGTGACATCTCCATGGATCAACCCTACATATTGGAGGTAGCACCTCCATTATTTATATCAGAATGCACAGTGGAAGCATGGCATGAAGTCATCAAATATGGAATGACAGAAGTTGAATATGCATGAGTTGAATTAGAGGAATCCAAATAATAATGGAATGTTGAAAATTAATATCAACATATTATGTTATGGAAAATATGAAAAGTAGACAAGAAAAAACTGTTGGATGGAGTCAAGTCCATGAATATCCTAATATAATGGAAGAAAAAATCATGAGATAGATATCAAGCTAATAGGAATACATGTCAACACTCTGAGGAGGAAAGCTAGAATAGTAGAGGATTTTTGATGCACTCCAAGGGTGCGAAGGTATTTCCATAAGAGCATGGAGATATCAAGTCAAGAATAATTTAAAACTGAAGTGACTTCTAAAGTGAAATCAATAAGGAACCAGGAAGAAGAAAATGATTTTATTCATGGTTTTGAATGCACAGGAGATGATGCCTGACAAGAATCCATCTTAAGTGACATAGAGCCATGAGTGACAACCCAAGAGGTTGGAGGTATCACTTGAATCTATGAAGGTAAGGTAAAATAATGTCTTTTAGTTAATTCTATACAACTAGCAAAAGAGAAGCGGAGAGTACAAGAAAACCTCAAGTACTAAAGTATTACGTCAGAAAATGGATGAAGAAGTTTAGTCCTGAAGAGTAACTGGATATTGAAGAATCTAGAGTCTATAAAACAAATTGGTGTGGAATTTGATTCATCCAAGTACGAGATTGGGATAGTTGGACCTAGAAAATTAATGAAAGCTAAAGGTTAATATCATCTTAGTTTGGGACTATAAATGCAAAGGCAACCAAGAGTGATTTGGCTAGAAAGTGCTCAGGACAAAAATAGTCATGTACAATGAATACAATGAGAGCACAAGAAGATTCAAGAATCCGGGAAGAATTGTAGACTTCTGGGATCATCAAGGAAAAGTCTTATAGGGATAAATAAGTTGTTGCAATTTATGTGGCAGCAAGTCTGTTACGGCTTGTTCGGTCAGCCAGAGGAAAGAATGCTTGCATGTTTGCAAGTGTTGTTGGTGATGTTTTTACATAAGGAGGGAAGCAACATAGAGATGAAGTGTTGGTTATAAGTTTGATAAAAGAATCATGAAAGCTTCTATTTCCATCATACTTTCAGGTAGTATAAAATTTATTAATGGAAGTCATACAGGTATGAGTTTTTATTACTCTTTTTGCATAACTGTTGAAAGGAAATTTAGGTAAGAATTTCCTCAGCCAGAGTTATTTTATAAAATCACATGATTATATTATTGAATGCTTACCAATGGATTTGGTAAAGGCTGTAGGACTATATTAATTCAAATCTTTTTAGCTTTTGAATGCACACACTGACATAGCAGAATGTCATGTTAATTTGCTTGGGGGGGTAATAACCAAAGAATTAAAAGATAAGAATTTGTTATAGGAATGAATGCCAATAATCTAATCATGTATGCGACCAAGACATGGTTGGATATGGAAAGCTTATGAGCCACATAGGTACTAAAAGATTCCTAATTTTAAATAAAAGTTGGGCTACAACCTTTTTGCTAACACTAATGAACACCACAAAATTATATTCTTGGTGTAGTGTTCGGGTTGAAAAGGAAGGCATCCAATTAATGGGAAAGACAATAGGAAGTGTGTGGATAATGTGTCAACACATTGGCCAGAATTCCAAATCATGGATGGTGATATACATGACTGAGATAAAGAGCATTATGTAATTCAATACAAGGTGCACTGAATAAGTATGCATGGAGAATTGCACTCATGCATAGTAAGTGATAGAATTGTATACTAAATGCAATGATTGAATGTGTTTGTAAGTACATGCATATATATTATTGCATGGAAATAATTGTTATTAACAGTTGTAATGTTGTTAACTCATGAAGTTGAGGACATTTCAGGGAGGTGTTAGACATTGCAACAGGAAAGTTTCAAGTCAAGTAGTCACATCATCATTGACTATAAGAAATATTCTTGTTCAGAGAAAGGAATAATGAACTTATTGTTATTAATTATGAACATGCATATGCATAGAATGACGAGTCATTTTATTTTATTAAATTGTTTGGTAATTATGATTGAATTGCTAGATGTAGGCAATTCTAAGTTTACTACATATGGTTCTATACATATTGCAATTGAATTATGATGTACATGAAATACTGACAATTTGTTGGATGTATGCAAGATGGAGCATTACAGGAAAAATGGAAATATTCTTGTTCAGAAAAAGGAATAATGAACTTATTGTTATTAATTATGAACATGCATATGCATAGAATGATGAGTCATTTTATTTTATTCAATTGTTTGGTAATTATGATTGAATTGCTAGATGCAGACAATTCTAATTTCACTACATATGGTTATATACATATTGAAATTGAATTATGATGTACATGAAATACTGACAATTTGTTGGATGTATGCAAGATGAAGCATTATAGGAAAAATAGAAATATTCTTGTTCAGAAAAATGAATAATGAACTTATTGTTATTAATTATGAACATGCATATGCATAGAATGACGAGTCATTTTATTTTATTAAATTGTTTGGTAATTATGATTGAATTGCTAGATGCAGAAAATTCTAAGTTCACTACATATGGTTCTATACATATTGCAATTGAATTATGATGTATAGGAAATACTGACAATTTGTTGGATGTATGCAAGATGAAGCATTACAGGAAAAATGGTATGCGGTTTGGTGCCTATGGAAAACCACAAGGATGGATGCATTCATAATATGGCAACAACCAAGATGAATTATGAAATAAAATTTCATGTTTTGGGGAAAAAGTTGAATTTCCTTTTGAACTAATTGGAGTTCCTAAATGAATTATTTTATGTTTTCTCATGATAACTACATGTGGGTGATGCAGATGAGATGATGTTAATTAAAGTGGAATGTTGACTACAAAGAGTAGCTCAGGGAAGATGTTGATTGGAGACCTTTGAGGGTAGTTGGAACTCCTCGAGCCACAGTGCTCTAAGACTTTTGGTCCGACCTGTTGTTGAAGTCCAATGAAAGGGAGGTATAATAGTTGATGGATTGTGTGACAGTGAAGGTGCACACTCCTGGGATGGGACAGGCATGCGGGGAAGAGAGACCATTGGTTGGAATGTTGTTGGGGTTTGGTACCTTGGCCTAGACCATGTTGATATGGAAGTATTCTCAATCAAAAGATAAGTATCAATTCTCTATTCATTGTACGCTATGTATCTCGTAATTCGTATACATGTTATAATGTTATTAGAATTGCCTGCATATATATTGCATGTATGTTCTAATGTTGCTTCTGAATGAATAGGTGTATGAGAAGAGTTTTTACGTCTATGGATTCATAGCACTGCTAAGATTTTATCAATGGATGGAACATTGTGGATCTACAACCATTTGGTGCTTTCAATGAGGTTTAATTGAAGCATGTAACAAGGAACAATAAGATTAATGCTTTCTTGAAGCAACTCTATGGAATAGAGCAATTGAGTTTCAACTGCAGTATGGATACCAGAATTGGTGCGTGAAAGTAAAGCTGGATAATGGGTTTCTAATAGCTAAATCTTGGAGCTTTTGAAAAAAATTTGAAGTATATATGTGTAAGTAAGTTGCACTGAGGACAATGAAAAAATAAGGGGAGGGGATTGTAATACCCCAAGGATGAGCCCCAATTGTATTTATGAATTGTAAACTAGTTTTGTAGGCTGGTGAGCTGAGTGTTGATAAGATGGTGGGATTATGTGCTTATTAGGCTAGAGAGCCTAAGTGTTAAAGTCCAAGAGCCCGATTTTGTATATGTAATTATGAAGATCATTAATAAAATATAAACATCGCTGCGTGTAAACCAACCATGAAGAAAGAGTGATGGAGAAATAAGCTTCCACAAGGTTGGGCAAGGGAGGGGGCTAAGTATTTGGGCCTAGGGGATAAGCTAGAGGGATTACCTCTAGAGGAATAATATTTTAATATTATTTCCTAAAGGCTAAGGTGGAAAATTGATGAATGTTGTCCTAAGTTCCTGGAAAGGGAACATATGCTAAGTGGAGTGCATGCAGCTCCAGGGAGACAGGTTTTGACCTAGGCTCATGCAGTTAAAACCCAAGAGTTAAACCATGGAAGGGATTTTCTCCCATTCTTCCATCCTCTATTTGAACTCGTTGGCCTCAGATGTCAACCTCTGGTTACCTATGCACAATTGATAAAACCGCTCACATGAAGGGGGTTTTCTTTCCATTTCCCATCCATCGTCTAACCCATTGGGGCTTCTATGTATTCCCCTTGCATAAAAACTCATCTTTGAAAACCCGAAAGGGAAGCCAACCTGTGCGATTCGGGAACCCATTCTATATGCAGTCTGAACCTGAAACCGAGATTATCAACCTTTGCATTGTTTCCTGGTCACGTACCCTAAAAATCGTGGGCAAACCGATGGACTGATCTGTGTATCTGGGGAAATCCAAGTATCTTGTGTTTTTCTGAGCCGTGTGGTGTCGTAATTGTGGGCTATTGTGGCCACACGGTTCCTAGACTGAGTGTGGCTTGTTTCCTTGTGTTCACCTGAATTGTGTTGTGTCTTAACGTTAGGCTGTTGCCATTTCTGGTGTCCATAACTATTCCTGTTGTTGTTGTCACTCGTATGCTAGCTAAATGATGTTGTAGTATTGCTTAGGAGATGAATTGAAGAAGCAGGTTGTTAGGCCTGTGAGAAACTCTCCTAGGAGAGAGATTTTTTTGGGAAGTGAGTTCTCCTGGAAGGGAGTCTTGTAGTAGTTATAGTACTCTAAGACTTCTGGTCCAGCCTGTTGCTGAAGCCCAAGGTAAGGGAGTTGTACTGGCCGATGGACTTGTATTACTGAAGGTTTACTCTCCTGGTGTGGAGAAGGTGTGTGGGGAATGAGGGTCTGCGAGCTGTGGGAGTAAGTGGCTCCTGGAATAAAAGATCCTTCATGTTGTTTGTGAAACTTCCTTGTTGTCCTTGCCAAGCCTAGAGTTCCCTTGCCCGGTGGAGCTTAGTCTCATCTCAGGGGTAACCTACTGTTGAGCGTGATGAGTACCATGGTCTATGGTTGGGAGGTTCGTGGAAGGTCTACACGTAGTTGGTGGATTTACTCCAGCTAAAATATAAGTATCATTTCTATGTATAATTTATGTATTTTATACATGTTTGGGTTACTTGAAATGTATCATGTGTTCCATGGCATGTGGACTTACTGTTAATCTCAATTGCATCTGTACGGTAGTAGTAATTTTGTGTTAAGTGTTTTAATTCGATTAAAATGCATCTTATATATATTTATATAAGCTGTAAATCCGACATGGTAGCATTACCCGACCTGTTGGTGGCCAGGAATGTTACATTCCACAACATTTGAGAGGCTACTATAGTCGAATACATGGGAAAAAACATTTCAAGGATATATGTAACCCTAGAATATCGACAAGCATAACATCAATGCCATATGATTGAGGTGGAGGGTAAGATTATAAATCAACCTATTTCTATTTTAATTTATTCATGATAAAGTCGTAGTTACATGTCTCGATGAAGAAGGAAAGAAAAGCACTATGCAAGGAATTCCAAGTCTTGTTTCTATAAGGGATATTTTATCCTTACAATTAGAGAGATGTTTTAGGAAAATATGTCAATTGTATGCATCTCATGTGGAGGTGTCATACAAGACATAAGGGACAATTATTGAATATTTTAAAGTATTCCAAGGGTTTGAGGATGTATTGAATGAAATACCAGGATTACCACCAAAGAGGGATATAGATTTATCTATTGACTTAGTACTAGGGGCTTCCTCAATGTCCAAGAATCCATACAAAATGAGTACACTAGAATTAAAAGAATCACAAATGAAGTTAGAAGAATTGTTGAAGAAATGGTACATATGCCCAAATTTTTCACCTTGGGGATCACCAATACATTTTGTGAAAAATAAGGATGGAACATTGATACTTTGTATTGATTTTAGACAACTGAAAAAATCCACTGTAAAGAACAAATACCTTCTACCCATAATTGATGGCCTATTTTATTAGCTAAGAGGAGAAATATATTTTCAAAGATAGACCTGAGATTAGGATATCATCTAATGATAATCAAGGAAGAAGACATCAACAAGAGAACTTTTAGAACTAGGTATGATCATTATGAATTTGTATTGTTGTTGTTTGGACTGACCAATGCACTAGTTATCTTTATGTTCTTAATGAATCACATATTCATAAATTATTTCGATAAGTTTGTCATTTTTTTTAGGAAATAGACATCCACACTAAACCAAATAGGAAAGAGAAGACAATTTTAAACAAGAAAATAAATGGAAAACACAATACACTGATATTTTACTCTAGAAACGCAAATGGGAAATAACCATTCATTGAACATATTTATCCTTGTTGTCTTATTCATTTTATGGATAAAGTGTTACATGACTAACCTTGGTTTACACCTAAGACACAATCACCATCATACTCTCTTTATTTACACAAGAAAAATTGTGTAGCCAATATGGTTTACATCTACATGACTAGCAATATTTCTCATGAACATCAAGTACTTAATACAATTACAACACACCTTACTTATATGCTTTATAGCATGAAAAAACCTAAATCATGGCACCCAAAAATAGATACAGATACATTTAGATGATTGAATACAAATCCCATGAATCTCGAGATTCTCTTACAGTTGACTTCAATAGGATTACTAGTCAGTCTTCATTGATTTTCCACTTGACCTCTTGTCGGATAACCTTTCAACTTTCCCTTCAATAACAATGAATTCAACCTTCTCGGTCAATCACTTTGACCTTCAAGTTAATCATTGACTCAACCTAAATTGTCGATTGGCTTATCTCCTAGACGATCCACCTCGACTAGATAGTCAAATGATTGTTCTTTTACTACAAAGAATAAAACAACCCAACATTCTCCCACTTATTGTATTCTTTGTTGATATAGGAGAACATGAACATTTGTTCACTAACCCAGGGAAACAGTGCCCATTTCCAAGAGAAGTTCACAAGACTCATAGAATTGGTGAAACAACCTGCTATGTTTTCCAAAGTGTCTACCTTATCTAGCAACACGTTCTTTCTTTCCACCATGTCTCTCATGAAATGGTATTGTACAATAATATTTTTTGTCCTGGAATGGTATGTTGGGTTCTTTGCGAGAAATATTGTTCTTTGACTGTCACAATTGATCTTCATAGATCTCTACTCAAACCCAATCCTTGAACACAATCAATGCAACCATTATACTTATTTTCTTCCATGAGTGGCTTCCATGTATTTAGATTTGTTTTTCACCAAGGCTATGACCACCTATCACTTACTCATCGAATTGATTTATCCATTGAACATCTTGAACACATATCCACTAGTCGACCTTTGTCGATCCATATATCTATCCTAGTCAACTTTGACAAAGCCATGTACATTTAATTCCTATGAGTTTCAAGTTTCCCTTAGTAGCATATAGCATAATATTTTGTGCCACATAGATACCTAAACACTCTCTTGAAAGTTGCTCAATGCTCTTTCCTAGGTATTGACATGTATCTACTCAATACCCCCACTGCATGGGAAATTTTTGGTCCAATGCAAGCCACCACATACATTTGAATGCCAAAATCACTTACATAGGGAACACATTCCATGTCCTCTATTTATTTATGTGTCTTTGGACATTGTTCAACAGTTACTTTTTCTCCCACAAGAATTAACACCTTGACTAGTTTACAATTTTGCATGTTGAAATTCTTCAAAAATGTTTCAATGTACTTCATTTGATTCAACCAAAGGTTTCTAACTTCCTGATCTCTCTTTATCTTCATTCCTAGAATGGATTTTGTTGCATCAAGATCCTTCATGAAAAACTTGGAGGATAGCTTCTTCTTCACCTCCTTTATTATGTCCATGTTGTTTCCGACCAACATGTCATCAACATAGAATGCTACATATATAAAACACCCACCTTCTTCCTTGGAATATACACAATGATCAAAATTACTTCTATCAAATCCCAAACTAAGAATGTAGGTATCAAATTTATGGTACCACATCCTTAGTGACTACTTTATACCATAAAGGGATATTTTCAACTTGCATGCTAACTCTTTCTTACCCTTTACTACAAATCCTTCGGGTTGTTTTCATGTAGATTTATTCTTCCAGGTCCCCATGTAGGAATGTTTCCTTCACATCCATTTTCTCTATTTCAAGATCAAATGTTTCAACCACAGATAGTAGTACTCTAATGAAAGTTAATTTTTCAATAGGGGAAAAAATCTCATCGAATTCGAATCCTTCAACTTGGGAATATCTTTTTTGAATTTCTAGACTTGACCTATTATTCTTTTTTTTTTATTGAATACCCACTTTCTACGTATGAGTTTCCTTCCATTAGTTAATTTGACGAAATCCCACATCTCATCCTTATACAAGGATTTCATTTCTTCGACCATGGAATCCTTCCAGAATTTACTCTCTATCAATTCAACTTCCTTCGTGACAGAATTGGGCTCCTCCTCAATGGTAGCTAACACAAATGTATAATAGAAATAAGGTGGACTATACCTTTTAGGTGGTTTTCTTAATCAATTATATCTCCTTACAACTGGAGTTAGTTGTTCCACCTTTTCATCTAATTCAGGTGACTCATATGAATCATCTTCGTCGTCCCTCAACTCAAATCTCACCTTCTCTAGATCTTTCTCTGTTTGAACCTCTTCAGACTTGGAATTTCCTCTGAATTCCCTAAAGAACACATCTTGATTTTACACTATTTCCTTGATGTAGGATCCAAGAGATTATATCATTTCATTCCATCCTTATAACCAATGAAAATACACTTGACCTCCCTTTTTTCCATCATGTTCCTCTTTTCATTGGGAATATGAAAAAATGCATCATACCCAAATACTTTGAGATGTAAAAGCAAATGATTCTTACCAAACCATACCTCATGTGGAGTTGAGTCGACTAGTGCTATGAAGGAGATCTAATTACCAAACATTTTTTTGTGTCACCCAGAATTCTTGTGCAAGCCCTGAACCACCTAGAATGCTCCTTGCCTTATCGATCAATATCATGTTCATTCTCTCAACAAATCCATTTTTTTGGTGGGGTATATGGTGTGGTATTTTGGCATGTTGTACCACATTTCTTGCAAGACTACTCAAATTCCTTTCCATGGAATTCTCCACCATTTTCATTTCTCATCACCTTGATCTTCTTATCTTTCTAGTTTTCCATGGGAGATTTAAACTCTTTGAATTTCTCAAAAACCTTTGATTTCTTCCTCTAGAAAGATCTTCCTGGAAAAATAATCTATGAAGGAGACATAATATAGGGTTCCATCTATTGAAGGGACTCTTACAGGACCAAACACATCACTATGTATTAATTCCATAATCTTCTTTTCCTTTGTCTCTCAATATGGGTATCTAACCCGATTTTTTTTTCCATATATGTAATGTTCAAAAAAATTGACTTTTAGATTACAACCAAGAAAACCTTCAACCATACCTTGTTGTGCATAGATGGAATTCTTTTTTCACCATTGTATCTCATCCTCTAGTTCCATAACATGGTCACATCGAATTGACAAAGGATAGTTGATTTGGTTTGTATCGACTCAACCCAAGTTAAGTGGAGTCGAGTCGAATTTATGAACGATAATGTTGTTTCATCCTTCAAGTTGACATTCCATAACAACTTGTATGGGTTTCGAATCCAAATTCCTTTCATTAAGACCATCACATCCCTTATCATTTTACACATATCCTTCTGACATAGAGTATGCACACCTACATAACTTATTTTATTGATAAATATCACATTTCTTTCCAAACCTAGAATATGTAGCACACCTAAAAGGGCTTTACTCCTCTCATCTTGTTGTTGGACTCTTCCCCATCCAACAATTTTGGTTGTTGATTCATCCCCCAAGAACACATCTCCCCCTTCATATCTCTCATATTTGCATAACTATTCTTTGTGAGGTGTCATATGAAAAGATGTTCTTGAGTTGATCAACCAAACATCTTGATCTGATTGTGTACTAGTTTACCTAGAGTAGTATTTCTCTCAGTCCATCGCTTATCCTCGGATCATGTACTAACTTCTATCTCTTTCAAATAGTCTCTTGTTGACCGAACCAGGGATTTAGATCTACCCTTCGAATTAGAATTTCTACCAGATAACTTTCCTTATCATTGTCGACCAATCGACCTATCACCATTAAGACATATTTGGTATTCCTTCCATGTTCTTCTGTCTCATTTCTCCACCTTCGTAATTTTAATATTCATAGACAATATCTGGATTAGTAGAGTATTGAATGCATTCAAATTCTTTGTTACTAAGATCTCATCACTCATTCTCAAAAGATACAACTTCTTCTGAAGGAACAACTTATTTACCAGGGATTTCGACTGGTACAAGTTTCCCAACTTGTCCCACAATTTATTTGTGGATTATTCACCTAAGACATTCTTCAACACCAAATCTACAAGACAAAGTCAAATTGTTCTCATTTCCCATCTCTTGTGTTTCTCTCATTCTTCCCTATACGTAGCCATTGGAATAGCTTCAATTCTAATATTCCAAAGCTCAAAATTTTAGCCATTGAATTTTTAGATATCTATCCTCGAACTAATTAAGCTAAAGGCTTACATATATTGAAAAGAAATAGAATTAATGATCTTTGAATCACATGTGTGTTTTATGTAGACATAATTTGATATGCTTAGAATATTCTTTATCCTCACAAAAAATGAAATACGAAGATTCCAATCATTAACCTCCCTACATGCCAAAACATGGTTGTTCATCATTAAAAAGGAGGATTAACCTGTTTAGCATAATAATGCTCAGATTATTTACTACTCTATTTTTTTACTGTATTTAGTCTTTTACTTCTGTTTTTTTACTATTTTTGGATGCTTGTGGCGTAGCACCCCTTCCTCAGCAGGTTCTGCTTGACCTCCTGGTATTTGGATCTTCCTATTTCCTTGAGCCAAAATGGCTCTTTAGTTCCCACTAGAACCTTCAATGCATATAGTACCATGGGTCCTTCTTAGAAGTTACGCATGTGTGAACAAGCACTAGAGGTGAACCTCTACTCCACATGACCACCTGGCATGACCACAGACTTAACCAAAAAAGGTGTTTCAAATTTCGCGACTTCGCGATTTCTATTGTGAGTCCCCACCGACTCCTTTGATTCTTGAAACCCCGAAATGGGCTAACGGGTCTCTAGCTCCTCCCTTATGCCTCAACCATATGATCTCTGGTCAAATCCTGGGGTCCACCTCTGAGCACGTTGGTATTTCGCGTATCATAAGTTCATGATGTATCTCTCCTCCTTTTCCTAAAGTCTGAACTCGCGAAATTCTTTGCTATAGATCAATGGTCCTAAACTTTCCACGTTATAACGGTCCATATCATGTCGGGACTTTGCATATTTGGGATTCCCGAAAATGACTTCCTCCACACTTTCGACTCCCGAAATTACGAAATTCAAAGTGCCCAAACCAATGACTCTCATTGATTCATATATAACGGATTCTACCTCTCCTGAGCTTGCGAGTGTTAAAAGACACTTAGCCTTAACCTCTCTGTTGATCCACTGGATCCAATGGTCCACGGAAAATCGGTGTTTCTCCCTCCGAGAAATTTAACCGTTCATTCAAGTTCTCAAAGATTCATGGCCAAATAACTTGGCTTCTTCCCTCCTCATCTTGGTTTCTGCAAATTTTCTTTGACCCTCGTCCTTCCCTTGAACTTTCCAAGACTCTATCCCTCCTGATCTTGATTATGGTAGAAACTCAAGGATTCCAAGGAATTCTACTCGCACTCCTTGCGACCTTCATGATAATCATTGATTATCTGAACTCTCCAAATCTGCGCACTCCTTGCGACAATATCTCTTGAACCACTCACTGGGTTGGAAACGTCTAAGACTTCAACCTGCCTATGCACACCTTGCATGGCTCTATACTATAACTTCACTTCTATTGGTATGAGAACAACGATATCTCTCCTGATTTTTTCTGAGATAAAACTTAGAATCTTGTTAACGCACTCCTTGTGGACTTTCAGTGTTGCATAAATTTGGACGAGAAACAATTGAAACTCATACTCTTCTTCTCATAGACTTCATACATTCAACATGAAATCATACACACAAAGCATTGAAATAAATGCATAACAGAGCATATAAGCAAATTGTAAACATATCATTCAATAAATGCAAATAGTATTCATAACAACACCATGAAATTGAGTCAAAGAATTATTATATTAACTCAAGTGTTTATGTACATGGGTTCTGTAGCAACAACTATCTGCTTATACAACTTCTACAGTCACTGTTCTTCTCTACTCTCTCTCTCTCCTATGCTCTCTTGCTCTACAACTTAATTACAATGAGAATAATGATACAATAAAATACATAAGAGGGAGCTTTCTAGAGTTTTCCCTCCTACAACTCTAAGTTATCAAATCGAATTAAAGCCTACAACTACTTTACATTCATTACATTAATTGTCTACAACCGACAAATGAGAGCAAAGAAGCTGCTCAAGATCTGTGTTACAATTTTCGAAACATTTAAGAGAACTTATGTCTCTTATATTACATAAATGTTCCATCCTTTTGAAATTCAAAATATCTTCAAAATGTGGGTTGGTGCATATCTAGTTGTCTTCTACTTTGTGCTTGCTTGCTATGCTCCTGCATCATCTTGGTGCACCCTTCATTTGCTAGTGTTGTTGGGGGTTGTTTTAGTTATTGCATGGGATGGTTGGCCAATTAATTTCAATATGTTCTGAGTCATTTCTATGGATGTCGTTAATGGTTGATTGATGTCGTGTAATGCTATATGACTTAAGGAAACCCATCAATTTCAATATATATCCATTTGTTTCGATGGATGTGAAGCATGATCAATTTAAATATATTTCCATCCATTTCGATGGATGCCAAGCATGATGGATGTTGTGAATTGTCGATGTCGTTAATAGTCGATTGGAACGCTACATGTTTTGTATTGTTGGATGCCTCAAGGAAACCCTTTCCTTTAGAGGAAAGTTTAATCTGTACAGGTAGCTTGGATTGGGGATTCTCTACACCCTATATCACTCTTGGTGAACCATCATAGTATTCTGTTTCAGAAAAGGAATCGTTATATCATATTATGTTTGTATATCTTTCTCGGTATGCGTTAATGAACTTTTTTACCTAAAAGTTTTTTGGTTTTAATTGCATAGGTTACCTGTTCTGCCACATAAGGGAAACCCGAATAGGTGGCTCCAAACGATGGTGTGACCATAGTTGCAGAGTTTCAATTTACAAAAATTGGACTAGAAACTGAGAGTTTTAGCAGGATATTCTTTCCCCATAACTAGCCTAGGGCAGACTTCTTCCAGAGTTTCCATTTCTATGGTGATTACAAAACTGTTAAAAAGAGTGAAAATAAAATCACAATTCATGTTGAAAATGAGAATAGATAGGGGTGGGCCACGTCAATATTTTGGAGAACCTAGACATCCATAGATTGTGTAGGTCGAGACGTACTTATGCTTGCAGGTAGGGCACTGAGCTTGAGAGGGGGAGCCTGAGAGTGCTTCAAAAAACAGATATAAATATTGATGTATGGTTCTCTGGTCGTGCTCCTTCTCGTTCTGCCACTGTCGGATGTCAAAGAGAAGCTCCAAGTGCTCCGCTGCAAGATGAAACTTGTGGTGTGAGTCGTCAGCAATACCATCATTGCCTTTTTTAACATCGATATTGCCTTTGTCTTCAACACCATCATTTCCTTTGTCATCACTGTCATTGCCTCCACCCGCACCAGCCTCGCTTGTATCTTCCCCATCTTTTGATAATTGCCAACTTGGGGGAATCTCCTCCTCCATAATACAACACCCTTCCCACCAGCGTGGCTGAAATTCTCGGGAGGTGGAGGGGTTGAGAGTCTCAAGGGACTTATGCAAATGGATAAGGCTCGGGCCATGCTGAGAAGGCAGCTCGACTTCTTCCACTTTCGTGCCTGAATGCTAAGGTGACGAAGGTGCATCCTTCTTGACTTTGTTGGGTAGAGTCGAAGCGAGCCGGGATGGCTGAGGAGAAAGCTCAGTCGGGGACGGGGTTTCAGTTTTTGGAATGCATAGAGGAAGCAGAGCTTGAGTCTAGGTAGAGGTGGGTAGGTTTTCCTCTTTTGGAATACGTAGGGTGGATTGAGCTTTGTTGGAGGGTCTATGGGGTTTGTTGAAATGAGCTATCAAGGCTCTCTGAGAAGCTGTGAGCCGATTATCACGAGTGTAGGCATTTTTGTTCCTGGTGGAATGCCTTGGCTTGCCCCTATATCAAGGCATGGTGGTTATCAGGGAGTGAGAGAAATATTAGTTTGAGGGAGTGTGCAGGTCGCCCAAGAGGTAAGAGAAGAGGCCAGAAGGACCAAGAAGCACAAAACAAAGATGAAATTTAGCAAACATTTGGAGAGAACAGACGCCTTGGTCATTTTTTAGGCTGATGAGTGTCATTGAAGTCCCTCCCATCACCATTGAAGGATGACAGGACTGGTATAAGCCTCTAGTACTAGTGGCCTGGCTGGAGCGCTCCTCCATGGACATCTGCAGGTGCACTGAATTAATATCCCCTATGGTATATTCTATGGGGAATTAATATCATCGAGGGTGGCGGATTGGAGTAATAATTCTCCCCACCAGCTGCTCCTACCACCTGTCTCCCCTCTCTCGCCACTTGTCACCCCATACGGGTGATAATTATTTAAGTTATTATTATTATGTTTATTTTATATTAAACTAATATTTGAAAATGTTTATTTTCAATCAATTATACAACTTCAAATATTTAATAATTATATAACTTTAAATTTTTATATAATTATCTAAGTTATTATTATTATGTTTTTTTTATATATTGAAATAATATTTGAAAATATTCATTTTCAATCAATTATACAACTTCAGATATTTAATTATATAATTTGAAATATTTAATAAACTTTCATATATAATAACTTTTTAATAATTAAATTTTAAATATAAATTAATAAATTTAAAATTTAAAAATATCTCAAATTTGAAAAAGTGGAAAATGATATTTATTGATATCATTAGTTTAGGAAAGTGGAAAATAATTGAGATATCAACCACTTCTTTAATGTGATTGTGCTGATTTATTTATTTATCCTTTAATGTTGTATATATCCTTCATGCTCCCCCATAACATGTGTTATGTAATCATTCACTTTCACCTACTCAGCATTCAAGCTTAATGTCAAATTTATGGGCAGTTTTTTATTACAAGAGTCACTTCAAAAACAAACCTTATAACAGCCACAAAAATATAGGTAAAGGGACAAGCATAAGATGATGAACATGGGTTTCTTGATCAGTAAAATTTAACATAAAATGGGGTAAAATAAAGATTTTGATTTTTGTTAAATCATTGAAAAATAGAGACATCATTTACAAAACTTTTTTGTTTTAAAAAATATTAATACTGAATCATTATAATTAAATTAAAAATAAATAAAAATTGATATAATTGAGAAATAAAAATTATAATATAATTAAGAAATTGAGAATATTAAAAATAAATAAATATTTTTTTCACATTTTACTTAAAATTAAATATACTAAATACTGTACACCTAATATTTTATGAAGAGTTTCACCCACTCCCAGTTCAAGAATTAGTTCCCTGAATAACTTATTCAGGGAAGGGATAGTGGAAAAATTGGAAAAACTTATTATCAAGTTGAAAAAGAAAAAAGATGAACCACAGAAATCAATATATAAAACATAGGCTATTATTAACTCGTAGAAGACTAGAAGTTAAATTCGTTTTCTTTCTTTCTTTTCTATAACCTTGCATTTCAGGATGAAAATAAGAACAACTAGGTGTTTAACCATTGGAAGGCATCCCTCCACTCTGAATACTTCGTTTCCTGTCCGTGACTACGTGGCCTCTTCCTCACAAGGAATATTGTTTTTGAAGTAGACCAGAATTGTTTGCTGACTACAGGCCGAACAATAGCACCAGTATTTGTAGTCATCTTTTTCTTCTGTCTTCTTCTCATCCAATACTTCTGTCATCTGCTACAATGGATTCAAGGGGATTAAATAGACGCCGACACATTTCATTTTCCATGCCACACATCTGGTAGCAAGAGACGTAAGGGACGTAAAGTAAAGTTGGGAGACATTTCATTTTTCCACGTCAAACCTAATAGCAATTGACGTATGGGAGGCAAAGTAAAGTTGAGAGAATAACAAGAGATCTTTGTCCATGTGGTTCGAGTCTTACACTTATTTTCCTTATCATTGTCGACCAATCGAACTATCACCATTAAGACATATTTGGTATTCCTTCCATGTTATTTTGTCTCATTTCTCTTCCTCCTTAATTTTAATATCCATAGAAAATATCTGGATTAGTAGAGTATTGAATGCATTCAAATGCTTTGTTACAATGATCTCATCACTCATTCTCAAAAAATACAACTTTTTCTGAAGGAACAATTTATTTACCAGGGATTTAGACTGGTACAAATTTCCCAACTTGTCCCACAATTTATTTGTGGATTCTTCACCTAAGACATTCTGCAACACCAAATCTACAAGACAGTCAAATTGTGTTCATTTCCCATCTCTTGAGTTTCTCTCATTCTTCTCTAGACATAGCCATTCAAATAGCTTCAATTCTAATCTTCCAAAGCTCAAAATTTTAGCCATTGAATTTTTAGATATCTATCCTCAAACTAATTAAGCTAAAGGCTTACATATATTGAAAAGAAATAGAATTAATGATCTTTGAATCACATGTGTGTTTTATGTAGACATAATTTGATATGCTTAGAATATTCTTTATCCTCACAAAAAATTAAATACTAAGATTCCAATCATTAACCTCCCTACATGTCAAAACATGGTTGTTCATCATTAAAAAGGAGGATTAACCTGTTTAGCATAATAATGCTCAGATTATTTACTACTCTATTTTTTAACTGTATTTAGTCTTTTACTTCTGTTTTTTTACTATTTTTGGATCCTTGTGACGTAGCACCCATTCCTCAGCAAGTTCTGCTTGACCTCCCGATCTTTGGATCTTCCTATTTCCTTGAGCCAAAATGGCTCTTCAGTTCCCACTGGAGCCTTCAATGCATATAGTACCACGGGTCCTTCTTAGAAGTTACGCATGCATGAACAAGCACTAGAGGTGAACCTCTACTCCACGTGACCACCTGGCGTGACCACAGACTTAACCAAAAAAGGTATTTCAGATTTCGCGACTTTGCAATTTCTATTGGGAGTCCCCACCGACTCCTTCGATAACCAAAACCCTGAAATGGGCTAACGTGTCTCTAGCTCCTCCCTTATGCCTCAACCATATGATCTTTTGTCAAATCCTGTGGTCCACCTCCGAGCACGTTGGGATTTCGCGTATCATAAGTTCACGATGTATCTCTCCTCCTTTTTCTGAAGTTTGAACTCGCGAATTCTTTGCTATAGATCAACGATCCTGAACTTTCCACGTTCTGATGGTCCAGATCATGTCGGGACTTCGCGTATCGGGGATTCTCGAAAACGACTTCCTCCACACTTTCAACTTCCGAAATTAAGAAATTCAAAGCGCCCAAACCAACGACTCTTGTTGATTCAGATATAACGGCTTCTACCTCTCCCGAGCTTGCGAGTATTAAAAGACACTCAACCTTAACCTCTTCGTTGATCCACTGGATCCAACGGCCCATGGAAAATTGGTGTTTCTCCCTCCAATAAATTTAACCATTCGTTCAAGTTCTCAAAGATTCATGGCCAAATAACTTGGTGTCTTCCCTCCTCAGCTTGGTTTCTGCGAAGTTTCTTTGACCCTCGTCCTTCCCTTGAAATTTCCAAGACTCTATCCCTCCTGATCTTGATTATGGAGGAAACTCAAGGATTCCAAGGAATTCTACTAACACTCCTTGCGACCTTCATGATAATCATTGATTATCTGAACTCTCCAAATCTGCGCACTCCTTGCGACAATAGCTCTTGAACCACTCACTGGGTTGGAAACGTCTAAGACTTCAACCTGCCTGCACACACCTTGCATAGCTCTATACTATAACTTCACTTCTATTGGTATGAGAACAATGGTATCTCTCCTGATTTTTTCTGAGATAAAACTCAGAATCTTGTCAACGCACTCATTGCGGACTTTCAGTGTTACAGGAATTTGGACGAGAAACAATTGAAACTCATACTCTTCCTCTCACAGACTTCATACATTCAACATTAAATCATACACACAAAGCATTGAAATAAATGCATAACAGAGCATATAAGCAAATTGTAAACATATCATTCAATAGATGCAAATAGTATTCATAACAACACCATGAAATTGAGTCAAAGCATTCTTATTCTAACTCAAGTGTTTATGTACATGGGTTCTGTAGCAACAACTATCTACTTATATAACTTCTACAGTCTTTGTTCTTCTCTACTCTCTTTCTCTCCTATGCTCTCTTGCTCTACAACTTAATTACAATGAGAATAATGATACAATAAAATACATACTAGGGAGCTTTCTAGAGTTTTCACTCCTACAACTCTAAGCTATCAAATCGAATTAAAGCCTACAACTACTTTACATTCATTACATTAATTGTCTACAACTGATAGATGAGAGCAAAGCAACTGCTCAAGATCTGTGTTACAATTTTCAGAACATTTAAGAGCACTTATGTCTCTTATATTACATAAATGTTCCATCCTTTTGAAATTCAAAATATCTTCAAAATGTGGGTTGGTGCATATCTAGTTGTCTTCCGCTTTGCGCTTGCTTTCTATGCTCCTGCATCAGCTTGGTGCACCCTTCATTTGCTAGTGTTGTTGGGGGTTGTTTTAGTTATTGCATGGGATGGTTGGCCAATTAATTTCAATATGTCCCCGGTCGTTTCTATGGATGTCGTTAATGGTTGATTGATGTCGTGTAATGCTATACGACTTAAGGAAACCCATGAATTTCAATATATTTCCATTTGTTTCGATGGATGCGAAGCATGATCAATTTCAATATCTTTCCATCCATTTCGATGGATGCCAAGCGTGATGGATGTTGTGAATTGTCGATGTCGTTAATGGTTTATTGGAATGCTACATGTTTTGTATTGTTGGACGCCTCAAGGAAACCCCTTCCTTTAGAGGAAAGTTTAATCTGTACAGGCGGCTTGGCTTGGGGATTCTCTACACCCTATATCGCTCTTGGTGAACGATCATAGTATTCTGTTTCAGAAAAGGAATTGTTATATCATATTATGTTTGTATATCTTTCTCGGTATGCATTAATGCTCTTTTTTACCTAAAAGTTTTTTGGTTTTAATTGCACAGGTTACTTGTTCTGCCACATAAGGGAAACCAGAATAGGTGTCTCCAAAGGATGGTGTGACCATAGTTGCAGAGTTTCAATTTACAAAAATTGGAGCAGAAACTGAGAGTTTTAGCAGGATATTCTTTCCCCGTAACTAGCCTAGGGAAGAATTCTTCCAGAGTTTCCATTTCTATGGTGATTACAAAACTATTAAAAAGAGTGAAAATAAAATCACAATTCATGCTGAAAATGAGAATAGACAGGGGTGGGCCACGTCAATATTTTGGGGAACTTGGACATCCATAGACTGTGTAGGTCGGGACGTACTTCTGCTTGTAGGTAGGTCACTGAGCTTGAGAGGGGGTGTTTTAGAGTGCTTCAAACAACATATCTAAACGTTGATGGATGGTTCTCTGGCCATGCTCATGCTCGTCCTGCCATTGTCGGATGTCAAAGAGAAGCTCCAAGTGCTCCGCTGTAAGATGAAACTTGTGGTGTGAGTTGTTGGCAATACCATAATTTCCTTTTTTAACATCGATCTCGCCTTTGTCTTCAACACTGTCATTTCCTTTGTCAGCACCATCATTGGCTCCACCCGCACCAACCTTGCTTGTATCTTCCCCATCATTTGATAATTGCCAACTTGGGGGGATCTCCTCCTCCACAATACAACCCCCTTCCCACCAACGTGGCTGAAAGTCTCAAGAGGTGGAGGGGTTGAGAGTCTTGAGGGACTTATGAAAATGGATAAGGCTTGGGCCATGCTGAGAAGGTAGCTCGACTTCTTCCACTTTCGTGCCCGAATGCTAAGGTGATGGAGGTGCTTCCTCCTTGACTTTGTTGGGTAGAGCTGAAGTGAGCTGGGATGGTTGAGGAGAAAGCTCAGTCGGGGATGGGGTTTCAGTTTTTGGAATGCGTAGAGGAAGCAGATCTTAAGTCTAGGTAGAGGTGGGTAGGTTTTCCTCTTTTGGAATACGCAGGGCAGATTGAGCTTTGTTGGAGGGTCTATGGGGTTCGCTGAAATGAGCTATCAAGGCTCTCTGAGAAGCTGTGAGCCGATTATCCCGAGTGTAGGCATTTTTGTTCCTGGTGGAATGCCTTGGCTTGCCCCTATATCAGGGCATGGTGGGAATCAAGGTGTGAGAGAAATATTGGTTTGAGGGAGTGCGCAGGTCACCCAAGAGGTAAGCAAAGAGGCCAGGAGGGCCAAGAAGCACAAAACAAAGATGAAAGTTAGCAAACATCTAGAGAGAACAAGTGCCTTGGTCATTTTTTAGGCCGATGAGTGCCATTGAATTCCTCCCATCACCATTGAAGGCTGACGAGACTGGCATAAGCCTCTAGTACCAGTGGCCTGGCTGGAGTGCTCCTCGATGGGCATCCGCATGCGCACTAAATTAATATCCCCTATGGTGTATTCCATGGGGAATTAATAGCATCACGGGTGGCAAATTCGAGTAATAACTCTCCCCGCCAACTGCTCCTACCACCTATCTCCCCTCTCTCGCCACTTGTCACCCCATACGAGTGATAATTATTTAGGTTATTATTATTATGTTTATTTTATATTGAACTAATATTTGAAAATGTTTATTTTCAATCAATTATACAACTTCAGATATTTAATAATTATATAACTTTATATTTTTATATAATTATCTAAGTTATTATTATTATGTTTTTTTATATATTGAAATAATATTTGAAAATTTTCATTTTCAATCAATTATACAACTTCACATATTTAATTTCAATTAATTATACAACTTCAAATATTTAATTATATAATTTGAAATGTTTAATAAACTTTCATATATAAAAAAAAATTAATAATTAAACTTTAAATATATAGATTAATAAAATTAAAATTTAAAAATATCTCAAATTTGAGAAATGAAAAATGATGTTTATTGATATTATTAGTTTAGGAAAGTGGAAAATAACTGAAATATCAACCACTTTTTTTAATGTGATTGTGCTGATTTATTTATTTGTCCTTTAATGTTGTATATATCCTTCATGCTCCCCATAACATGTGTTATGAAATCATTCACTTTCACCTACTCAGCGTTCAAGCTTAATGTCAAATTTATGGGCAGATTTTCGTTACAAGAGTCACTTCAAAGACAAACCTTATAACAGCCACAAAAAATATAGGTAAAGGGACAAGCATAAGATGATGAACATGGGTTTCTTGATCAGTAAAATTTAACATAAAATGGGGTAAAATAAAGATTTTGATTTTTGTTAAATCATTGAAAAATAGAGACATCATTTACAAAACTTTTTTGTTTTAAAAAATATTAATACTGAATCATTATAACCAAATTAAAAAAAATTGAAAAAAATTGATATAATTGAGAAATAAAAATTCTAGTATAAGTAAGAAATTGAGAATATTAAAAATAAATAAATATTCTTTTCACATTTTACTTAAAATTAAATATATTAAATACTATACCCCTAACATTTTATGAGGAGTTTCACCCACTCTCAGTCCACGAGCTAGTTTTTAGAATAACTTATTCAAAGAGAGGACAGTGGAAAAATGGGAAAACTCATTATCAAATTGAACAGAAAAAAATCAGTATGTAAGACATAGGCTATTATTAACCTAGTAGAGATTAAATTCATTTTCTTTCTTTTCTATAACCTTGCATTTCAGGATGAAAATAAGAACAACTAGGTGTTTAACCATTGGAAGGCATCCCTCCACTCTAAATACTTCGATTCCTGTCCGTGACTACGTGGCCTCTTCCTCACAAGGAATATTGTTTTTGAAGTAGACCAGAATTGTTTGCTGACTGCAGGCCGAACAATAGCATCAGTATTTGTAGTCATCTTTTTCTTCTCTGTCTTCTTCTCATCCAATACTTCTGTCATCTGCTACAATGGATTCAAGGGGATTAAATAGACGCCGACACATTTCATTTTCCATGCCACACATCTGATAGCAAGAGATGTAAGGGACGTAAAGTAAAGTTGGGAGACATTTCATTTTTCCACGTCAAACCTAATAACAATTGACGTATGGGAGGCAAAGTAAAGTTGAGAGAATAACAAGATATCTTTGCCCATGTGGTTCAAGTCCTACACTTATTTTCTCAACATCAACTCTTTTTGAAATAGTCTAAATGTATCTTTGGAACCTTTAAAGTAGAATATCTAGGCCATATTCTTGGTAAGAATGGTGTACATCTCGATTCTAAGAAAATAAAAAATTATTGGCAGCTGCTTAAAAGTTTTAAAAAAGTATGTGAGGTTTACTTGACATTATAAAAAGTTTGTTAAAATGTTTGTTCAGAATTAAAATTGCAGCCACTTAAGAAGAATGATTTCAGTTAGAATGAGGAGGTTGATCAATCTTTTCTAGATTTGAAAACTGTCCCACTTCATAAAGACTTTTTTTTTTTTTTTTTTTTTGGGAGTGTGAAGCATAAGGGAAAGGCTCAGTTCTTTATTAGTCTTCACTAGTAAACAACTTTTTGAGAGACACTTGGAAAAATCCATCTATGAAAAATAAAATTTGGTTATTTTGCATGTTATAGATATCTAGCATCCTTGCTTGGTAGAACAATAATTCCAAAATAAAATTAATCATTATAGTCTCAAGTATTTTTTGGAACAAAGGATTTCATCCATTTAGCAACAGAAGTGGTTAACAAAAATGTCTGGCTATAATTATGAGATAATTTACAACAATGGAAAAGAAAACGTGGTTGTTGATTCTCTTTCGAGTAAATATAAAGAAAAAGGGTTATGCTTTTCACTCTTTTTCATTTTAACCGTTTGGTTAAAGGAAGTTCGACAAGAATGGTTCCAAGATCCCAAAGTTTCTCACATCATCCAACAATTGCAACAATACCCCAATGCATCTCTGGGATACACTTGGAAAAATAAGGATCTTTGCTACAAAGGTCACATGTATTTGAGCAAAAAATACCACTTTAAATCCATTGTGCTCTGTGAACTTAATGCTTCATTGGTAGCAAGGAATTATTGCTTTCCCAAAACATACAGATGGATCAAACGTTTTACTGGGAAGGCATGAAGCAGGACATCCTCACTTTTGTGGTTGAATGTGATACTTGCCAATGCAACAAGGGAGAAACAATCAAAACTCCATGCACACGACAACCTTTCCCTTGACGAATATATCTATGGAATTAATTGTCGAATTATCATAATTTAGCAATAAATCAGTCGTCATGGTTGTGGTTGATAGTATTTCCAAACATGAACATTTTTGTGCTCTCCAAGACTCATTTACATCTTCCACGGTGGATCATGTTTTCATGGAAAATATCTTCAAAATCCATGGAATGGCCCAATCTATTATCTCTAACCGTGATCAAAATTTCACAAACAATTTATAGTAGTAATTTTTCATCTGTCAAGGCACCCAATTGCATCTCGTCAGTTAGCATATCCAGTATGGTGATGCATCCTGGATGGTGGAAGCTAAACAGTTAGCATATCCAGTATGGTGATACATCCTGGATGGTGGAAGCTAAACAGTTAGCATATCCAGTATGGTGATGCATCCTGGATTACTAATTTCCCCTCGATTATTTTTCTAGTTTGTTAAATCTATGATCAGGCAGGAATAGCATTCTCTCCCCATTATAGGGATGTTCATTCTTGGTGATTCAAAGTTTGGAATTTAAAGCACTTCATTTAGAGGCCTACCCTTCCTTGTTATATCAATTCATCTTTCCCAACTCACATAATATGGGGTCGATCTTCCTTAGGGTCGACTAACCACTACTTACCTATAATGAAATTCATTATCATTATCCTATGCCTATCTGGTCATAACAATTACAGAGATCATCCACTCAATCTGCTATACTCCTAATGATCAAAACAAAGTAAAGTGGGTTGGNATTTAGGAATATCTCTTATCAGCCTGCACTCCCTAAACATGTTAGATAAATCACAAGGTTTGATACCACCCCTTACCTGCATAACAAACCCAAAACCTCACTCCATTTAACAAGGTTGAAACTAAAAGAGACCAGGGTTACACTCTCTCATGTCTCTAATCAATTTAAATAGGCAAAAAGGTCCTACTATGTGACAGATCGATGGAAACCCATATTGATAAGTAGGTGTCAGTCAGATTAGTTGAAGTGAGCATAAATGGGAATTATTTTTATTTTTATAACGATGCACACACGTTTTCCTCTGACTGTACAGAAATGAGAAGATATCCTTTCTTCCTGAGTAATATGACATATTAGAATGCAGAAAGAAGACACCCATAATAGGATGTGGAGGATTAAATTCGACAGACCGAAGAACACCAAGATTACGTATGGAGGAACATGATTATTCGAACCATCAATACACAAGTCCTCTCACAGATTCAGAAGGACCCTTAACAGGGATAGTTTTTTGGACTTTTTCTATTGGCTCGTACCTACAAGAATGTGGTAGTTTGTTAAAAATCTATATTATCCACACATGTACAACACTCCAAGGATGCATAGTTGCAAACACTACCTTGACAACATGTGCATGCCCCTACGGAAAACTCAAATAAACCTAATTTGTGAACTTCCAAATACCCATGATCCCACATGTCGCATAAATTTACATATAGATCCCTCCATCCCAGACCCCACCCTTCACAATGTCCGAAGATGTAGACCTGTTTACCACAAAAGTGGCCGCACCCCTAAACCTATCTCACCTTCACATAGCTAATAGAAAACTCTAAGAAACGATGTAATCGTATACATATCATGCCACGAGAGAAACCTGTGAAATGTTTGTTCGGAAGACTCACCCGCAAACCCACGGACCGCATGCATAATCCATTGGGGAGAATCTTCGCGAGAAATTGCTTGTAGGATTTTTTTTTTTCTTTTTTTTTTTGGCCTAAATACAGTGGAACCTAAAATCATGTAATATTGAAACCCCAAAACCCACGAGCTCATCAAGTAAACTCCCATACATTACCTCTAACTCCCTATCCATCAACCTTCTCTCATACCTGCAAATCTACTCATGCAAATACATGCCACCAACCTAAACGTAGTCAATAGATGACAAGACTTCTCCCATACACGTATCCCCAAACCTGACCTCTCACACATACAAGATCCTTGCATAATTGAATAAATACAACAAAGTATAGGGAATTTTACATAAGCGAAGGACAAATTTAGATAAAAATTAGTTATTATTGTATGATGGATAATAATTGCTTTGTATTTTCATGTATCAAAAGACTAATGGAAAAATTGTCCAAGAAAGCAGGCACAAATTCTCACACTCAAGACTTAAACATATGACAGCCATATCTCTGCTCACACAAAGCATATTGGATGATTTGGGGAAAATGACAAAGAAAAGGGAAAATATAGATCACCAACACATGCAAGATCATACAGAACCTAGGTTTCTAAACTAGAATATTCAAGTAGGATAGTGTTAATGAATTCTTTCCTCATCATCACACCTCAACAGAGATCAACAGAGAAGTTATAAAAGGAATAAAAAAAATAGGGAAAAATAGGGAAAAATTCATTATTTGGAAAATACATGGGTAGAGAGAGAGTTATATTAGCCAAGAAAGTAGGGAAAATACACTCCTTAATTGGGTTATTTCCAGTCGGAGAGACTTTCGGGATTTAGTATAGTCAATCCAATGAGGAAATTCACTTGTTTTCACTAGCAGCAGAGTACCTGTCAACATGATATGGATTATTTTTTGGCACAAAATGAGAGTTGAGATATAATAAATAAATGTACAGAGATATGTCAAATATATAACAATATAACAGAGATGTATCATAAATATAAACATAAACACATAGATACAGTAATACATAATTTCTATTAATGAATGAAATGTACAAAACTGTAGAAATAAAGAGTGAAAGGCTCACTAGAATGGTGGCAGGTTATCTCTGAGAAGAGATGTGACAGCTACGCTCATTCACGTGAAGATGGTGATTTTTACAATGAGGCTCCAAAGGAATTTTTAACATAAATAAAATCCAAAAACACTAACCTCGAAAGATGAAAAGCCAACAATTTTGTGGACCCCTCTTTGGGTAGTTTGGTGTATCAACTTCTCGGGGGCGTAACTTTGGCATACTATCTCCATTTGGGGTGCACTATAACTCGTTGGAAAGGTATCGATGAGGAGATTCATTTTGGGGTCTCAATCAGAGCCTTTGTCTATATTTGAGGTTCCCTATTGTGAAAATACATAGTTTAGGACCTCAAAATGGCCCTAGAAGTTTAGGAGACACAAAACTGCTAAAAATAGTAAATTTCCAACAAATGTTTTTGAGCCAGTTGGAATAGGTGGGTGGCCACTAATATCCACCTAGATCACTCCTCCCTTCTTAGGAAGAAATGGTCTCCATTGTGTTGATTTCCCAGGGGAGAGGGAAAATCATTTGTTGAATCTCAATCTTGGTTAGCTTCTTTTCTTGCTGGAGAAATTGTGATGCTTATCCTGTTGAAGACTATCACAAACCTATTGTTGGTAGGGTTGAATCCTGGATTGACTGAGCAGTGTGTAGGTACCATTGTAGGTGAAGAAACAATATCTTCTTTCTCTTCTGAAATATGCTTCTATTGGAAAGAAAGGTCTTGGGCCAAGGCTCTAGTGGTTACAGTTTCCTTTTGTTCACCTTTTGAACAGATTTTGAAGAGGATGAATTTTTCAATATGAGAGATTACCTTGCGACACTGGTTTGGTGGGATATTAGTCGTAACTACCTCTGGTATCTTGTAGAGATCACCCCCGAGAGTAACAATGAAACTACGGGGCCGAGACACATAAACAAGATGTAGCTTCCAAATATATGGTTGGCCCAAAAGAACATCAAAAACATCTAGCAGGGAAACATTAGATAATACCTCATCCTTGAGTAATTGACAATGTTGGTTGACACAAATATCTCATCCATAGAGAAGCCACCCAATGTTGTATGGTTGCGAGTGTGGTGTTGTCTACAATCCCAACTGTTTGACGACCTCTGCTGAGATGAGGTTATTTCGTCTTCTGCTATCAACAATAAAATGCAGCGAGGTCCCCTTCAACCACATTTGTGAATGAAAAAGGTGCTCCACCTCTTCTGGATCTACTGGTTCTTCTGGTTGAATTGTTGCAGTCGCGACAGTAGCAGTGGGGTCTGCATCGATGATTTGTCTTCTCCCATTATTTTATGAATCAAGTTTCGACTCCTTTTCTTTGATCTTGACCACTAATGATTTTTTTGAGAAACATTCATAAGTGTTGTGCCAGGCTATTTTATGGAAATCACACCACTTTCCAGTTTCCTTCTTCATCTTTATGTTACCCTTCTTTTCCTGTGGCTTGGACTTGTTTTCTAGAGGCTGGTTGTTAGGGTCATATTTACCATAATTTGGTTGTTGCGTGTTTGTAGACCTGGACCTCCATTTGTTATGGTGCCTAACTTTATGCTCAATTTTGATAGCATACCGACAGGTAGTTCCTAGTGATGAGATTTCCAGGAAATCCATTTCAGTTTGGATGTACCTATGTAGAGCCCGACGATATTTCAAAACCAAATGTCGCTCAGAGTCTTTGATACCCAAATTGGTGTGAAATGTATGGAAATTATTTGTGAACTCTAGAACTTTTTGGCCCCTCTCTTGCCGTAGTGTGGTCAATCTCATGTACTGGTCATCATAGTTACCAACAAGGTAGTATTGATCCTTGACCGCATCCACAAAAAAATCCCAAGTGGGATAGGCCCCATATATTCCAGACTCCTTTGTGGAAATTTTCTCCCAGTAATTTTCCCACCAATGTTTGACATGGGGGAGAGCCTTAAGGAGTGTGAAGGTGATCATTTCCCTATCAAAAAAATTGTGAAAAAAGAAATAACCTTCTAAAATATTTAACCATTTTCTAGGGCATCCGCATCTATCTGACCTTCAAATACGGGAATATCAAAATTAACTTGTACCTTGAAAGGAGAGGTTCTTCCAAAGTGGTCTCTTGATGAAGATGTTCCTACTATTATCGAAAAATGTTGAAGGATGTGGGAAAAATTCTCCATCATGTTGTCCCTTTGTCGCGTGGAGACTTCTCAAGCAACAAATTAATAATATTCTACTCCATCATTTTTATTTTATTTCTCCATGGAGTGTTTCTTGGGCATGCAAGAGTGATTTTCCTCAATATATACAAGCTCGAGACCCAACTTTATATACTCGGACCTCTTCGGGGACATGCACTGAAAAATGATCAAGAGCAGCCTTCTTTGGTACCACTGATCCAGATTATTTTTTGGAATGAAATGACAATAGAGATATAATAAAGAAATGTGCATAGATATATCAGATATCAAATAATATAACATAGATGTATAATAGATATAACCATAAACACATAGATACAGTAATACAAAATTTCTATTAATGATTGAAATGTACAAAACTGTACAAATACAGAGTGAAAGACTCATTAGAATGGTGGCATGTTATCTATGAGAAGAGATGTAACAACTTCACTCATTCGCATGAAGATGGTGATTTTTACAATGAGGCTAAAAAGGCCTTTTTAAAATAAATAAAATTCAAAAACCCTAACCCTGGAAGATGAAAAGCCAACAATTTAGTGGGCCTTGCTTTGGGTAGTTTGGTGTATCAACTTCTCGGGGGTGTAACTTTGACATACAATCTCTATTTGGGGCGCATGACAGCTCGTTGGAAAGGTATCAACGAGTAAATTCGTATTAGGGGCTAAATCAAATCCTTTAACGATCATTAAGGTGCTCGATCATGAAAATATGTCGTTTAGGCCCTCAAAATGGCCCCAGAAGTTTGGGACCCGAAAAACTACTAAAAATAGTATATTGCCAACAAATTGTTTTGAGTCAGTTGGAATATGAGGGTGGCCACGAATATGCACCTAGATCACACCAGATAAAGAAAAAGGTAGATAGAGATATGGCATTAATACATAGTTCAAGCTAATGCTTGTTCGGATAAGAAAAAATAGCTAAGTCAGAACCTTGTTGTAGGAAATAAACGACAATTCAGAGTTTGACAACTATTGATTGTGTTTTCAAAATTATAAGGCTAGGAAGAATGATTTCATCTTCTTCTCTGTCAACTAGTCCCCTTGAACCCGCGTTGCAGGTCTGTGGTCAATGAACATATTCAGTTGTAGTTGGTCATCATCTAGACCAAATTTTCAAGCGCAAAGCCCTTCACCCCCAAATATTTATAGTTTCTAACCTTTTTGAGGAGCACCATAGTAGAACGGAATATTATATAATGATTTATTCTATCTCCAAAAAATCCAAATGTATTGGGAATGGGCAAAGTAGGGAAGTTGTAACCAAACAATCATGTAATTAGGAATTCCAATGGTCCACACTCAGATACATAGGAAACACAATGTAACATAGTAAATGGGGAACTAGAAAGTTGAAATTGGGTTTTGTATAATTCTTTATCGAACTCAAAGATGGATAGGAAAGCTCTTTGCTTGTCATTGTATTCCTAAAAATGAATTGTTTATTTAGAGGATAATAGAAAGAACTTTCATGGTTCATTTATTTAATATTGCACTGGTGTTGATTGTTTTATGCAAATGTTTCAGTTTTTCATTTTTGTCAATTGTTATTTGTAGACAAAAATTGTAAATGAATTATGAATTCAATTATAGGATAATGCTTATGAACATCTATATACTAACGAGTATGTAATATGATTTAACTTTGTAAAACTATAACTATTTCTATTTTTCATAGTGAATTATAGACCTATAATTGATCCTCCTACTATTAGGTAGGAATGCAACTCCTCTCAGAAATAGAATTGCACTTGCATATTAGAATATACATGCATTTATAATTTTTTTAGCCTATCTCTTATGGAAAGTCTCTCTACAAGGAGAAATTAATTCAGCTAGTAGTAGTGAGGTCCATATACTGATGGAGGTTGATATTCAAATGAGAGTGAGTTTAATTTGGGACCTGTCATAAGGAAACTCTCCCTCATGTCGATGCATAGAATTTGTTTACCATGTCAACACCTCCCTAACCCCTCAGGTAGATAGAATAATATGTTTTGATATGTAATAAAGGTATTCATTTGTAAATCATTCCTATGTAATAACGTGAACATGTCTAATGTATTATCATTTGAACATACATTGTCATTGTGCTTACTATTTCGTGTCTTTCTGTTATTTATTTTGGTAATAATTTTGCTACTTCTCTACATATTTCCTTCAAGTAGCTTACACATATTTGTTGCATTTGATTATTGTGGAAATTTGCATTGTCCCATTTTATATTACGGGTCAGTTATTCATATATAATAAAAGGAGTTTCTTATTTTATTACATTCTCAAATGTTGTAAAATGTTGCATTAATTAATATATGGATTATTTACATTGTTACAATTTTTAGAGGTGTAATCCATTGGATAATGCATTAATGCAATCATTAAATAAACATTATTATAAAAAAATTTGATTTTGAGACGATTAATTGAAAATTTGTCAAAAAAAACAATTCAAATATATACATATCATGCAATGTAGAGCTAAAATTGGGAAAAAAACACCACTCTTTTAAATGACATAACTTAAGATTATATTTATCATTTTCAAGTATTATGGTTCTCATGATTACAATAATATATGCACCAATTCATTACATATTATACGAACACCAGTGTGCCATAAAAAAAAATGACCTAGTATGAAATATTTATACGAGCATCACTGTATGAAACAAAACATATGAATATGTCCGTACAAAAACCTAGAAAGCACATGTGCTTCATAAAAAAAAAAAGGTGGACTAATGATAATAATTATAAGAGAGTAGGTGATTTGTAGCTTTTTGTAAACACCAATGCATTTTACTTAACAATGTACATTTGCATTTTGCCAATACAAACACCAATAAAACAATCTCCACCCACCCAATTTTTTTTAGTTATATGGAACATTTGTTAAAACCTCCACTAAAACCTTTGCTACTAATAACAAAGATTGCAGTAGAGGTTTTTTTGAAATTTTTTCCCAATCTTATAACACAAATCCTACAAAAACCTTGGCTATAAAATGTTTTCCTTGTAGTGCTTGCTATAAATCTTTTTTTTTTTTTTTTTTTTATCTTCTGATTTTATAGACATGCAT
>ML784151.1:718855-773172 GCA_009831015.1 Picea engelmannii | reverse complement strand
TGATTATTCATAAAATAAATTGTTTATCATTTGATCTTGGTATTCTTAAACAAATCTATTTGGTATTTAATCAAGTTATTAACTAATCATTTTTTTACTAGTTTTAAATAATATATTAGTTTTAAATAATATATTGATTAATAAAATTCAACTTAAATTTTTTATAAATTATTAATAATCTAGATTATATATTTATTTATTTTATTAATTTTAAATAATATATTGATTAATAAAATTCAACTTAAAAATGTTTATGAATTATTAATAATCTAGATTATATATTTATTTCTTTATGAATTATTAATAATCTAGATTATATATTTATTTCATATCAGTAAAAAGGTGTGTTGTTGAGAATTATTGTCATTGACAATAAGGCGTAACGATAATTCCCACTTACTTGAATTGGAATGGATTGTTCCCTTACTTTCACGCCTATTATAATAAATATAAAGAAATGGGGTAATTCACGTAGTATGCATCTCATTTTGTTAAACCTATCCAGTAAACAAATGGAGTAATTCACTTAGGAATTGGGGTAAAAGATAAATAGTATTTTTTTAATTTTATTTTTATTTTATATAAGAGAACAATTAAATAAATTGAGCAATTCACTTAGGAATTGGGGTAAATAATATATATAAGAGAACAATTAAAGAAAATAAGGAAATAAGGAAAGTAACTCTAGTTTATAATAGCAATGGTGTTGTCAAGGTATGTGATAGGGTTTATAATTAACCTTTTTGGTACTCAATTTATATAGAACCATCATATTATACCTTTCGTTTGCATATTGTGGATTTGGTTATGATGGTACTATGGGATTTTGGGCCCCAAACAACCCTTTGTTACATGAGATATCAATTGACATCCATGGTACCAAAAGAAATCGATGGTACAATGAGTTCCAAGTGATCAAGAGGTTTTAGGTTTCGACTCAAGTTAACTTTGTAAATAGTAATTCCTTAAGAGGTTTAGGTGGTATGGATATGATATAAGGCATCCTAAGTGACCATGGACCTAGATTGGATAGTAATTTATGCCCCTAACTATACCCATGAAGTTAGGGAATTCCCCAAATGGGTTCCCCCGAGAGTCAAAATGAGTCAAACTAGTGATCAAGGACATGAGAGCAAAGGAGGAATAGAGACCTAGGGAACCCACCTTAGTGCACAAACATCTCAATGAGGCCCACATTTGTGCTAGGGGGAGAAACACTCTAGGAAGTGATCCATCACATTGACACTAATTGAGAGAGATATCATATTCATTATAGACTAAGTTCCCTAGGGTTGTCCAACAAAGGTGTTATTGGTGTTTCAATCCCCGAAGAAGTGGAAGGTGAAGTGGAAGGTCTCACGTGAGGTACATTGCCAAGACTTTAGATGGTCGGTAAAAAGTTATAAAGAATGATTGCAACCATTCTTACTTCTACTCTCTACTTAATAATGTGAGCATTCCCTCATATACATATCTCTATTTCTATCACATTATCCACACATTTATAGCACAAACACAACCATCTACTTACAACAAATATACTACTTGATAATAATAATGAAAAAATGCTTTACAATGAAATAAATATCATTCACATCACATTCACATAACACAACAAAATTATTATTAAAATTTATATTAAGAATAATATCACAACAATTTTTTTTTATTGTTTTAGCAATTTTAACTCAATACAATGTCTAAAGAATAAAAAATGCATATATATATTATTCTTTAGATAATTAGCTTAAATACTCTAATACATATTTTTAATCAAATTGAAACATGAAGAAACCTTTGGTCAAGCTTATAGCGTGGGGATAATGAAGCCTCTTTAACCCACACCCTAGTCAAAAAATTATGAGACAACCCTCATCAGAAAATTACGAGACAAAGTTGTATCTTTAAAAGCATAATAAACATTTTCATCTTTAAAAACAATGATAAAAATATATTACTCGGCAATTACAAATGCCATGGATGAAGGAAATGGAAAAAAGATCACGGAAAAAATCAAGAAAATAAAGTAAATACATGCCTCAAAGATAAAAACATAATACTCAACAATTACAAATGCCATGGATGAAGCAAATGGAAAAATGACCACGGAAAAACTCAAGAAAATAAAGTAAATACATGCCTCAAGTATCGCAAAATCTTTTTAGGAAAAGTCCAAGAAAATCCTCATTCACGTTGTAAAGAATAAGATAACCTTAGGAAGAAAGTTCAATGAGATAGTCAAAGGCAAAAAGGAGAAAATGACCAAGTGAACTGGAGAATCTGGCAGTTCAAGTAAAAAGAAGAAGATACACAAGATATTGTACGAAAGCAAAAGTAAACCAGAAAAGATGCTGAGAAGGATCAGCCGACGCAGGTCGAAAAACAAAAGGAGAAGTAAACCACAGCTGGGGAATCAAGAAAAAATATAAGAGAAATCGATTAAAGCGTTGGAGAAGGATTTAAACAATGATAACATTAACGATTTCCTTGCTATCTAAAATTACATAGTAATAAGCTTTAAGAACAAATTTCCGGAGGCTTCTCCGTTGTTACAAGATATGATTGCACTAGCAATTTCCACTTATAAAAATAACCTTGTGAAAAATCTTGGGGACAAATTTCCCAGGGCGATTCCATTGCTACGAGATAGAAGGTTAAGCCTCTCAACCACATTCATATGAACAAATTCGATATAAATGACACAAGTTCTAGGCGGATTCATTGAATTGGCATTATAAAGAATAGATATTTTTTCCTTAAAATGATCACCATCCAAAGATAAGAGTCCTTGAAACCCTTGTTAAGTATTCAGACATAGACATTTGTATTTATTTTGAAACAAACACGATTAATGTTTGTTGTTGTTGACATGGATGAGTTGTATCATCTTGACATGGCTTCCAAAAAGTACAGAAAGAAGAAGGAACCCTTCATTGAGTTGATCCCAAACAACAAGGAGTTAGATCTAGAGATTGGCAGTCCAGGGCCAACATATGCTAACATGAAGTGATGCATGGAAATTGACACAGTCTTCAGGTGGGGAGATATGTACTAGATGTTCCATGAAGAGACATATCCATAAATTCCACTCCTCCTTGGAGAGACCAATATAGATGGATTATACTAGTATATATAGCACTCTTAGTTACATAAGGTCACCACACATCTTGTCACGTTTTTCTATGAAAATACCACCTCCTCGCTCATTAGTTGGATCAACATTGATAACAAGATTATCTAAGACATTGTCACATTTTTCTATGAAAAGATCATCTCCTCGCTCATTAGTTGGATCGACATTGATAATAGGATTATCTAAGACATTGAAAGGAAGGCCATTTCTTCATTCCATGCTTCTACCCTAGATATATATTATAATTTCCCTACAATAGACGTTGATATTACTAATGAGTGGATGCTACAATTCCCCTTGAATTGAAGAGATGTCATGAAGAGATAGTGGGTACCTGGAAAACTATTTAGAGAAAGAAGGATAGGAACTTACCCAACCGATCTACTAAGGACTCCATATATGATTTTATTATCTCTCTTGAGCAATATGGTAAAGACTATCACACAAAATTCAAGGAATTGTGGGTTCCTTTGATTTTCATAGTCGCCAAAATAGACACAGTGTTCAATTGGCGAGAAATCCTCTCTGTTGAATTGGTACAAGCTATCCCGGTATCCAAACACACAACTCTAGGAACATATATGTCCTTCTACATGAAATATTTCCTACTAGACACAGTCTGCATGATAAATGATTTCTTGAGTATGGGTTAGAAATGGAAATCTAGTGGCCTACCAATACATATATACTACCAGCATTTATGGGAATAAAATTATCAAATCCACTACCCCAAGGGTAAAATCATGAAGATGGGTAACACTTTTGTGATAATCGGGTCTCCAAAATTCCTAGAGACATTTTTTCGACCGAAAAAATGTTGCTAGGAATTTTTTCGGCCGAAAATTTGCACACCAAATTTAACAGCGCCCTCGAAATTCATGTACAATATTTTTCGGATGAATTATTTTCCTGTGGTAAGCTTATTTCGGCCGAAATGTTTATTTTTAATGGATTTCGTTAAAAACTAGATTTCGACCAAAAGAATATTTCGGCCGAAAACCTAAAAATTGCACTGTTTGCAGGAAATTGCAAATTCTCTCCATCTTACTTCATCTTTGGAGGTAGCGGATTCCTACAAATACTCAGAATTTAGTTTCAGAATTGATACCAACATTTTTAAAATTGAATCTACTTTCATTGGGTATAATTTGTTTTCATTTTCATTGTTTTTATCTAATTTTATTTAATTTTATAAAAAAATCACTGCATAACATTTTTAGGTGAGATTATGATTTGGTGAAATGAAAAATCCATATCTCTAAAAATACATAGTGGAAAATTATGGAAAATTTATATTCATAATCCTTAAACTGTTATCTTCAAAAGGGTATTTTTAGATTTTACTTTTAAGTAAAAATTAAGATAGATACACGGTGGAGGAAAACATGTGTTTAAAATCTGTACCTTTTTCAAATTGGTCCACTTAAAAAAGTTCTAGAAATTATAATATTCATCCGTTAGATTCAAAACTATAGTCATCACAAAATAGAGTCTCTCTAGATTGTTGCAGTATATTTCATTTGTCAAAAAAAAAAAGTTTAATAATGGATACATTGTTGTGGGAAAACCCAACTCATTATCTTTCCCCTCATTTTTAAGGAACATACTGTCAAACAATTGCCAAAATGACATATCAAATATCAATAAAAAAAAAATGAAAAATAGTCAGTAGAAAGCTAACAAAATTCTTCACAAGTTTTGTTTTTAAAGTAAAGTAAATTTTCTAAATAAAAAAAATACTTTTGTTTACCAAAAGTTGAAGAACCTGTTAAAATTAAAAAAAAAATTGTCATAAAACAAACAAAAGTGTTACCCATCTTCATGATTTTACCCCCAATATATGTGAACAATTTATAATCCCCCTATATCAACTATTATTCTATGCACCATCCAATTGTATGTGAAATAAAGAAATTCAAGAATAAAGTGGGGTGAGTGAGTAGTCCAACACTGAAAGGGGAACACATATTAGAGTTTTCAGAGCCAAAAAATCTCCTCATTTACTCGCAAGGTTCATACCAAAAAAACTATCCCTTCAATAAATTTCATACCACACATTGGTACATGGAGTCGGAGTAGCGTTATCACGATACGAGAAATTACCTTGGTCCTCACCGACCTTCTATGTGGAGTCATATAGTTTCAAAGACATCAAGGGAGTGACAATAGAAACAAATATTGTGGAAATGTTAAATTTTAGGGAGTAAATATTATGGCAACACAACCCACTCGATGTCATCGGCTAACATTATAGAGCCTACAAATATAGGTGGCCATACAAAAGCAAAGTGGCATTATAGAGCCTACAAATATAGGTGGCCATACCAAAGCAAAGTGTGATAGGAAGAAGATATTTACATGAGAGTTATATATTTTGATTAATTTCTTTTCATAATGGGGAGTGGCTAGAAGCCCAAAAAGGAAAAATTATAAAAAGAGCACTTAGAAAGGGAAATGATAAAAAAGGAAGTTGCAACCAAATTAGCACAAAAGATTGGACAAGGAGGTTGAAGCACCAAGGCTTTAGAAATCACAAGAAGAGTAAAAGAGAAAAAAAGAAGTTGAAGCATTGAGTCTTTAAGAAGAGGTAGAAAATAAGAGATAAGAGAAAGGGGAGAGGAAGAAAATGAAGGAACTAGAAATACTAAGAAAGGAGGAACAAAAGAATATTATACAAGAAGAATAAGAGATAAGAGGAAAAGAAGAGGAAGACAAGAAGAAAGAAGAAGAGGCATAAGACATAGATCCAATGGACACTGGCACTTTAGAGACTTATCTCGATACTCCAAAAACTGCACTTAAAAGAGGCCATTTTCCAACCAAAGAGATTGGATTGGGTGCATTTACCCTATCCAAATCAGATAGAGTGGAAAGCCTCAATTCTTTTGTTTTTGAAAAATAAAGCGAGAGCATTGTAAAACAATCCGACAAAATGATTAAGTTTCTAGGATTACCAACACTCACAATAACAATAGAAACCCCAATTTTATTAGACACTAAAAGAGATCCCATAGCCATGGAATTAGCTGGAGTAGCATTTCCACAAGCCTCATAGATGAATATCATAAACATGGCTTAGAAGATCAAGATTATAGAGCAAGGGTCAAAGACCTGGAATAGGAAGCAAATCACTACAAGGTTGGTAGGACTCGTCTCATAGAATTCTAGCCCTACACTTTTGAATTGCATGAGGAACTTGGAACAACACTGAGGAAAATGTATACAACCCTTAAAGAATCCAATACTTGTCTAAACAACTTCTTGCATTGTTAGACATGGTCGAGGACAAGAAAGTGTTGTTTTATGGATTCCATGTTTATATGGATGACCTGAAGAAGTGGTAAGAAAAACATCATAATACACCTCCAAATTTTCCTAAGATGAGAAAAAAAAAGAACTAGCTCAACTACGTATCCCTAGAAAACTACTAGAAAGTAGGCACAACACTTGAAAATTATATATCTGCATCAATCAACAATTGCAATAACCTACACAAAGTTTCTCAAAGGATTATTTAATGGTGTTGTTTACACCAACTCAGAGATATGGGTGTAGCTAGGCCCATAGAACAAATTGTGTCAGAAGAAGACCACATTAATATTAGAGGCATTGTAATAAGAATGTTCACCAAGATCACTAAACATGTATTAAAGGAGTATATAGTTGGGCCCTCCAGAGGTATTAATTTTAATAATTCCTTTTTAGCACACTTAAAAGAGAGATAATACCCATGTCCAAAGATGCAACAACATATGGAATCTCTCTAGAGAAACTCATCTTTAGGTGAGTATTAGGATTATGTAATACCCCAAGGACGAGCCCAGTTGTAATTACGAATTGTAAATATGTTATGTAGGATGGCGAGCCAAGTGTTATAAGCTAGGGGCTTATGTACTTTTAGGCCAAAGATCCTAGATGATAAAGTCTCAGAGCATGTTTTTTTGTACATGTAAATATTTAAATGTTTAATATAAACAACATCACTATGTGTAGACCGACCACGAAGAAAGAGTATGGGGGGGATGAACTCCACTAGGCTAGGTAAGAGAGGGGGATGAGAGGCTGGAAAGAGGGGCTAATATTAAGATCTTAAGTCCAATAGAATAATATACTATTATTCTAAATGTTGTGAGTGGGATACGAATATATACTAAGTTCCTTTTGGGAAAAGGTACGACTTCCAAATGGAGAGGAACGTGTTTCACGAGCGCCATGTGTCATCTTAGGCACATGCAAATATAAGTGGGAATTATTATTGTTTTGGGGATCTTTTGCCATTTTTTCACCAACGCACCGAGGAAGAACACGGTAACCCTAGAACGCCATTGTTGAATTCCTCAACCACCCCGAACCTCTACAACAAGACCAAATTGATACCCTTGCTGCACCTGTACCCTGCGGGTTTCCAACATATTGTTCTATCATTACCATCCCCCACTTCTGGTTTCTGTTGTTTCCATCACCATGCCCGGGTGTTGAGGAGCAGGAGTGAAGAAGCGGGTTTTTAGGCTCGTGGATAGAAGAAGTAGGTTGTCAAGCCTGTGAGCAACTCTCTCTAGGTGAGAGAGTGTGATGAGGAAGTGAGTGTTGGGTATGTGTTATATTCTTTGCATGTGTGTGTGTGGGCGCGTCAAATTTGACAACTACCTTTGACAATCCCTCTAGTAGTTCTCTTTGTTTCGTGTGTGTCGGGCGCTTCCTAGGGGCAGCAAGGTATGGCCCCCTTGGTTATGCACAGCGTTCGGGGCAACGCCCTGAATTTTTTTTTTTGGCGGTTTTTGCTATTTTTAGCGATTTTTTCTATTTTTAGCGGATTTTGCTATTTTTAGCAGTTTTCTAAATTAATCTCGGACTAAGGGATTAGAGTTTTGGTATCTACGAAATACCTAAAAACAATGTATATATTTTATGGTGAATGGTGAAACTCGATATAATTAATATAGGAGAGGTTTTCCCTGGTTGAGGGTTTCTGGTATAAATCTCTGTGTACTATGTGTATGAGCCATTGATTAAATCATGTTTTTCTTAAGAATCTATATGCATTGCTTTACTTCAAAGGTTTAAAACTTACATGTGGTATTAAGCTCGTTTTTGGCTTCAGAGGGATGCCTTTGTTGCTGATGGTTTTTCTTGGTCTTGATAGATCAAGTTTATCTTGGGTCTATGATAAACCTGGGTTTAGTGGGAGCTTTCGCAGTGGTTATTCAAGTGTATAAAGAGGAATGGGGATATCTTCTAGAATCGAGATACAAAAGTTCAATGGTAAAAACTTTGAGCTATGGAAGCTCAAGATGGAGGACCTTCTTGTAGACAAAGAACAATGGATCGTTGTGGATCCTGGTACACAACCTACTGGTACGTAGTGTACTGGCACACAGTCAACTGGTACACAACCTACTAGTACACAAACTACTAGTACACCACCTACTGGTATGTCGAAGGAATATTGGGAGAAGTTGGACAGAAGAGCAAGGAGTACTATTCGACTCTGCCTGGCAGATTTGATGTTGTTGAATGTCTCAGGAGAATCTACAACCAAGGAACTATGGGATAAGTTAGGGAATTTGTATCAATCAAAGTCCCTGGTAAATAAGTTGTTTCTTCGAAAGAAGTTGTATCATCTTAGGATGGAAGATGGAGATTCTGTGACAGAACATCTAAATGTCTTTAATACTCTAGTAAGTCAACTTGTCTCTGTTAATGTTACAATTACAGAAGAAGCTAAGTGTATTACCTTGTTATGTTCTTTGCCAGACTCTTAGGATAATCTGGTTGTAGCAATAGGTAGTACCACTCAATCTACATTGAAGTATGAGGATGTGGTTGCATCCTTGTTATCTAAAGATATGAGGTCGAAAATCATGGATGGCCATAGCATAGATTCTTTGTTTGTAAGAGGTTGTACCGAAGACATAAATCTTGGTAAGTCTTTGGGGGGGAGATCTAAATCTACAGGTAGATCTAAGTCTCCAGGAAAATATTTGAGGAAATGTTGGAGGTTGGATGATGCAGGAGTGGATACTGTATTTGGAAAGGGCACTTGCAAGATGGTACGAGGAGCAATGGAGTTGATGAGGGGAGTTCAATGTGGAACTTTGTACAAGTTGTTGGGAAGCACTTACACTAATGGGTGTAACAGTTATGTTATCCCTGAGTAGATAAATGAAGGAGACAAGACCGATATTGTCTTAGAAAAGAATACCATGTTGTGGCATCAAAGATTGGGTCATATTGGAGAAAAGCGCCTTCGAACACTACACGGTAAAGGTATGGTTGAAGGTATGGATAATTGCACTCTGGATTTTTATTTCTGTGAAAATTGCATATATGGTAAACAAAATCGAGTAATATTCCCATCTGGTACTACAAGAGCAAAGGGGATCTTAGAGTTGATACATAGTGATGTGAGTGATGTGTTTGGACCTATTCCTATTCCATCACTAGGTAAATCTGTGTATTATGTTTCATTCATAGATGATTTCTCAAGGAACACGTGGATTTATTTTCTTAGAAATAAATCTAAGGTACTTGATAAATTTAAAGAGTTTAAGGCTCTGGTAGAAAATCAGACAGAGAATAAAATAAAGGTATTGAGGACAGATAATGTTGGAGAATTCAGTGGAAATGAATTCAAAGAATTATGTAAGAAGTGTGGTATAGCAAGGCAGAAGACTACTCCATACACACCTCAGTAGAATGGAGTTGCAGAAAGGATGAACATGATACTGATGGAAAAAGAAAGGACCATGCTCAACAGTGCCTAGTTAGGATAGGAATTCTGGGCAGACGCAGTGGATACAACATGTTATCTGGTGAATCTATCACCTTCATCGGTGTTGGATGATAAAACTCCACATGAGGTATGGACTGGAAAGAAACCATATCTTCAACATCTTAGAGTGTTTGGTTGTGATTCTTATGTACATGTTCCAAATGAAAATAGGAGTAAGTTGGATAAAAAGGATGAAAAGTATATCTTTATTGGTTATAAAGATGGTGTGAAAGGTTATAAGATTTGGAACCCAGAAACCAAGAAGACTGTTTATAGTCGAGATGTTGTTTTCAGAGAGGTAAAAGATGTTTCCAAACATGAACTCCTACCAAGGCCAGAAGAACCTAAGAAAATAGAGTTGGAGTTGGATGATGCAAAATATGAATCATCTGAAGAAGATGAAGCAGAAGAAGAAGAACCTCATACCCCAGTATTGAGGAGATCAGTGAGGGAAAGAAGGAAACCAGAAAGGTATATTCCACCTGATTTTAGTTCCAATTTTCCTTTATCTATTACTAATGATGATCCCAGAACTGTCAGGGAAGTAGTGAATTCAGAGGATAGTAAACTCTGGAAGAAGACCATGGTTGAAGAAATGGATGCCTTGGACAAGAATGAGGCATGGGATAGAGTTGAGTTGTCAGCTGGAATAAAATATTTTGGTAGCAAATGGTTGTTTAAGAAGAAGTTTAATGCAGAAGGAAAAGTGGAGAAATACAAAGCTCAGTTAGTAGCAAAAGGTTATTCCCAGGTAGAGGGAATTGACTTTGGTGAGATTTTTTCTCCTGTTGCTAAGTTAACTTCTATTAGATTTCTTTTATCTATTGATGCTTCTTTTGATCTTGGAGTGGAATAGATGGATGTGAAGACATCATTCCTAAATGGGGATCTGGAAGAAGAAATCTACATGAAGCAGCCAGAAGGCTTTGTAGTGAAGGGAAAGATGTTGAAATAATGTAACTGCAAAGTGTATTCTAATTATTATTGATATATTATTCATTGGATCAATCCCCATTGTGGATTGATCATGTCGGCTATTGTAAAGGACGAAATACCCTTTTACGGATTGATCATGTCAGCTATTATAAAGGACAAAATCCCTTTTGCGGATTGGTCAAAATATAATTGTAATAGGTAGAAGAAGAAGTGGGCCCCAGAATATATTAAATAGGCCCCATAATATACTAAAGGTGGTTATAACCACCCAGAAGGAGAATTCATCCCTGCCAGTGAAAAGATACCTCCACACATGCCAGTGTTGTATAAATAAGGAGGCTAGCGCCTCAGTTAGATACACACGCACTTGTTCATTGAGAGACAAGTTTCAGAGTTGCAGTTGAAGAAGAGAGAGAGAGAGAGAGAAAGGTGCATCCTTGGGAGAGGAATTTCTGTATTTGTTTGAGTTATCTCTTGGAATTGTATTGGCTATCTATAATAAGGATGTTTTGTTGGGTTTTCTCCCCCATGAGGGTTTCCCAGGATAAATGATGTGTCTCTTGTGATTGTGTATTTCTCAGTCATCCCATCTTATTCTATTGTTATTTATTGAAATGAAAAGAACTCTAATAATAACTTTAACAATAACATGATATCAGAACTAAGCTGAAGAGAGCATCTTTCACAAGAGAAACTGAAAAATGACACTACTGTCATACATGAAAATTAGGGATTTTTGTTGGTAAATTATTTCATCCCTAAAACCATCTAGAAAAGTGTTCCCTTCCTCAAGGATCACTTTGGCATCCTCAGCACAACTTTTCAGTGGCTAGATCTCCTAGAAAGTGAAACCTTAGTTTTCATAAAGTACCAGAGTGCCAGAAGTACCAGAAGTACTAGAGTACCAAAAGTACCAGAAAACCAGAAGCACCAATCCATAAATACGCTGGTCAGGTTTGAGCGTGTAAAAGTAGGATTTTCAGGAATCTGATTGCACCAACTTTCTCACCTCACCTTAGCGCATCTATCCCCTGGATCAGAATTTCAAAATTTGAAGTTTGAAAAATGAGGGTTTCCTCATAAAACCCTAAGTTGCAGTTGTAGTTGTAGTCTCAAAACCAGTTGCAGCCGTAGTACTATTTGCAGTCACCCTTGAAGTTCTTAAGAGTTGGTAATGATTAATGTTGTTTCCAGATGGAGCCACTACCTATGAATGCTATCAGAGGTATGTACTCACATATTTTTAAATGGTTAAACTTTAAAGAGTATTTGCAGGAGAAGGGATCTCTTGTCATAGATCCAGAAGGATCTCAAGATCCAACACATTCATAGGAATGATGCAACCCAGGTGTGATTATTCTGATATGTATCTTTTTGTTATGACATTATTTTGATCAGTGTTGCATGACCATCATTATAACCTTTGATCAAAATCTGAGTCAAGGTATTAGATGGATTAAAATTTGAGATCATAGAGCTTATCCTCTAACCCAACCTTCTGTCAAGATAGTGTATTGTCTCAGTACAGAAGACAGGTTGAAGAAAGCACTCGTCATCTTGAGTGAAGGAGACTTGGAAGAAAAGCAAGCACTCATTCTTGAGGACAAGGATCTAGGTCCCAGGAGAAACCTCGTTTGTTAGTTACAGGTTGCCATGGAGGAATGTTTGATCACAACACTATGAGAGTGTTGAACTCAATTCATATTGTATTCCTTACCTTTATTCTTTACTTCAGACAAGTTACAAGTGATAGCTCCAAAGGAGCTACTATGATGATTGTTTGTTCTATTGCTTCATATTATCAAAAGGATATTACTCTTTCTTGTTGTTTTGTTGACATTGTTCCAGGTCATAGGAAATAACCCTGAGGAACCTATAGTGAAGGTTGAAAAAGGAAACGTACTAAAGGAGAAACCATAAATGAAGAAATCATCATTGGAAAAGAAGAAGGTGGCTTGTATAAGCTAAAGGGTCACTCAGAAGCTTCCATGACCCATGCTATTGATAATCCATGTGAACTTTGGTATAGAAGATTATCCCACATAAACTACAAGGTGCTACCATACGTATGCAAAGTTGTCACAGGTCTACCAGAACTCAAGGTTGACCATGAAGGCATGTGCAACGGATGTGCACAGGAGAAGAACATCAAGAAACCTTTTCCAAGGAGAGACAACAAAGTAGAAGGAGTCTTAGATCTCATTCATTCAGATGTGTGTGGCCCAATGCCATCGTCCTCCATTAGTGGAAAATTCAAGGAATTCAAAACCTTGATAGAGAATCTTTTTGAAAGAAAGATCAAGATACTCAGGTCAGATAATGGAGGATAATACACATCAAAAGAGTTTGTGAACTTCTGCAAATATGTTGGGATCAAGAGGGAACTCGCTACTCCCTATAATCCTCAAAAAAATAGTGTAGCTGAAAGGAAGAACATAACAATAATGGAAGTCGTCAATACCATGATCCATGATCAAGATCTTCCCATGTGCTTATGGGCAGAAGCAACAATGACAGTCGTATATGTGCAAAACTGATTGTCCCATAGTGCACTTGGGTTCAAGACCCTAGAATATATGTTCACCGAAAAGAAGCCAGAGGTAATCCATATCAAAATATTTGGCTGCCCAATATTTATATATATTTTGAAAGAGAAGAGAAACAAGTTGGAACTCTCGGGAAAGAAGGGAATATTTATGGGATACTATGAGGTCTCCAAGGCCTTCAGTATTTATATACCAGGTCATCATCACATTGAGATCAACAGGGATGTGACCTTTGATGAAGATGCAGTGCTCAAGAAATCGAGAAGATGTCATCTTGAAGAAGTATATGAAGAGGAACCTGTAGCTCCCATAGTTGCAAAATCAGTGAGGGAGGTTCCCAGAGCTGCAGAAATAGTGAGGGAAGTCGTAACTTCCCCTAACGAGGAAATTATAGAAGATCATGACATAGTATAATTTCAAGAACCTCCTTAGATGACAATCTCCCATAAAATAAAACCTTCTTGGGAAAGAGAGATTATTCAAGATGGAGAGAAGTATGGTGTTCCCGAATGAACCATGAGACAGGTGAAGACACCTAATCCATTCTCCAGTTATATGGATTTGATGTGTGATCTCCTAGAGAAAGAGCCTACTTTCTTTGAAGAATCCATTCAGAAGAAAGAATGGACAGATGCCATGATAGAAGAATACCAATCCATAATAAAGAACAATGTATGGGAAATAGTTCCCAGACCGAAGAGAAAGGATGTGGTATCTTCCAAATGGATCTTCAAAATAAAACATGTTGCTGATGGAAGTATTGAGAAGTATAAAGGAAGATTTGTCACTCAAGGAAGGCATTGACTATGAAGAGACATTCACCCTTGTATCCAGATACACTTCGATCAGAACCATCATAGCCCTTGCAGTGAAGATGAAGTGGAAGTTACACCAGATGGATGTAAAGACAACTTTCCTAAATGGTTTCATCGAAGAAGAAGTGTATATAAAGAAACCTCAAGGATTTTAAATTGAAGACTGAAAGTCTCATGTCTGCAAGCTGAAGAAGGCTCTGTACGGATTGAAGCAAGCTCCTAGATCTTGATATGGCCGGATAGACAGTTTCCTGACGAGCTTGGGATTTACCAAGAGTAAAGCAGATTCTAACCTTTACTTTAAGGTTATGAACGATGAGCCAGTGATATTATTGTTGTATGTGGATGACTTATTCTTAACTGGAGAAGAAAATCTCATCATTGAATGTGAGAAGAGGCTCACATCAGAATTTGAGATGAAAGACCTTGGCCTAATGCATTATTTCTTAGGTATTGAGGTATGGAAGAGTCCAGAGAGGATCTTCCTTAACCAAGGGAAGTATGCAGTCGAAATCTTGAAGAGAATTGACATGTTAGAGTGCAAGTCCATGAATACACCCATGGAAACGAAGTTGAAGCTACTCGTCAACACTTCGTCAAAATTGATTGATGCCACACTGTATAGATAGATCATTGGATTGTTGATGTACCTGATGAACAACAGACCAGATATTTGTTTTTCCATGAACACCTTGAGTCAATTTCTGGTAGAACCCAAACATCTTCACCTAGTGGCTTCAAAACATGTGATGAGGTACCTTAAGGGTATATTAGATTGTGGTCTCAATTATGATGGAGATCATGATTTCACATTGAGTGGGTACACTGATTCAAATTGGGCTGGAAGTGTTTCTGATAGGAAGAGAACTTCAGGATGCTATTTCAGTTTGGGATTAGCCATGATCTCATGGAAGAGTAGGAAGAAATCCAACATTGTTCTCAGTACAATGGAAGAAAAATACATTGATGCGTGTTCTACTAGCTGTGAAGCTATATGGCTTCGTAAGTTGTTGACCGGTCTATTTGACTTATAGATGGAAGCAACCACGATCTTATGTGACAACCAGAGATGGATAAAGATGACAAATAATCTTGTATTCCATGGCAGGTTGAAGAACATAGTGATCCGATATCATTACATCTGTTACATGGTGCAGAGAGGAGCCATAAAGCTCTAGTATGTTAGCACGGATGAACAGGTTTTCAATGTGTTGACCAAGCCTCTATCTCGTGTAAAGTTTGAGCACTTTCGAGATAAGCTTGGCATAGTCCGAAAGGACCTTCCTCAAAAGGGGGAGTAGTGTTGAGATGAGATGTGACTAGTACTGTGCTTCCATGCTGATAGTTGTGACGTAAATCCAATCTAGTATCTTGCTTCCAGCTTTATTGTTGTGACATAAAGCAAGACGATGAGATGAGATGTGACTAGTATTGTGCTTCCAGCTTGATAGTTGTGATGTAAAGCCAGTCTAGTATCTTTCTTCCATCTTTATTGTTGTGACATAAAGAAAGACAATGAGATGATAAGTGACTAGTACTGTGCTTCCAGCTTGATAGTTGTGACGTAAAGCCAGTCTAGTATCTTGCTTCCAGCTTTATTGCTGTGACGTAAAGCAAGACGATGATATGAGATGTGACTAGTACTGTGCTTTCATCTTGATAGTTGTGACATAAATCCAGTCTAGTATCTTTCTTCCAGCTTGATTGTTGTGACGTAAATCAAGACGATTATCTTGCTTCCAGCTTGATTGTTGTGACGTAAAGAAAGATGAGTATCTTGCTTCGAGCTTGATTGTTGTGACGTAAAGCAAGATGAGTATATTTCTTCCAGCTTGATTGTTGTGACATAAAGAAATACGAGTATTGTGCTTCTAGATTGATAGCTGTGACATAAATCCAGTCCAGTATTGTGATGATGAGCCAACCTCGTGCTATGATGATGATGTATTAGTTTTATACTAATCCATATTGATGCAGATGATGATTGCAATCCTTTGAGAATGTCGATGTTGTCGATGAGAAAACTTTCGATGATTTATAGATACGCCAGTCAGTGTTCCAAGATGATATTGATGATGATGTCCTCCTGATGTTGTTGATGATGCAGTCCTCTCTCTCGCCTGATGTTGTTATAGAATACCCTTCTTTTTAAGGGGCAGTGTTGAAATAATGTAACCGCAAAGTGTATTCTAATTATTATTGATATATTATTCATTGGATCAATCCCCATTGCGGATTGATCATGTCGGCTATTGTAAAGAACCAAATCCCCTTTTGTGGATTGGTCAAAATATAATTGTAATAAGAAGAAGAAGAAGTCGGCCCCAGAATATATTAAAGAGGCTCCAAAATATACCAAAGGTGGTTATAACCACCCAGAAGGAGAAGTCGGCTCTTCTAGTGAAAAGACACCTCCACACGTGCCAGTGTTTTATAAATAAGGAGGTTAGCACCTCAGTTAGATACACACTCACTTGTTCATTGAGAGACAAGTTGCAGAGCTGCAGTTGAAGAAGAGAGAGAGAGAGAGGCACATCCTTGGGAGAGGAATTTTTTTATTTGTTTGAGTTATCTCTTGGCATTGTATTGGCTATCTATAATAAGGATTTTTTGCTAGGTTTTCTCCCCCATGAGGGTTTCCTAGGATAAATGATGTGTCTCTTGTGATTGTGTATTTCTCATTGATCTTATCTTATGCTATTGTTATTTATTGAAATGAAAAGAACTCTAATAATAGCTTAAACATTAACAAAAGAAAGAGCTGGTATGTAAGCTAAAGAAGTCACTATATGGTCTAAAACAATCACCTAGGATGTGGTACCAAAAGTTTGACACATGCATCCTTGGACTGGGATTTGTGAGAAGCAGGGATGATCACTGTGTATATTCCAAGAAGCTTGGTAATCACTTCATTTATGTAGTGTTGTATGTTGATGACATGTTGTTGGTAGGAAATAACATGGATGTTATCAAGGAGGTGAAATCGCATCTATCCTCCAAATTTGGCATGAAGGATCTCGGTGGAAAGGTTTAATATGCATGGAAGTAAACCAGTCAAGGTTCCTATTCCTATAGGTGTAAAGTTTTATGTGCATCAGTGTCCCAAGACACATGAAGAAGAAGAGGACATGTCCCATGTTCCATATGCCAATGTAGTTGGCAGTTTGATGTATGCAATGGTTTGTACTAGACTAGACATTGCACATGCAGTGGGAGTTTTAAGTAGGTGTATGTCAAAACCATGGAAAGAGCATTGGACAGTAGTAAAGAGGGTCTTCAGGTATCTTCGTGGCACTAACAGTTATGGATTGTGCTACCAAGGAAGACCAGGATTAGATAGAGTGGTGGACATACATGGTTTTGTTGATGCAGATTGGGCTAGAGATCTAGATCGCATAAGATCTACAAGTGGATATGTGTTTAACCTATTTGAAGGCACAATCAGTTGGATGAGAAAAAGACAGGCTGTAGTGGCACTCTCAACTATAGAAGTTGAATACATGGTAGCCACTCATGCAAGCAAGGAACCCATATGGTTATAAATATTGTGTTCAGGTATTGGGTTGGTACAACAAGCAGTGAGATTAGATTGTGACAGTCAGAGTGCAATATTCCTGGAAAAGAACCCAGCTTATCATTTGAAGACAAAGCATATTGATGTTTAGTATCACTTTGTGAGAAACATGGTTGAGGAAAAGAAGGTGTTGTTGGAAAAGGTTGACACTTTGAAGAATGTTACAGATTCATTAACAAATTCTGTGAGCATAGAAAATTTCTCCTGGTGTAACAATGGGAATTGCTTCCCTAGATTGTTGACTATATAATCCTGTGGACCCCTGGATGCAAAGAAAACAACAAGTGGGAGAATGTTGGGTATGTGTTATATTATTTTGCATGTGTGTGTGTGGGCATGTCAGATTTGACAACTGTGTCTGACGATCTCTCTAGTAGTGATCTTTGTGTCATGTGAGTTGGATTCTTACTAGGGGGGGGGGGCGAGTATGTCCCCCCCTTGTTACACGCAACGTTCAGGGCAATGCCACGAAATTATTTTTTGGCATATTTTGCTATTTTTAGCAGTTTTTTAAATTAATCTTGGATTAAGGGATTAGGGTTTTGGTATCTACGGAATACCTAAAAACATTGCACATATTGTATGGTGAATGGTGAAATTTGATATAATGAATATAAGAGAGGTTTTCCCCGGTTGAGGGTTTCCGGTATAAATCTTTGTGTACTTTGTGTATGAGCCATTGATTAAATTATGTTTTGCTTAAGAATTTATATGCATTTCTTTACTTCAAAGGTTTAAAAATTACAGTGAGTTCTCCTAGAGGGAGTCTAGTAGCAGCTACAGAGCTCTGAGAATTCATGTATGGCATGTTTTTGAAGCCCCGAAAGGGAGGTGCATCAGTCGTTGGATTGTGTGACAGTCAAGGTGCATACTCCTGGGGTGGGACATGCATGTGGGGAATGAGAGTCTGTGAGCAGTGGGCATAAGTGGCTCCTAGGAGGAAATCCTTCCTATTGAACTGTGCGACTATCCATTCGACCTTGCCTAGCCTAGGAGTCCCTTTCCTGATGGAGTTTAGTCCCAATTCGGGGGTGACCCCTGTGATGCAGGAGAATCGCTCCAAGCCAGCTACGTGCCAGCCAACCAACACATCAAGCATGCATTCAATGGAGGAGAGAGGCACAACCTTCTCATTTTTTTTTTCAAAATTCGAAAATTGTATTAAATGTTGTAAGGATGGTAGAGCCAAAAGCCATGCATGTGCACAGGCTTTAGATAAAGGCTACCTTAAATGGTTGTAGGGCTGAGATCTAGATCTGATTCGGACTAGACAACCATTCAATGTAATTGAATGTAAATTAATGAGAGTTGGTGAGATGGAGGGAAGAGCTCAAGGAGCCCCCTTTTGTAAAAAAAAGATCTTCTTTGTATCTAGGTAGAGTTGGAAGAGTAGAATTGAGGATAGGTTAGAGAGGAGAGGAAGTCGTGACTTTGTTACAGTCCAAGATCACATTGTAAAGAGGCATTTCATATTAATACAATCAGAGAAGTTTTTCCTGCATGTTATTCTGTGTTTGTTGATGAATGTATTTATGCATTTATGATATGTTGTAGATGTATATTTGTAAACATTTGCAAGTTACAGACAAAAATTGTTGTTTGTTGGGTTCTTTGATTCCAGGTCTGGTTCTTTGTGGCTGCATGCAAGAAGTTTCATGACAGAACACTGCGGGTTCTGTAAGCCAGTGCATAGAGTGCACTTCTGAATTCTGGGGAATTTAGACAAAGACATGCCAGGAGGGCACACCAAAGGAATTCATTGACTCAAGGAGGAGGCCTCAAGGTTGATGAACACCTTGAAGGAAGAAATGTGCAGAGGAGGGCACAGAGAAGAAAAAATTTCTGAGAATTCTGTGAGACTCTACCAAGAGGGCATTGAGTGGATGCACAGGGTGCATAGAAGGAACTCTATGTCGAGTTCAGTGAGAAGACAGAGTCACTGAAGATTCTGTAGAAGCTCTGCCAGGAGGGCATCGAGCGAGTGCAATGAGTGCACCAAGAAGAACTCTCTTTTTCGAGTTTTGAGATAAGGAAGTGTCGCAGGGAAGACACTCACGGGGTTACTGAACACCCTATAGGCTCAGTAAGGAGTGCTTGAGTAGGAGACTTCCAAGAGGGAGCCAATATCCATTTGAGGAGAAGGCAAGGGTCGAATCCCTTAGAGGTTCGAGAAGGAAAATATCAGGATGGATAGCACAGTTGTGTGTAGGGACCCTGCAAGGAGTGCAGAGGTCAAGAATCCCTTTGAGGTTTCAGAGTGAACAAAGCTTAGGAGGGTAGAGTTTTCAGTAACGTAGGCGAGACTAAAGGTCGTGGACTCATGGGATAAAGAACAAAGGTTTCATCCTTTGAAGAATTTCAAATATTCCAAGGCTCAGAGAGAGAGCGTGATTAGGAAGGAGCAATAGTAGTCATTGGATCAGTACTAAGAGGAAAAGATCTGGACCATTGAATCTACGTCCAGGCACACAGGAGGAGAGAGCGCAAGGAGGACAGATCTAAACCGTCAAATCTAGTGCCAATACCCGAAAACCATTGGATCAGGCGAAGGCACATGGGGTTTAAACCCTTGGATATCCACACATTTAGGAATTGAAAATTGGAGGAGCATAGGAGGTTGCACCCCATACTTGCAATCGCCGAGATCGTGCCAGTCGTTGGATCTGGAGCGCAATAGCCTAAGAACCGCTGGATCAAGGATATGTGCACGGGGTTTAGTCCCTGGGAGGGGCATAGGAAAAAGGATCTGGGCCATCAGATCTAGCACCAAGGACCGATAGACATCAGATTCGGGAGAAGGTGCGAGGGGTTTAATCCCCAGGAAGCCACACAGAAGGGTAGAATGGACGACAAAAACTTCGAGGGAGAAGTGTCAAGTTGTCGTGAGCCCTCGAATCCAGAAAAGGCATGCAAGGTTTAAACCTCGTAACAACAGAAGGAAGAGGACTCATCAAGTCCCAAAAGCATCAGGACCATCCATTTTGGAGGACAGGTGGTGGAGATCTGGATCATTTCGCGAATTTGGGGTTCGTGAGTTTGGAAGGAAAACCAAATTCTTGGTTTCACGAAGTCCTGGATTGCGAGGAGCAAGGAATGAGATCCAAACTATTGGATCCAAGCCACGGGAGAACCATTGGATCAGAACCTCCGTGGGGTATCACATATCAGGGGTTCGTGGATTGAAAGAAATTATTTTCGACTGCGAAGTCACGAAGTGCCGAGCATCGAGGGCTTGTAGGAACACATGGCACATCCATTAGGTGAGGGCCACGTGGTTGATAGGTGGCGTAACAACAAGCGCCCAAAGAAAGGTGGAAGTGGGTGACAGGTGGTGGACACACGTCACCTGGGAAGGAGTCAACCCATTGTTGACTTATCACATTTCGGGGATTCGCAAAGGAGGAGCACAAGGGCTCAACACTCCAACTCACGAAGTTGTGAGTTGCGAGTATTTCTAGTGTTTAGACTAGCCTACGGTTATGTGTAGCAGGTGCTAGTGAGGAGGGAGACATACCCGTATCGCATCTAGGGTATAGAAGGTTTGGAGAAAGAGGAATCGAGGGTCATCGACTCATGAACTCATAAGTTGTGAAAGGTGCTTGCACTAAGGCCTGGTTGTCGTCGCATGGAGATGTAAGGCTCGCGCCATGTGTTAATTTGTGTAGGGTGGGTTTTCATGAAGGACCTATTGATCAGATTCGTGAGGTTCCAATAGGGATCCGAGGGAGTCGATTCGGCTCGATGAGAATTTAGAATGATCCTGTGTGGATCACGGTCAGAGGGTCGGGGGTCTGCGTCAATTTGGTATCAGAGCAGGAGTTTTCCCATATATTTTAGGCAAAAGAGGAAGCGAGGTGAAGAAGATTCTATAGGATATAGGTAAAAGGTGAAGGTTGTTGCGGGACGCAGCAGTCAAATGGTACAGTCAGATGGACTGTAGGAGATGCTGGAAGTGCTCTTAGTTGTAGAGTGATAGCAACAAGTTTTCCAGGAGGGTAGACAGGAACAAGAAGGTGGCTATTGAAGGCCATGGATGTGATGGAAAGAAGAACCATCAGCAGTAGAGAAAAGATGAAATGGATAAATAACTCACTGAGGTGAGGGCAAGAATGGAAGATCTTGCACTGCAGGTGCAACAGAACGCAAAGCCGTATTGGGTGTATGAATGGCCTCTGAGGAGGAAAGTAAAGTGGCAAGTTCAGTATTTATTGGCCTGAAGGCAGTGGAGACTGCTGAAGGAATGGTTGAGGTGTATTAGAAGCCTCGGTGATAGAGAAGGAGTGGTTCACACTTGTGAACCAGAGACTGGGAGAAATCTCAGTGACGTTGAGAATGAGACGAGATCGTTGGAGGATCTCATAGACTGCCAAGTGGGCAACAGAAAATTCCCAATCTGCCAAGTGGAGAAGGACATGAGACCATTTGAAAGTCTTGGGAGCTCAAAAGTGAGTTCATGTCAGTAAGGAGTGATGATGGAGATGGGATCGATTGATCTCATAGAATGTCAGGAGGGCAGAGAGGAAATCCCATATTGCCAGGTGGGCAAGGGAGAGTACATGAGACTGTCTGAAAGTCTCATGAACTCAGAGATGAGTTTGGATCAGCGAGAGGAGCTGACAGAGAAGATGAGCTCAGAGGTGAGTTCATATCAACAAGGACGACTGATAGAGAAGGAAGATCAGAAGAGCATTCTGATGATTGGAGGGATAAAGGTATTCCTGCCATATAGCCCAGTTGAGGCCAGTGTGTGTGTTGCTAATGCAACAACAATAGAAAGGCAGCCAACAGTGACTGTCATGACAAAGGAGCAGATGTCAGAAGCTACCCAAGAATAAGAAGAAATGGGACAGACATCAGAACCTAACCTAGCTGAGGAAAAAGAGCATTCAGCAGAAATGCTCAAAATTTTCAGTCAAGAGGTTGAACAGAGGATAACTACAGCACTGGAAGCTATAGCAGAAGAAGAGCATGAAGATAAGATGCTCACTCCATTGTAGATGGAGCTAGAAATGTTGGAGGATTAGTTGAAAAACCCAGAACCAGTAGATTATTTCCATGAGAAGACAATCATGCAGATGTTATCATAGGAGAATTCCGAGGAATCGCTCAGAAATTTCAGCTAGGGAGTTGAACAGATGATGACAGCAGTGTCGAGGCATGCAGTAGGAGATGAAACAAAATTCCAGTCTGGGAAGCAGCTGGAGGAAGCTGGAGAAGTGATAATAGGAGAGCTGATAGTCAAGCTGTCAGAAGAGGAAGCTGAGAAGAGACTCAGTGATAAGACTGCAGAATTGAATTTTGCAGCAGAGTGGCAAGATGAGGCCATAGAGGAAGAAAATAGCATGGGGGATCTAGTTGATCTGCCCACTGATAAGGACGAATAAGTGCAGCTGAGGAGATTGCATAAAGAGAGCCAACTACTAGATCAGCTAGACGAGGTAATTAAGGGAATCAGAAGGCTGATGTTGAGCTTAGCAGCAGAATCTGCCAGCTAAGAGAAGTTGGGCGGGAGGAAACCTACAAGAGAAATAGGAAGGATGCAACAACAACAACAAGGCGATGGAGTGGATGGACAGCTCCAAAGAACTGTTTGGGATCCAGGTGGATTTCAACAGTGATGTTGGGAAGCTCATGAGCAGGAGCTCGTGAACTTTTCATAGCAGAGGAGTATGATGCAGGAGCATCGCTTCAAGCCAGCTACACACTAGTGAGCTAGCACATCAAGTGTGCATTCAATGGAGGAGAGAGGCGCGGCCTTCTCGGTTTTTTTTTCAAAATTCTAGAATTGTATTAAATGTTGTAAAGCTCGTAGAGCCAAAATCCATGCATGTGCATAGGCTTTAGATAAAGGTTGCCTTAAATGGTTGTAAGGCTGAGATCTAGATCTGATTCGGACTAGACAGCCATTCAATGTAATTGAATGTAAATTAATGAGAGTTGGTGAGATGGAGGGAAGAGCTCGAGGAGCCCCCTTTTGTAAAAAAAAGATCTTCTTTGTATCTAGGTAGAGTTGGAAGAGTAGAATAGAGGATAGGTTAGAGAGGAGAGGAAGTTGTGACTTTATTACAGTCTAAGCTCACATTGTAAAGAGGCATTTCATATTAATACAATCAGAGCAGTTTTTCTTACATGTTATTCTGTGTTTGTTGATGAATGTCTTTATGCATTTATGATATGTTGTAGATGTATGTTTGTACACATTTGTAGGTTACAGACATAAATTGTTGTCTATTGGGTTCTTTGATTCCAAGTTTGGTTTTTTGTGGATTCATGCAAGAGGTTGCATGATAGAACACTGCAGGTTTTGTAAGCCAGTGCATAGAGTGCACTTCTGAATTCTATGGAATTTAGACAAAGACGTGCCAGGAAGGCGCACCAGAGGAATTCATTGACCTAAGGAGGAGGCCTCAAGGTTCCTGAACACCTTGAAGGAAGAACTGTGCAGAGGAGGGCACAGGGAAGACAAAATTTATAAGAATTTTGTGAGACTCTGCCAAGAGGGAATTAAGTGGATGCACAGGGTGCATAGAAGGAAATCTATGTCGAGTTCAGTGAGAAGACAAAGTCACTGAAGATTCTGTAGAAGCTCTGCCAGGAGGGCATCGAGCGAGTGCAAGGAGTGCACTGAGAAGAACTCTCTTTTTCGAGTTCTGAGATTAGGGAAGTGTCACAGGGAAGACACTCACAAGGTTACTAAACACACTGTAGGGTTAGTAAGGAGTGCTTGAAGAGGATGCTTCCAAGAGGGCACCAATCTCCATTTGAAGGAGAAGGAAAGGGTCAAATCCATTAGAGGTTCAAGAAGTTAAAGCTCAGGACGGATAGCACATTTGTGTGCAGGGACCCTGCAAGGAGTGCAGAGGTCGAGAATCCCTTTGAGGTTTCAGAGTGAACAAAGCTTAGGAGGGTAGAGTTTTCAATAACACAGGTGAGACTAAAGGTCATGGACTTGCAGGATAAAGAACAAAGGTTTCAGCCTTTGAAGCGTTTGAAATCTTCCAAGGCTCGGAGAGAGCATGTGCTTAGGAAGGAGCAACAATAGTTGTTGGATCGATACTAAGAGGAGAAGATCTAGACCATTGAATCTATGTCCAGGTACACAGGAGGAGAGAGTGCAAGGAGGACAGATCTGAACCGTTAGATCTAGTGCCAATACCCGACAAACATTGGATCAGGTGAAGGCACACATGGTTTAAACCCTTGGATATCCACACATTCAGGAATCAGAAGTTGGAGGAGCAGAGGAGGCTTCACCCCATACTTGCAATCACTGAGATCATGAAATCACGCCAGCCATCGGATCTGGAGCGCAGTAGCCTGAGAGCCGCTATATCAAGGATACATGCATAGGGTTTAGTCCTTGGGAGGTGCACAGGAAAAAGGATCTGGTCCTTCAAATCTATCACCAAGGACCGATAGTCGTCCGATCCGGAAGAAGGTATGAGGGGTTTAATCCCTAGGAAGCCGCATAGAAGGGTAGAATGGATGGCATAAACTTCGAGGGAGAAGTGTCGAGTTTTCGTGAGCCGTCGGATCCAGAAAAGGTGCGCAAAGTTTAAACCTCGTAACAACAGAAGGAAGAAGACTCGTAAAGTCCCGAAAGCATCAGGACCATCCATTTTGGAGGACAGGTGGTGGAGATCTGGATCATTTCACGAATTCGGGGTTCGTGAGTTTGGAGGGAAGAACAAATTCTTGGTTTCGAGAAGTTTCGAATTGCGAGGAGTAGGGAAGGAGATCCAGACTATTGGATCCAAGCCACGGGAGAACCATTGGATCAGAACCTCTGCGGGGTATCGCGTATCAAGGGTTCGGGGGTTGAAAGAATTTCTTTTCAACTACGAAGTCGTGAAGTGTCGAGCGCCGAGGGATCATACGAACACGTGGCACATCTGTTAGGTGGTTCCGCATGGTTGACAGGTGGCATAACAACAAGCGCCTAGAGAAAGGTGGAAGCGGGTGACAAGTGGTGGACACACGTCGCCTGGGAAGGAGTCAACCCATTGTTGAATTATTGCATTTCAGGGATTTGCAAAGGAGGAGCATGAGGGCTCAACACTCCAAATTGCAAAGTTGCGAGTTCCGAGTAGTGGTAGTGTTTAGCCTAGCCTACGGTTAAACGTAGCAGGTGCTAGTGAGGAGGGAGACATACCCATATCACATCGCAGGTATCGAAGGTTTAGAGAAAGAGGAGTTGAGGGTCATCGACTCAGGAACTCGCGAGTTGCGAAAGGAGCTTGTACTAAGGCCCGGTTGTGGTTGCATGGAGATGTAAGGCTCGCGCCGGGTGTTAAGTTGCACAGGGTGGGTTTTCATGAAGGACCTATGGATCAGATTCGTGAGGTTCCAATAGGGATCTGAGGGAGCCGCTTTGGCTCGAGGATAATTTAGAACGATCCTGTGCGGATCATGGCCAGAGGGTTAGGGGTCTGCTTCAATTTAGTATCTATGATGTAGGAGCATCACTCCAAGCCAGCAATGCACCAGCTAGCCAACACATCAAGCATGCATTCAATGGAGGAGAGAGGCGCAGCCTTCTCATTTTTTTTTTCAAAATTCAAAAATTGTATTAAATGTTGTAAGGATGGTAGAACCAAAATCCATGCATGTGCGTAGGATTTACATAAAGGTTGCGTTAAATGGTTGTAAGGCTGAGATCTAGATCTGATTCGGACTAGAAAACCATTCAATCTAATTGAATGTAAATTAATGAGAGTTGGTGAGATGGAGGGAAGAGCTCAAGGCGCCCCCTTTTGTAAAAAAAATATCTTCTTTGTATCTAGGTAGAGTTGGAAGAGTAGAATAGAGGATAGGTTAGAGAGGAGAGGAAGTCATGACTTTGTTACAGTCTGAGCTCACATTTTAAAGAGGCATTTCATATTAATACAATCAGAGTAGTTTTTCTACATGTTATTCTGTGTTTGTTGATGAATGTCTTTATGCATTTAAGATATCTTGTAGATGTGTGTTTGTACACATTTGCAAGTTACAGACATAAATTGTTGTCTGTTGGGTTCTTTGATTCCAGGTCTGGTTCTTTTTGGCTTCATGCAAGAGTTTGAATGACAGAACACTGTGGGTTCTGTAAGCCAGTGCATAGAGTGCACTTCTGAATTCTGCAGAATTTAGACAAAGACGTCCCAGGAGGGCACAACAGAGGAAGTCATTGAATCAAGGAGGAGACCTCAAGGTTGTTGAACACCTTGAAGGAAGAAATGTGCAGAGGAGGGCATAGGGAAGATAAAATTTATGAGAATTATGTGAGACTCTGCCAAGAGGGAATTGAGTGGATGCACAGGATGCACAGAAGGAACTCTATGTCAAGTTTAGTGAGAAGACATAGTCACTGAAGATTCTATAGAAGCTTTTCCAGGAGGGCATCGAGAGAGTGCAAGGAGTGCACCAAGAAGAACTCTCTTTTTCGAGTTCTGAGATAAGGGAAGTGTCACAGGGAAGACACTCACAGGGTTACTGAACACCTTGTAGGCTCAGTAAGGAGTGATTGAACAAGAGGCTTCCAAGAGGGCATCAATCTCCATTTGAAGGAGAAGGAAAGGGTTGAATCCCTCATAGGTTTGAGAAGGAAAAGCTCAGGACGGATAGCACAGTTGTGTACAGGGACCCTGCGAGGAGTGCAGAGGTCGAGAAGCCCTTTGAGGTTTCAGAGTGAACAAAGTTTAGGAGGGAAGAGTTTTCAGTAACGCAGGAGAGACTAAAGGTCATGGATTCGCGGGATAAAGAACAAAGGTTTCAACCTTTGAAGCATTCGAAATCTTCCAAGGCTCGGAGAGAGTGCGTGCTTAGGAAGGAGCAACAGTAGTTGTTGGATCGGTACTGAGAGGAGAAGATATGGACTGTTGAATCTACGTCTAGGCACAGAAGAGGAGAGAGCACAAGGAGGATAGATCTGAACCATCAGATCTAGTGCCAATACTCGACAACCGTTGGATTAGGCGAAGGCACACGGGGTTTAAGCCCTTGGATATCCACACATTCAGGAATCAGAAGTTGAAGGAGCAGAGGAGGCTTCACCCCATACTTGCAATCGCCGAGATCATGAAATCGCGCCATCCATCGTATCTGGAGCGCAGTAGCCTGAGAGACGCTGGATCAAGGATACGTGCATGGGGCTTAGTCCCTGGAGGTGCACAGGAAAAATGATCTGGGCTATCAGATCTAGCACCAAGGACTGATAACCTTTGAATCCGAGAGAAGGTGTGAGGGGTTTAATCCCTAGGAAGCCGCACAGAAGGGTAGAACAGATGGCAGAAACTTCGAGGGAGAAGTGTCGAGTTGTCGTGAGCCATCGGATCCAGAAAAGGTGGGCGAGGTTTAAACCTTGTAACAACAGAAGGAAGAGGACTCGTCAAGTCCCGAAAGCGTCAGGACCATCCATTTTGGAGGATAGGTGGCAGATATCTGGATCATTTCTTGAATTCGGGGTTCGTGAGTTTGGAGGGCAAACCAAATTCTTGGTTTCACGAAGTCCCGAATTGTGAGGAGCAAGGAAGGAGATCCAGACTGTTGGATCCAAGCCACGGGAGAACCGTTGGATCAGAACCTCTGCAGGGTATCGCGTATCGAGGGTTCAGGGGTTGAAAGAATTTATTTTTGACTGTGAAGTCGCGAAGTGTCGAGCGCTGAGGGCTCGTACGAACACGTGGCACATCCGTTATGTGGGGGTTGCGTGGTTGACAAGTGGCGTAATAACAAGCTCCCAGAGAAAGGTGGAAGCAGGTGATAGGTGGTGGACAGACATCGCTTGGGAAGGAGTCAACCCATTGTTGACTTATGACGTTTCAGGGATTCGCAAAGGAGGAGCACGAGGGCTCAACAATCCAACTCACAAAGTCGCGAGTTGCGAGTATTGCTAGTGTTTAGCCTAGCCTATGGTTATATGTAGAAGGCGTTAGTGAGGAGGGAGACATACCCGTATCACATCTCAGGTATCGAAGGTTTGGAGAAAGAGGAGTCAAGGGTCATCGACTCAGGAACTCATGAGTTGCAAAATGCGCTTGCACTAAGGCCCGGTTGTGGTCGCATGGAGATGTAAGGCTTGCATTGGGTGTTAAGTTGCACAGGGCAGGTTTTCATGAAGGACCTGTGGATCAGATTCGTGAGGTTCCAATAGGGATCCGAGGAAGCCGCTTCGGCTCGAGGAGAATTTAGAATGATCCTGTGCGGATCATGACCAGAGGCTCAGGGGTTTGCATCAATTTGGTATCTATGATGCAGGGGCATCGCTCCAAGCCAGCTACGCGCCAGCCATCCAACACATCAAGTGTGCATTAAATGGAGGAGAGAGCGCAACCTTCTCGTTTATTTTTTCAAAATTTGAAAATTGTATTAAATGTTGTAACGCTGGTAGAGCCAAATGCCATGCATGTGCACAAGCTTTAGATAAAGGTTGCCTTAAATGGTTGTAAGTCTGAGATCCAGATCTGATTCGGACTAGACAACAATTCAATGTATTTGAATGTAAATTAATGAGAGTTGGTGAGATGGAGGGAAGAGCTCGAGGAGCCCCCTTTTGTAAAAAAAAGATCTTCTTTGTATCTAGGTAGAGTTGGAAGAGTAGAATAGAGGATAGGTTAGAGAGGAGAGGAAGCCGTGACTTTGTTACAGTCCGAGCTCACATTGTAAAGAGGCATTTCATATTAATACAATCAGAGCAGTTTTTCCTGCATCTTATTATGTGTTTGTTGATGAATGTCTTTATGCGTTTATGATATGTTGTAGATGTATGTTTGTATGCATTTGCAGGTTACAGACATAAATTGTTGTATGTTGGGTTCTTTGATTCCAGGTCTGGTTTTTTATGCCTTCATGCAAGAGGTTGCATGACAGAACACTATGGGTTCTATAAGCCAGTGCATAGAGTGCACTTCTGAATTCTGCGAAATTTCGACAAAGACGTGCCAGGAGGGTGCACCAAAGGAAGTCATTGACTGAAGGAGGAGGCCGCAAGGTTGTTGAACACCTTGAAGGAAGAACTATGCAGAGGAGGGCACAGGGAAGACAAAATGTATGAGAATTATGTGAGACTCTGCCAAGAGGGCATTGAGTGGATGCACAAGGTGCACAGAAGGAACTCTATATCAAGTTCAGTGAGAAGACAGAGTCGCTGAAGATTTTGTAGAAGCTCTTCCAGGAGGGCATCGACCGAGTGCAAGGAGTGCACCGAGAAGAACTCTCTTTTTCAAATTCTGAGATAAGGGAAGTGTCACAGGGAAGACACTCACAGGGTTACTGAACACCATGTAGGCTCAGTAAGGAGTGCTTGAATAGGAGGATTCCAAGAGGGCACCAATCTCCATTTGAAGGAGAAGGCAAGGGTCGAATCCCTTAGAGGTTTGAAAAGGAAAAGCTCAGGACAGATGGCAAAGTTGTGTGCAGGGACCCTGCAAGGAGTGTAGAGGTCGAGAATCCCTTTGAGGTTTCAGAGTGAACAAATCTTAGGAGGGCAGAGTTTTCAGTAACGCAGGTGAGACTAAAGGTCATGGACTCACTGGATAAAGAACAAAGGTTTCAGCCTTTGAAGCGTTCAAAATATTCCAAGGCGCAGAGAGAGCGCGTGCTCAGGAAGGAGCAACAGTAGTCATTGGATCAGTACTGAGAGGAGAAGATCTGGACCGTTGAATCTACGTCTAGGCACATAGGAGGAGAGAGCGCAAGGAGGATAGATCTGAACCATCAGATCTAGTGCCAATACCCAACAATCGTTGGATCAGGCGAAGGCACACGGGGTTTAAACCCTTGGATATCCACACATTCAGGAATCGAAAGTTGGAGGAGTAGAGGAGGCTGCACCCCATACCTGTAATTTCCAAGATCACAAAATCTCACTAGCCGTCAGATTTGGAGCGCAGTAGCCTGAGAGACACTAGATCAAGGATACGTGCACGGGGTTTAGTCCCTGGGAGGTGCATAGGAAAAAGGATCTGGGTCGTCAGATCTATCACCAAGGACCAATAGTCATCAGATACGGGAGAAGGTGCGAGGGGTTTAATCCCTAGGAAGCTGCACAGAAGGGTAGAACGAACGTCAAAAACTTTGAGGGAGAAGTGTCAAGTTTCCGTGAGCCGTCGGATCCAGAAAAGGTGCGCGAGGTTTAAACCTCGTAACAGCAGAAGGAAGAGGACTCGTCAAGTCCCGAAAGCATTGGGACCGTCCATTTTGGAGGACAGGTGGCGGAGATCTAGATCATTTCACGAATTTGGGGTTTGTGAGTTTGGAGGGAAGACAAAATTCTTGGTTTCGCGAAGTCCCAATTTGCGAGGAGCAGGGAAGGAGATTCAAACCGTTGGATCAAAACCTCCGTGGGGTATCGCGTATCAGGGGTTCGGGGGTTGAAAGAATTTCTTTTCGATTGCGAAGTCGCGAAGTGCCAAGTGTCGAGGACTCGTACGAACACATGGCACATCCTTTAGGTGGGGGCCACATGGTTGACAGGTGGTGTAACAATAAGCGCCCAGAGAAAGGTGGAAGTGGGTGACAGGTGGTGGACACACGTCACCTGGGAAGGAGTCAACCCATTATTGACTTATCGTGTTTCGGGGATTCGCAAAGGAGGAGCACGAGGGCTCAACACTCCAACTCGCGAAGTCGCGAGTTGTGAGTATTTCTAGTGTTTATCCTAGCCTATGGTTGTATGTAGCAGGTGCTAGTGAGGAGGGAGACATACCCGTATCGCATCTCGGGTATCGAAAGTTTGGAGAAAGAGGTTTCGAGGGTCATCTAATAACGAACTCACGAGTTACGAAAGGCGATTGCGCTAAGGCCCGGTTGTGGTCGCATGGAGATGTAAGGCTCGCGCCGGGTGTTAAGTATTGTAGGGTTGGTTTTCATGAAGGACCTGTGGATCGGATTCGTGAGGTTCCAATAGGGATCTGAGGGAGCCGCTTCAACTCCAGGAGAATTTAGAATGATCCTGTGCAGATCGCGGCCAGAGGGTCTGGGGTCTGCGTCACCCTGCCTATAGTGATGATCAGTTTGGTCTAAGGTTGGGAGGTTCATGGAAGGCCTGCATGGATTCGGTGGTATTCCCAATTAAAATATAAGTACCAATTCTTTGTTCATTGTATGTTGTGTATCTAGTATACATGTTATAATGTTATTAGAATTACCCATGTATATATTGCATGTATGTGTTGTTAGAAAAATAGGACCATGGAGAAATAAAATAAAACAAATGAAGAAGTAAAATACAGAAGATACACAATACAATAGAGACACAGATTTACGTGGTTCACCCAGTGTGGGCTACATCCACTAGAGAAATTGTCAAGTCCTTCCTTTATTATTATCCAACAATCGATGGGATACAACCTACAACAAACCTATTGTAACTTCCTCTTCTTTCTCTCACTGTCTCCTATCTCAGAATACAATATTCACCATGATACATAGCCGCAATACATTTCCCTCATAAGAGAGGGTTGCCTTCTAGGGAAAAAAATTGTAACATAATTTCTACCATTAGATCTGTGACCTTATAATGAACGGTCCATATTTACAATGAAATTACAATATACATTTTACAAGGCAATTTTTCCTTCGGGGGCCCACTTCCCTCAGACCTCGCAAAGGGGGTAATCCCCCTCTGCACTCCCCTGTGTGGAAGAGTGTACATACTTCTGGGGTGTAAATACTTCATGGGGTATAAACACGACTGAAAACAAAATACCTTAGAATCAGGACGATAATTAGGCTCCACAACCAACAATATCCCACTTGGAGACCAATCTCAACATCTCCACCACTATTGTATATGTTGGACTCTAAACCTTCTTAGACCTAGAAAATTTTTCATCTTCATAGTCATTCTTGAAGACCAACTAAAACTGAGCAAGAACTCAGTTTCTCCCTGGTTACTCCCTTTGTTAACATGTCTGTAGGATTCTGGCTAGTGTGTATCTTTTCCAACTTCAAATGTCCATTTTCCAATACAGATCTACTAAATGGTACCTTAGTTGTATATGCTTAGTCTTCGAATGGAAGGTTGAGTTATTTGCAAGATGAATGGAATTATGACTATCACAGTATAACCTACTTTTCTCTTGCTTCTTTCCTAGTTCCTCCATAAACCTCTGTAACCAAATCATTTCTTTACTAGCCTCTGTAGCAACAACATACTCTACTTCTGTTGTTGAAAGTGCAACAACCTTTTTCAGTTTCTAAATCCAACTTTTTGAAAGTGCAACAACCAAGGATTTTCTTTGCAACACCCAAATCCTTCATCACAAATGAATTAGCTAATTTCTTCTTGAGAACATTTATATCCTGCATATTAGACCTTGCAACAAGCATGCCATCTACATACAATAGCAAGATAATATAGCTTCCATTTTCTAGATTTTTAAAATAAACACAGTGATCAGAATGACATCTACTATAACCTTGTTCTATCATAAACCTATCAAAATTCAAATACCACTACCTTGGAGCTTCCTTTAGGCCATAAAATCTCTTCTTCAACCTGCATACCAAATTCTCCTTCCCTTTGAACTCATACCCATGTGGCTGCTGCATATAAATCTCTTCCTCCAAATCCCCATGGAGAAAAGTTGTTTTTACATCTAATTGTTCAAGATGTAAATATTCTACTACCACAAGACTCAAAATATTCCTAATTGAAGTTATTTTAACAATATGAGAAAATATTTCATCAAAATCTATACCCTTCTTTTGTGCAAACCCCTTTACAACAAGTCTATCATTGTATCGCTTTATTCCCCCATCTTCTTCCTTCAACTTGTAAACCCATTTATTATGCAATGCTCTTTTTCCTGTAGGCAACTGAACCAAGTCTCAAGTATGGTTATTTACCAAGGAATCCATTTCCTCTTTCATTCCTTGCTCCCACTTATTTTGGGTGTCTACTTGTATTGCCTCTTCATAACATTCTGGTTCACCAGAATCAGTCAACAATAAATAATACAATGAAGGAGAGTATTGTTTAGGGGGTATACTTAACCTAGTAGATCTTCTAACAACACTTGCAGGAGTTTGAGGTACTTGTTGCCCTTGTTGTTGTACATTTTGATTTTCTGGTTCCTTTGGAATTTCTTTTCCAGTGATCTCATCAAGCACTGTGTATTTTGGCTTTTCTTTTTATTGTTTCTTTCCCTGCAATTGATCTTTGTACATGACCTTCTCATTGAATATGACATCTCTACTCCTAATTATTTTGTTATTTTCATAATCCCATAAGCGATAACCAAAATCATTAACACTGTATCCAATAAAGGTACACTTCCTGGATTTTTCCTCAATCTTTGTTCTATTTTCTTTATCAATATGGACAAATGCTTCACAACCGATAGTCTTTAAAAAATAATAGTTTACATTTTTTTCTGTCCATTCCTCCTCTAGAATTCTACCATCCAAAGAGATTGAAGGTCCTCTGTTTATTAAGTAAACAATAGTAACTACAACATCTGCCCAGAACTATAAGGGAAAACCAACATGCAATCTCATACTCCTTGCACGCTCCATGATTGTCCTTTTCATCCTTTCTGACACACAATTGTATTGTGGTGTTATTGGAACTGTCTTCTCTCTACGAATCCCATGGTATGAAAAATAATCATAAAACTCCTTGCTGCAATATTCACCTCCATTATCTGATCTGATACACTTTAACTTTTTTCCTGTCTCATTCTCAACCAAAGCTTTCCATTCTTAAAAGTATCAAAAACATCATATTTTTGTCGAATGCAAGAAACCCAAGTTTTTCTAGTTGCATCATCAATAAAAGTAACATAATAATGAGATCCACCAAGAGATGATATTTGAGTTGGTCCCCATACATTTTTATGCACAATCTCTAAACTTTCATTCTTCTTTTCTTTTCCGACTCTGAGAAATCTGACTCTCTTTCTATTTTCCATAAACACAATGCTCACAGAAGTCCAAATAAATTTGTTTAAGTTCTGGAAACAAATTTATTTTGTGAAGTATTTGCATTCCCTTCTCACTCATGTGTCCCAGCCTATGATTCCAAATTGTTGTATCCACTCCTATAGAATCTAAAGAGATAGAAGAGTCGGTACTACTAGTACATAAATACAATGTACCTACCTTCTCTCCTTTTGCTATCACCAATTATCTTTTGATGACCTTCCACGTCTTATCTGTAAATATGGATATACAACCTTCACTTTCCAACTGTCCTGTTGAAATTAGATATTTCCTTAGATATGGAACATGTCTTACCTCTTTCAACAACCATTGGTTTCCATTGCATTGTTTTATTTTTACCTTTCCCATTCCAACAATTTTTCATGGTGCATCATCACCCAAATGAACCTGTCCAAAATCACCTTGAACATAATCTAGAAAATGTTTCCTATGGGGTGTGGCATGAAATGAAGCCCCTGAATCTACTACCCATGAATCAGAAATATTATCTATAGAAAGAATCAAAGCATCTTGTAACACATCACCTGTTACATTTGCTTCATGAATTCTCTCCTGCTATCCATCTCTTTGTTTCTTTGGAGCTCTACAGTCTTTATTTAGATGTCCTTTCTTCCCACAATTCTAGCACTTTATCTTTCCAAGTCTAGATTTGGATCTGCCCTTACTAGAATTCCTGCGGTTCCCTGAGCCCTTTCCTCTATCCTTTTGTCTTCCCCTGTTCTCCATGTTCAACGCACTACCTGATGTCTCACCTGTGCTTTTCTGTCGCATTTCCTCACTAAGGATAACACCAACAACATCATCAAATTTTAAAGTATTTGAACCAGAGACAGAGTTACTTACAACCATGACCAAGCCGTTCCATCTTTCTGGCAGTGAGCACAAGATTAGAAGAGCCCTGACCTCATCATCAAATTCCACTTTTACATAACTTAGTTGATTAGTAACCGTATTAAATTCATTTAAATGATCTACAAAAAACCCAGCTTCTGACATATTCATATTAAATAATCTCTTCATTAGAAATACCTTATTGGAATCCGAGGGTTTTTCATAAAATTTAGCCAATGTGTCCATCAAACCCTTCATTGTATTTTATTTCGAAATATTGAAAGCCATTGACATTGCCAGACTCAGCCGTATCGTTCCTAGAGCCTTTATGTCAAGAATCTTTGATTCTTCGTCCTTCATAGCTGTCGGCTTCTTTGCTATTCCGCCCAATGGTAGGAATAGATCCTTCTGATATAAATAATCTTCCATCTGCATCTTCCATAATTGGTAGTTTTCGTCGTTAAATTTTTCGATTCTAAACTTTCCATCTTCCAACATTGCTCCCACTCGAACCAGGAAACCTCTTTTCCTACGAGTTACCTTTCTCTCTGATACTAGTTGTTAGAAAAACAGAACCATGGAGCAATAAAATAAAACAAATGCGGAAATAAAATACAAAAGATACACAATACAATAGAGACACAGATTTACGTGGTTCACCCAGTGTGGGCTACGTCCACCAGAGAAATTGCTAGGTCCTTCCTTTATTATTATCCAACAATCAAAGGGATACAACCTACAACAAACCCACTGCAACTTCCTCTTCTTTCTCTCATAGTCTCCTATCTTAGAATACAATATTCACCACAATACACAACCACAATACATTTCCCTCATAAAAGAGGGTTGCCTTCTAGGGAAAAAAACCCTAACATAATTTCTATCGTTAGATCTGTGACCTTATAATGAATGGTCCAGATTTACAATGAAATTACAATATACATTTTACAAGGCAATTTTTCCTTTGGAAGCTTTGCCCCTGAACCCCCTCTGTGGGCCCGCGTGTCCTCAAACCCCATAGAGGGGGTAACCCCCCTCTACACTCCCCCGCGTGGAAGAGTGTACATACTTCTGGACTGTAAATACTTCATGGGGTATAAATACGGCTGAAAACAAAAGACCTCTGAATCAGGAAGATAATCAGGCTCCACAACCAACATGTGTTAATGTTGCCTCCGCATGAATAGGTTAATGTTAATGTTTCCAACCTAATGTATGTTTAAATTGTATTAGATATATATATATATATATATATATATATATATATATATATATATGAATATCAGAACATGGAAGTTTCCAAGTGGTGATGTCGGCCTGACTAGTTGGGTACGTCACTTGGGTATCAGTCTTGGAGATAGTTTATGTATGAGGTAGCATGTTTTAAGCCTGTTTGGGAGGCCGGGGGACATTAAAAAATGGTATCAAAGTCAAGGTTTCAACACTGAGCCTGAATTGGGTCGGATAAGTTGAAATTGGAACTGGGGTTCAAACAAAGATATTGCCAAAACAAACAAAATATGAGTTTAGAGCGTCCCTAGGTGCTAAGAGATTACCTTGGTCGTGTTATGAAGCTCAGGAGGTATAATGTTTTAAGGAATGACAATAGAGAAAGAAGCCACAACAATTGTTGTGTTGGGACGCAAGGTTTGAATTTGGGGCGTAAGATCTATGCAGGGGAAGGGCCAACTTTTTCAAGCCGTGAGATATGGAAAAAGGTGCATGAGAGTTAACCTCCAAGTCCTTTGGACTTTGTGACTTTGACAAAGTTTATGTGTTACAGAGAAAAACTAGTTGAAGCCAGAAGTTTCGAAGTCCCATAGTGGATCTACACTGTAGATTCGGGGAGAAGTGCTTGATCGTTGGTTTTGGCCGAAGACATATTAGAATCGTTAGATCAAGCCAAGAGCACAAAGTAAGGTGCAGTGGTTAAAAGAAGATCTTAGTCGACAGATCTGCGCGTGAATGATCGTGAGCTATATATCTCACAACAATTCATAAATTTGACATTCGGGAGTAATAAGGTGTGATAGAGTGAAAACTCCTGAAATCCCGAAGTCCGGAACTAATTTGGACCATTCATCAAAAGAGACATGTGTCGACATATTGTCTTGTTCGAGAATTTGACATTCGGGAGAAACAAAGTGTGCTAAGGAGAAAACTCCTAAAATCCATAAGTCTAGAGTTAACTTGGACCGTTCATCAAAAGAGACACATGTCGACAGATTGGCTTGTTCGAGAATTCAAAATTCAAGAAAAACAAAGTGCTCTAAGGCAAAAGATCCCAAAGTTCCGAAGTCTGGAGTTCATCCGAGCCGTTCATTAAAGGAGATGTGTGTGAGAAGATCAACTTATTTAGAGTTCGACGTTCAGGAAAATTGGAGTGTGCTACTGTGGAATCTCCCGAAGCCCGAAGTCCCGAAGCCAAAGAGCCGAAGTAGCATGGCATGATGATGTCACCTATGGTGATGTGGACCTTTCCTAGACATTCCATGTGCCACCACCTTAATTTTTTATAGTTGTACTATGTGGACCTTGGAAGGTAAAGAAGTTCGGGAGTTCGGAGTTCGGGAGATTTGAGGAATGCAAGTGTAAAATCTTCTGAAGCTCTAAGGCCCGAAGTCCTGAAGTGACATAGCTTGCTGATGTCACTTGAAATGACGTGGACACATGGGATGGGTGCCACATGTTAGTGAGTTAAGAACCTGTCGAATAATGTTTATGCCAATTGGAACATGACATGTGTCACCCGCCTGATTGGGACAAGTGTTTGCTTCTAGTATTCCACCACTTGGCACTCCCCTCGAACATGGTTAGTGGGGCCCTGATGTTACACAAAGAAGTTAAAGTTAGTGAAGAATATAATGAAGTCGAACCCACATTAACTTGATAGGAAAGGACGCATGGCGCCAGATCCTGCAGTGCGGAGACTTGGCACTCGGGAGGAATTGTGTTCAAGTGTGAAGAATCCCAAAGGCCTGAAGGTTGAAGTCTACCTCGACCGTTGATCATGGAGGACACGTGATAGAAGATTCTATAGTCCGGAGACTAGGCACTCTAGAGGAATTGTCTTACATTTTGCATAGAGTTGATATCTCCCAAAGGCCAGAGTTAATATTGAACATTAATCGCAAAGGATGTGTAGTGTCAGATCCCAAGGTCTGAATATTTGGTACTCCAGAGGAAATTGTGTTGCAGTTGCTTCAGTCAAGAACTCCTGGAGGCCGGAGTTAATCTCGACCGTCGACCAGTAGAGGGTACATGGAGGCAGATGCAGTAGTCAAGAGAGTTGACGCACCAGAAGAATTGAGAGTATGGACAGTTCAAAACGCCTGAAGCTGAAGTCTTGGAGTTGATAGTGATCATTGGTTATCAAAAGGGCAAGGACCGTTGATGTGTTGTTTGTGAATTCGTCAGTCCGACACTACAAGGAATCTATGCAGCAGTACTTTGAAAACTCTCAAAGCTGAATTTTTGTAGCAAATCTCTGTCGTTGGATGTCGGGAAGTTGTGGACAATTGATCCACCTTCCTTCGTGAGTTCGCAATTAGCGCTCCAGGGAATTGGTAGTTGGAGTTGCATGAATATTTAGAGCTATGAAGTTATGAATCTGGAGACCCAAAGTTCTGAATAAGCATTTATCAGCCTAGTGGTTGGCCACATTCTGTGGTCACATAAATTGGGGGCTGAGAAAAAGGGCCTAATAACCGAAAGTGAATTGGAGAACAGAATAGGGATCGAATATAGAACCGTGGGGATTCTTGATTGACCAAGACCTGCAAAAGGTAAGGTGCAGTGGTTAAAATCATATCTTAGTCGATAGATCTGTGCGTGAATGATTGTGAGCTATATATCTCACAACAGTTTGTAAATTTGACATTCGGGAGTAATAAGGTGTGCTAGAGTGAAAACTCTTGAAATGTCGAAGTTCACAACTAATCTGGACTGTTCACCAAAAGAGACATGTGTCGGCATATTGTCTTGTTTGGGAATTTGACATTCGGGAGAAACAAAGTGTGCTAAGGAGAAAACTCCCGAAATCCCTAAGTCTAGAGTTAATCCAGACCATTCATCAAAAGAGACATGTGTTGGAATATTGGCTTGTTTGGGAATTTGAAATTCGAGAAAAACAAAGTGCGCTAAGGATAAAGATCCCAAAGTCCTGAAGTCCGGAGTTCATCCGGGCCATTCATTAAAGGAGACATGTGTGAGAAGATCAACTTATTTGGAGTTCGACGTTCAGGAAAATTGGAGTGTGCTAGTGTGGAATCTCCCGAAGCCGAAGTCCCGAAGCCAAAGAGCCGAAGTAGCCTGGCATGATGATGCCACCTATGATGATGTGGACCTTTCCTAGACATACCATGTGCCACCACCTTAATTGTTGACAATTGTACTATGTGGACCTTGGAAGGTAAATAATTTCGGGAGTTCGAAGTTTGAGAGATTTGAGGAATGCAAGTGTAACATCATCCGAAGCTCTAAATCCTGAAGTCCTGAAGTGACGTAGCTTGTTGACGTCACTTGAAATGACATGGACACATGGGATGGGTGCCACGTGTCACTGAGTTAAGAACCTGTCGAAGAATGTTTATGCCAATTGGAACATGACATGTGTCACCCGCCTGATTGGGACACGTGTCTTCTTCTAGTATTCCGCCACTTGGCACTCCCCTTGACCATGGTTAGTGGGGCCCTGATGTTACACAAAGAAGTTAAATTTAGTGAAGAATGTAATGAATTCGAACCCACATTAACTTGATAGCAAGGGACACATGGTGTCAGATCCTGCAGTGTGGAGACTTGGCACTCCAAAGGAATTGTGTTCAAGTGTGAAGAATCCCAAAGGCCCGAAGGCCGAAGTCTACCTCGACCATTGATCATGGAGGACACGCAACAACAAATTCCATAGTCCAGAGACTGGGCAATCCAGAGGAATTGTGTTACATTTTGCATAGAGTCGAGAACTCCTAAAGGCCAGAGTACATCTCGAACATTGATCCCAAAGGATGCATGGTGTCAAATCCCAAGGTATGAATATTTGGTACTCCGGAGGAAATTGTGTTGCAGTTTCTTCAGTCACGAACTCTCGGAGGCCGGAGTTAATCTCGACCGTCGACCAATAGAGAGTACGTCGAGGCAGATGTGGTAGTCAGGAGAGTTGACACACCAAAAGAATTGAGAGTATGGACAGTTCTGAACACCCGAAGCCGAAGTCCTGGAATTGATAGTGATCATTGGTTATCAAAAGGGCAAGGACCCTTGATGTGTTGTTTGTGAATTCGTCGGTCTGACACTCCGATGGATCTATGCAGCAGTACTTTGAAAACTCTCAAAGTCGAAGTTCTGTAGCAAATATCTATCGTTGGATGCCGAGAAGTTGTGGACCATTGATCCACCGTCCTTCGTGAGTTTTTAATTGGCACTCCGGGGAATTGTTAGTTGGAGTTGCATGAATATTTAGAGCTCTGAAGTTCTGAAGCCAGAGGCCCAAAGTTCTGAATAAGCGCCTATCAGCCTAGCGGTTGGCTACATTCTGTGGTAACATAAATTCGAGGCTGAGAAAAAGGGCCTAATAACCGAAAGTGAATTGGAGAACAGAACAAGGCTCGAAGATAGAGCCATGGGGATTCTTGATTGACCAAGACCCGCATAAAATGGAGTCTAATATTTCTTTTTGTTGAATCAGATTGGTTTATGTTATTCTGGAAAATTATTAAAGACTAATAACTCGACAAAATTCGGTTGACTACACATTTTGCAGACTTATAAATTGTCAGAACCGAACATAATTGTCACATAGTGTAGAGAAATGGAGGAGGCACGGGACAATTACAGTCAGGAGAATGAAATTAGAGGAATGGTTTTCCATTTGGGAGTTGAAGGAACGAACTCCAATGGGCATGGAAAAGAAATAGAGAAAGACATGGGCATGATGAAAATAATTAAGAGAGACAATGAGAAACATGAATACTTCAATATGAATTTAATGTAGAGCCTGGAAAGAATTGAAAATAATTTGGATAAGGAAAGTGGATCCAACAAATCAATCAGCCATAGGTCCCTTGATGAGGAAAGAATAGAAAGAAGTGGTAACAGACATCAACGACACTCCCAAAGGAAATCCAAAAGGAGGCCACACAACAGTTCAAGTCCATCTCCTACTATAAAACATAGGAGATATGAAGTGGATGAAATGAAGGGTAAAATGAATAAGATCAAACCTCCTACTTTTGATGGAGAGCACCAAAAAGATGAAGATGTTGAGACATGGCTACTTGGCATGAGGAAATGTTTCCAATTGCATAAGTATTCCTCTCACGAAGAAGGAAGAATCACAATCTATCAGATGAAAGGAAGATCATCCATGTGGTGGGATCAACTTGTGCAAGTGAAACACATTAGAGAGAACAATGTTACATGGAAGGAATTCAATAGGCATTTTGAAAAGAAGTACTTAACCAAGAGATACTATGACAAAAAGACGAAAGAGTTTTGTGAACTTAAATTGGGAAGCATGACTATAGATGAATATGAAAAGAGATTTCTAGAGTTTTTTAAGTATGTCTCTTTCATTAAGGATGATACAGTCAAAATCCAGAGATATCTAAGTGGGCTGCCATCTTTCATCAGTGACAAAATCCAATATGATGATCCTAAAACTATGGAAGAAACCATAAGGAGGGAAAGTGTTTTTATGATCAACATAAAGGAAAACCTACTTTCCAAATAGCTTGGAAAGACAAGAGGAATTTTAAGAGGGAGCAGAGATAGAAGGGCAACAAGCCATCATTTTTCATAAATAGTCCTCAAGGACAACCAGTTTTGAGAGAGCCCAGGATGGTTGAAGTAGGTGGGAAAAGTCCAAGGAAGACACCTATGCAATGTTGGGGTCGTAAAGGACATCATAATTATAGATATTCCCCTCACAAAAGTGACAAAGTGAGAGTTTTTGACAATGTTTAGCAAGTAAAAACAGTGGAGGACATGGGAAAAAGAGTACAAAGGATCTATGTAGCCCTAGAAAACAAGCAAGATGAGTTTCAATAACACGTGATTGAATTCGAAGGTATGATCAATAACCATGCCTTTACTATTTTAATTCATTTAGGGGCTAGTCATAGCTATATAGATCCTAAGTTAGTGGAAAGATTTCAATTTCCAAGAAGCAATCATGGGAAATATTGGCTAGTGCAACTAGCTACAAGAGCCAAGAGAAAGGTGGTTGAGTTGGTTAAATCATGTCCAGTGGGCATGAATGGACTGAGTACCAAGGCAGATTTGAACATCTTTCCTTTGGGATCATATGACTGCCCAATTGGTATGGATTGGTTGGACAAACACCATGCCATATTAGACTATCATAACAAGGCATTCACTTTCCTGGATGAGGAAGGAAATCGAAGAGGAGTCCAAGGAATTCCCAGGGAAGTTATTGTCTGAGAAATATCAACAATGAAGCTGAAGAAGTGTTACAAGAAGGGATTCCAAATATATGCAGCCCATATGGGAGAAGCACCTAAGGATAAGGTGAAAAAATTGGAGGATCATTCAATCCTGAATATTTTTGACAATGTGTTCAAGGAGATATCGGGGCTATCCCCAAAGAGAGATATTAATTTCTCTATAATTTTGATGCCTGGGGAAGCTCCAATGTCAAAGACTCCCTACCGAATGAGCACACCAGAACTGAAAGAATTGCAAATGAAGCTTAAATATATTTTAAAGAAGGGGTACATACGACCAAGAGTGTCACCTTGGGGTGCCCTAGTGTTATTTTTGAAGAATAAATATGGGACCTTGAGATTGTGCATTGACTTCAAGAAGTTAAATAAAGTAACTATAAAGAACAAGTATCCTCTACCAAGGATTTATGATCTCTTCGATCAGTTGAAGTATGCAAGGATATTTTCAAAGATAGATCTCAGGTCAGGATATCATCAGGTAAGGATTAAATAGGAATACATCAGCAAGACCACCTTCAGGACAAGGTATGGTCATTATGAGTTCACAGTGGTGCCATTTAGGTTATCAAACACACCATCTATTTTCATGTGCTTAATGAATGGTGTTTTTCAAGAATATTTAGACAAGTTTGTCATTTTATTTTTCGATGACATACTTGTATATTGCAAGACGGAAGTAGAGCACAATCAACACTTGAGGATGGTGTTACAAGTGCTAAGAGAGCACCAACTATTTTCCAAATCGAGGAAGTGTTCATTTTACCAAAATCAAATTCACTATTTGGGGCATATAATATCCAAAGAGGGAATAGCAGTAGACCTCGAAAATATTGAAGCCATTAAAGGGTGTACAACACCTAAGAATGTGACAAAAGTCATATCCTTCATGGGTCTAGCTAGCTACTACAGGAGATTCATTGCAGGATTTTCGAGGATTGCTCAACCAATCACTTCCTTGAAAAGAAAAGGGGTAAAATTTGAATGGACAGAAGAATGTGAAAAGAGCTTCCAGCAATTAAAGTAGTTGTTAACCAGTGCTCCAATTCTGAGGATTGCAGATCTGAATGAAGAGTTCATGGTTTGCATAGATGCATGCAAAGAAGGATTGGGTGGAGTCCTCAGCCAGAATGGGTTTGTGATATGTTTTGAATCTAGGAAATTGAAAGAGAATGAAAGACTCTATGCGACTTATGATTTGGAGTTGGCATCCATAGTACACGCTTTAAATAAATGGAGACACTACATCATGGGAAAGAGGTTTAAGCTGAGGACAGACCATAATGGTCTGAAATATTTGTTTGATCGGCCTACTTTAAATTCCAGGCAGAGAAAATGGTTGGAATTCCTTTGTGAATATGACTTTGCTATCAAGCACATCAAATTAAAGGAGAACAAAGTGGTTGATGCACTCAACAAGAGAGTGCATGAACTACATGCTACAACCATCAACATGTATCAAACCCATCTTAATGACAAAATTTTGGAATCTGCAAAATCATATTTGCAGTACATGGAAATGGTAACAAAGTTACAACAGTGTAAGATGCTACAGAAAATACAAGATTATAGATTGAAATTTGATGGAATACGCCTATACAGGAAAATAATTATCTACCCAGTTCTCATGAATTGAGGAGTATGATCTTGAAAGAGATGCATAATGTGCCTTACATTGGGCACCCTAAATATCAGAAAACAATGGCAGCACTCAAGAGCCATTACTATTGGCCAGGCATGAAGAAAGAAATTGCAGAGTACATCGCCAGATGTATGGAGTGTCAAAGGGTCAAAGATAAGCATAGACACCTAGCTGGGTTGCTACAACCATTACCCATCCCTGAGTGGAAGTGGGAAGTGGTGAAAATGGATTTCTTCATTGGATTACCTAGAACAAACAAACAACGTGATTCCATCACGGTGGTGGTGGATAAGCTTATGAAAGCTACCCATTTTATTCCATTGAAGACTACTCACAAGGAAACTAATGTTGATGATATTTATATGAGGGAAGTAGCATGATTTCACGGTATTCCCAAGACAATTGTGTCTGAAAGAGACCCAAAATTTACCTCGAGGTTTTGGAGAGGATTATTCAAGGGGTTTGGAACGAACCTGAACTTCATCACAACCTATCATCCTAAGTTTGATGGACAAACAAAAAGAGTAAATCAAGTGATAGAAGATATGTTAAGAATGTATGTGATGGAAAAACCATCAATATGGGAAGACTACCTACATATGGTAGAGTTTTCTTACAACAATGGGTACCAAGAATCACTGAAGATGAGCTCATTTGAGTAACTTTATGGAAGAAAGTGCAACACACCAATAAGTTGGGACAACAAAGCTGATAGAGAAATAATGGGGCTAGAGTTGCTCATGGAAATGGAAGAGAAATTGTTAAAGATAAAGAAGAATTTGAAGGCTGCCCAAGACAAGAAGAAAATCTATTCTGACAAAGGAAGAACCCACAAGGAATCCAAAGTGGGTGATCATGTTTTTTTGAAGGTGAAAGCCAACTGAAGTTCCCTAAAGCTGGGAAACTATTCCAAGTTGGCAGCCAGATATTTTGGACCGTTTGAAATTCTAGAAAGGATTGGATCAGTAGCTTATATGCTTGCATTTCCTGCATGCATGACTATTCATAATGTATTTCATGTTTCATTGCTCAAGAAATATATACTTGATGATAATCTTGTGATTGATTGGAATGTGATTGAGGTCGAGCAAGAAGGCGCTTTACAAGTGCATCTGGTGCGCATACTAGAGAAGAAGAGAATGCAGCTCCGGAATCGAGCCATAGGGATTGTAAAGGTCTAGTGGACCTAGTATGGTCCTGAGGATGCAACATGGGAGCATGAAGATGCTATGTAGGCAAGATACCCGCATATTTTTGAAGATTTTGGAAATCTTGTTGATGTTGTGTAAATAAGTTGCACTGAGAATAGTCCAAAAAAAAGGGGAGGGGATTGTAATAACACAACAACGAGCCCAGTTGTAATTAGGAATTGTAAATATGTTCTATAGGATGGTGAGCTAAGTGTTATAAGCTAGGGGATTATGTACTTTTAGGCTGAAGAGCCTAGATGATAAAGGCTTGGAGCCTGTTTTGTTGTACATGTAAATATTTATATGTTTAATATAAACAAAACACTACGTATAGATCGACCAAAAAGAGAGAGTATGGTGGGGATGAACTCCACTAGGTTGGGTAAGAGAGGGGGCTGAGAGGCTGGAAAGAGGGGCTAATCTTAAGAGCTTAATTCCAATAGAATAATATATTATTATTCTAAATGTTGTGAGTGGGATATGAATATATCCTAAGTTCCTTTGGGGAAAAGGTACGACTTCCAAATGGAGAGGAACACACTTCATGAGTGCCATGTGTCAGCTTAGGCACATGTAAATATAAGTGGGAATTCTTATTGTTTTGGGGATCTTTTGCCATTTTTGCACCAGTGCACCTAGAAAGCACACAATAACCCTGGAATGCCATTGTTGAATTCCTCAACCACCCTGAACCTATACAATAAGAACAAATAGATACCCTGGTTGCACATGTACCCTACGGGTTTCCTTCATATTGTTCCATCATTATCATCCCCCACGTACAGTTTCTATTGTTTCCATCACCATGCCCAGATGTTGAGGAGCGGGAGTGAAGAAGTGGGTTGTCAGGCCCGTGGATAGAAGAAGCAGGTTGTCAAGCTTGTGAGCAACTCTCTCTAGGTGAGAGAGTGTGTTGAGGAAGTGATTTCTCCTAGAGGGAGTCCAGTAGCAGCTACATAGCTCTGATAATTCATGCTCATCCTATTTTTGAAGCCCCGGAAGGGAGGTGTACCAGTCGATGGATTGTGTGACAGTGAAGGTGCATACTCCTAGGGTGAGATAGGCATGTGGGGAATGAGATTCTATGAGTGGTGGGCTTAAGTGGATCCTGGGATGAAATCCTTCCTGTTGAACTTCGAAACTATCTGGTCGACCTTGCTTAGCATAGGAATCCATTTCCTGGTGGATGTTATTCCCAGCTCGAGGGTGACCCCTACTTAGAGTGATGAGAAGTGCGGTCTAAGGCTTGGAGGTTTGTGGAAGGTCTGCACACATTTGGTGGTCTTCTTAATCAAAATATAAGTACCAATTCTCTGTTCATTGTATGTTGTGTATCTAGTATACAGGTTATATTTTTATTAGAATTACCTATATATATTGCATGCATGTGTTAATGTTGCTCCCCCATGAATAGGTGTAAGAGCATAGTGTTTATGTCTATTTAAATTGTATTATATATATATATATATATATATACATATATGAATATTATAACAGGGAAGTTTCTAAGTGGTGATGTCGGCCTGGCTGGCTGGGTATGTCACATGGGTATCAGTATTGGAGACAATGTATGTCTGAGGTAGTGTGTTTTTGGCCTATTGGTGGTTAGGGGATGTTACAGAATATCTTCCCATCATGAGGTTTTGGTGGCCTATATTAAAGCCAAATGAATAAGGTCAATCATAAATTTTGGCAAACAATATATAATTTTATAAGGTTTTAGGAAAATCACAAAACAAAAGAAATCAAAGGGTTGTAACTTTCCAAGGGAATGCAAGAAGACCCAAGAAACAATTGCATCCTGTAGACTATATATATATATATGTAGAGGAGCACCTTGTATCAAGTGCTCCAATTTTTTTGTAATTTTGAGAACTATTTCAAGAAATTTAACGAGGAGAATCCCTTAGGGCCATTTTTGAAGAGGAAAATGGTGTATTAGTCTTGGAGACAGTTTATGTATGAGATAACGTGTTTTAATCCTGTTTTGGAAGCCGAGGGATATTAGAAAATGCTATCAAAGCCAAGGTTTCAACACTGATCCTGAATTGGGTCGGATAAGTTTAAATTGGAACTAGGGTTCAAACAAAGATATTGCCAAAACAGACAAAATATGAGTTAAGAGCATCCCTAGGTGCCAAGAGAATACCTTGGTCATGTTATGGAGCTTAGGAGGTATAACGTTTTAAGGAATGACAACAGAGAAAGAAGCCACAACAGCTATTGTGTTGGGATGCAAGGTTTGAATTTGAGGCGTAAGATCTATGCAAGGGAAGGGACAACTTTTTCAATCCATGAGATATGGAAAAAGGTGCATGAGAGTTAACTTCCAATTCCTTTGGACTTCATGACTTCGGCAAAGTTTATGTGTTATAGAGAAAAAGAGGTTGAAGCCAGAAGTTCCGAAGTCCCGTAGTGGATCTACACCATAGATTCGGGGAGAAGTGCTTGATCGTTGGTTTTGGTCGAAGACATATCAGAACTGTTAGATCAAGCCAAGAGCACAATGTAAGGTGCAGTGGTTAAAAGCAGATCCTATTCGACAGATCTGTGCGTGAATGATTGTGAGCTATATACCTCACAACAGTTCGTAAATTTGACATTCGACAGTAATAAGGTGTGATAGAGTGAAAACTACTAAAATCTCGAAGTCCAGAAGTAATCTGGACCATTCATCAAAAGAGACATGTGTCAGCATATTGTCTTGTTCAGGAATTTGACATTCGGGAGAAAAAAAGTGTGCTAAGGAGAAAACTCCTGAAATCCCTAAGTCTGGATTTAATCCGGACTGATCATGAAAAGAGACACGTGTCGGCAGATTGGCTTGTTTGGGAATTCGAAATTCGGGAAAAACAAAGTGCGCTAAGGAAACAGATCTCGAAGTTCGGAGTTCATCTAGACCGTTCATTAAAGGAGATGTGTGTGAGAAGATCAACTTATTTGGAGTTCGACGTTCGAGAAAATTGGAGTGGGCTAGTGTGGAATCTCCCGAAGCCAAAGAGCCGAAGTAGCATGGCATGGCGACATCACCTATGGTGATGTGGACCTTTCCTAGACATGCCATGTGCCACCACCTTAATTTTTGACAGTTGTACTATGTGGACCTTGGAAGGTAAAGAAGTTCGGGAGTTTGGAGTTCGGGAGATTTGAGGAATGCAAGTGTAAAATCTTCCGAAGCTCTGAAGGCCGAAGTCCTGAAGTGATGTAGCTTGCTGACGTCACTTGAAATGACGTGGACACATGGGATGGGTGCCATGTGTCAGTGAGTTAACAACCTGTCGAAGAATGTTTATGCCAATTGGAACATGACACGTGTCACCCGCCTGATTGGGACACGTGTCTGCTTCTAGTATTCCACCACATGGCACTCCCCTCGACCATGGTTAGTGGGGCCATGATGTTACACAAAGAAGTTAAAGTTAGTGAAGAATGTAATGAATTCGAACCCACATTAACTTGATAGCAAGGGATGCATGGCACCAGATCCTACAGTCCAGAGACTTGGCACTTTGGAGGAATTGTGTTCAAGTTTGAAGAATCCCAAAGGCTCGAAGGCTAAAGTCTACCTCGACCATTGATCACGGAGGACACGCGAAAACAGATTCCATAGTCCAGAGACTGGGCACTCCAAAGGAATTGTGTTACATTTTTCATAGAGTTGAGAACACCCGAAGGCCAGAGTACATCTCGAACATTGATCGCAAAGGATGTGTGGCATCAGATCCCAAGGTATGAATATTTGGTACTCCAGAGGAAATTGTGTTGCATTTGCTTCAGTCAGGAACTTTTGGAGGCCAGAGTTAATCTTGACCATCGACTAGTAGAGGGTATGTGGAGGCAGATGCGGTAGTCAGAAGAGTTGACACACCAGAAGAATTGAGAGTATGGACAGTTCAGAACACCCGAAGCTGAAGTCCCAGAATTGATAGTGATCATTGGTTATAAAAAGGGCAAGGACCGTTGATGTGTTGTTTGTGAATTTGTTGGTCCGACACTCCAACGGATCTATGCAGCAGTACTTTGAAAACTCTCAAAGACGAAGTTCTGTAGCAAATATCTGTCATTGGATGTTGGGAATTTCTGGACGATTGATCCACCATCCTTCGTGAGTTCGCAATTGACGCTCCAGGGAATTGGTAGTTGGAGTTGCATGAATATTTAGAGCTCTGAAGTTCTGAAGCCGGAGGCCCAAAGTTCTGAATAAGTGCCTATCAGCCTAGCGGTTGGCCACATTCTGTGGTCACATAAATTAGGGGCTAAGAAAAAGGGGCTAATAATCGAAAGTGAATTGGAGAACAGAACAGGGTTTGGAGATAGAGCCGTGGAGATTCTTGATTGACCAAGACTCGCAGAAAATGGAGTCTAATATATTTTTTTTGTTGAATCAGATTGGTTTATGTTATTTTGGAAAAATATTAAAGACTAATAGCCTGACAAAATTCGATTGACTGCACATTTTGCAGACTTAGAAATTGTTAGAACCGAACATAATTGTCACATAGTGCAGAGAAATGGAGGAGGCACAGGACAATTAGAGTCAGGAGAATGAAGTTAGAGGAATGGATGTCCATTTGGGATTTGAGGGAACGAACTCCAATTGGCATGGAAAATAAATAGAGAAAGACATGGGCATGATGAAAATAATTAAGAGATCCAGGCTTAAGAGAGCCAAGGAGAAACATGAATACTTCAATATGAATTTAATGCGGAGCCTGGAAAGAATTGAAAATAATTTGGGTAAGGAAAGTGGATCCAATAAATCAGGGAGCCACAGGTCCCCTGATGAGGAAAGAATAGAAAGAAGTGGTAACAGACATCAACGACACTCCCAAAGGAATTCCAAAAGGAGGCCACACAATAGTTCAAGTCCATATCCTACTATAAAGCATAGGAGATATGAAGTGGATGAAATGAAGGGTGAAATGAATAAGATCGAACCTCCTACTTTTGACAGAGAGCACCAAAAAGATGAAGATGTTGAGACATGGCTACTTGCAATGAGGAAATGTTTCCAATTGCATAATTATTCCTCTCATGAAGAAGGAAGAATCACAATCTATCAGATGAAAGGAAAATCATTCATGTGGTGGGATCATCTTGTGCAAGTGCAACACATCAGAGAGAACAATGTTACAGGGAAGGAATTCAAGGGGCATTTTGAAAAGAAGTACTTAACCAAGAGATACTATGAAAAAAAGACGAAAGATTTTTGTGAACTTAAATTGGGAAGCATGACTATAGATGAATATGAAAGGAGATTTCTAGAGCTATTGAAGTATGTCTCTTTCATTAAGGATGAGACAATCAAAATCTAGAGATATCTGAGTGGGCTGCTATCTTTCACCAGTGACCAAATCCATTATGATGATCCTAAAACTATGGAAGAAACCATAAGGAGGGAAAGTGTTTATATGATCAACATAAGGGAAAGGCTACTTTCCAAATAGCTTGGGAAGACCAGAGGAATTTTAAGAGGGAGCAGAGACAAAAGGAGAACAAGCCATCATTTTTCATAAATAGTCCTCAAGTACAACCAGTTTTGAGAGAGCCTAGGATGGATGAAGTAGGTGGGAAAAGGCCAAGGAAGACACTTATGCAATGTTGGGGTTGTAAAGGAGATCATAATTATAGATATATCCCTCACAAAAGTGACAAAGTGAGAGTTGTTCACAATGTTCAGCAAGTAGAAACAGTGGAGGACATGGGCAAAATAGTACAAAGGATCTATACAGCCCTGGAAAACAAGCAAGATGAGTTTCAATCACACATGATTGAATTCGAAGGTATGATCAATAACCATGCATTTACTATTTTAATTGATTTAGGGGCTATTCATATCTATATAGATCCTAAGTTAGTGGAAAGATTTCAATTTCCAAGAAGCAAGCATGGGAAATATTGGCTAGTGAAACAAGCTATAGGAGCCAAGAGAAAGGTTGTTGAGTTGGATAAATCATGTCCAGTGGGCATGAATGGATTGAGTACCAAGGCAGATTTGAACATCTTTCCTTTGGGATCATATGGCTACCTAATTGTTATGGATTGGTTGGACCAACACCTTGCCATATTAGACTGTCATAACAAGGCATTCACTTTCCTGGATGAGGAAGGAAATCAAAGAGGAGTCCAGAGAATTCCTAGGGAAGTTATTGTCCAAGAAATCTCAACAATGAAGCTGAATAAGTGTTACAGGAAGGGCTTACAAATATATGCAGCCCATATGGAAGAAGAACCTAAGGATAAGGTGCAAAAATTGAAGGATCATTAAATCCTGAAATATTTTGACGATGTGCTCAAGGAGATACCGGGGCTATCCCCAAAGAGAGATACTAATTTCTCGATAAATTTGATGCCTAGGGAAGCTCCAATGTCAAAGACTCCCTACCGAATGAGCACACCAGAAATGAAAGAACTGCAAATGAAGCCTGAAGATATTTTAAAGAAGGGGTACATACGACCAAGTGTGTCACCTTGGGGTGCCCCAGTGTTATTTTTGAAGAATAAATATGGGACGTTGAGATTGTGCATTGACTTCAAGAAGTTAAATAAAGTAACTATAAAGAACAAGTATCCTCTACCAAGGATTTATGATCTCTTCGATCAGTTGAAGGATGCAAGGGTATTTTCAAAGATAGATCTCAGGTCAGGATACCAACAGGTAAGGATTAAATATGAATACATCAGCAAGACCATCTTCAGGACAAGATATGGTCATTATGAGTTCACAGTGGTGCCATTTGGGTTATCAAATGCACCATCTATTTTCATGTGCTTAATGAATGGTGTTTTTCGAGAATATTTAGACAAATTTGTCATTGTATTTTTCGATGACATACTTGTATATTGCATGACAGAAGCAGAGCACGATCAACACTTGAGGATGGTGTTACAAGTGCTAAGAGAGCACCAACTATTTTCCAAATTAAGGAATTGCTCATTTTACCCAAATCGAATTCACTATTTGGGGCATATAATATCCAAAGAGGGAATAGCAGTAGACCCCGAAAATATTGAATCCATTAAAGGGTGGACAACACCTAAGAATGTGACAAAATTCAGATCCTTCATGGGTCTAGCTAGCTACTACAGGAGATTCATTGCAGAATTGTTGAGGATTGCTCAACCAATCACTTCCTTGAAAAGAAAAGGGGTAAAATTTGAATGGACAGAAGACTGTGAAAAGAGCTTCCAGCAATTAAAGCAGTTGTTAACCAATGCTCCAATTTTGAGGATTTCAGATCCAAATGAAGAGTTCGTGGTTTGCACAGATGCAAGCAAAGAAGGACTCGGCGGAGTCCTCAGTCAGAATGGGTTTGTGATATGTTTTGAATCCTGGAAATTGAAAGACCATGAAAGACTCTACGCCACTCATGATTTGGAGTTGGCATCCATAGTACACGCTTTAAAGAAATGGAGACACTACATCATGGGAAAGAGGTTTAAGTTGAGGATAGACCATAATGCTCTGAAATATTTGTTTGATCAGCCTACATTAAATTCCAGGCAGAGAAAATGGTTGGAATTCCTCTGTGAATATGAATTTGCTATCAAGCACATCAAAGGAAAGGAGAACAAAGTGGTTGATGAAATCATCAAGATAGTGCATGAACTACATGCTACAACCATCAACATGTATCAAACCCATATTAAAGACATAATTTTGGAATCTACAAAAGCATATTTGCAGTACATGGAAATGGTAACAAAGTTACAACAATGTAAGATGCATAGATTGAAATTTGATGGAATACACCTGTAGAGGAAAATAATTATGTACCAAGTTCTCATGAATTGAGGAGTATGATCTTGAAAGAAATGCATAATATGCCTTACGTTGGGCACCCTGGATATCAGAAAACAATGGCAGCATTCAAGAGCCATTACTATTGGCCATGCATGAAGAAAGAAATTGTAGAGTACATCGCCAGATGTATGGAGTGTCAAAGGGTCAAATCTAAGCATAGACACCTAGATGGGTTGCTACAGCCATTACCCTTCCCTGAGTGGAAGTGGGAAGTGGTGACAATGGATTTCTTCATTGGATTACCTAGAACAAACAAAATACATGATTCCATCACGGTGGTGGTGGATAAGATTATGAAAGCTACCCATTTTATTCCACTGAAGACTACTCACAAGGAAACTAATGTTGATGATATTTATATGAGGGAAGTAGCATGATTTCACGGTATTCCCAAGAAAATTATGTCTGAAAGAGACCCAAAATTTACCTCGAGGTTTTGGAGAGGATTATTCAAGGGGTTCGGAACGAACCTGAACTTTAGCACAACCTATCATCCTAAGTCTGATGGACAAACAAAAAGAGTAAATCAAGTGATAGAAGATATGTTAAGAATGTATGTGATGGAAAAATCATCCAGATGGGAAGACTACCTACATATGGTAGAGTTTTCTTACAACAATGGGTACCAAGAATCACTGAAGATGAGCCCATTTGAGTCACTTTATGGAAGAAAGTGCAACACACCAATAAG